>VWZG01002670.1:1087676-1363849 GCA_013396735.1 Grallaria varia
TGTGTGTCCGTGTGTGTGTGTGTGTGTCTGTGTGTGTCCGTGTGTGTGTGTGTGTGTCTGTGTGTCTGTGTGTGTTGTTTGTGTGGGTGTGTGTTTCTCTCTCTGGCTCAGGGGTGGATGCTCATCCTCTGGGGGACGCCCCGGTCGAGGTGCGGTGCGTTTGCCCCGATGGCGGGTCTTGGTAGCTCAGCAGGACCCGCAGCTCCGAGCGCGGCCGTGCAGAGCCGGCCGGCAGGTGATGGGGCTGAGCAAGGGGGCCGCAGTGCGGGATGCGCCGGGGCTGAGCAAGGGGGCCGCAGTGCGGGATGCGCCGGGGCTGAGCAAGGGGGCCGCAGTGCGGGATGCGCCGGGGCTGAGCAAGGGGGTCGGAGTGCGGGATGCGCCGGGGCTGAGCAAGGGGGTCGGAGTGCGGGATGCGCCGGGGCTGTGCCAGTGCCCCGGCGCCAGAGCCTGCGGGAGGGGCTTGGCAGCCTCCGGAGCAGGGAGCAATGCGAGGTGTAGGAGACAGAACACGCTGCCGGAGGACCATGCTCTGTTCAGGCTGTTTCAGCTGCTCATGGCATTAATTTCACCTCAGGCCAAGGCTGTGACTGCATTAACTCTGCTGGCCTCAGTAGGAGATGCTAAAGCCTGTTTCTGAATAATGCACTGTCTGTTTGTTTTAAAAAAGGCGACATCATTTCCCAGACAAACCACACGAAGCAGGGTCACTGCTACATTTCTGCTACTCTGCTATTCTGCTTTAAAACTCCTGGCCTGGGAGGTGGAGGGGGACTCACAATTTTTGTCTTTTCTTTTTTGCACTTTTGGGTCCTTCCCGAAGCCATTTGACATCAAAGGGACTCTCCCCCTGGGCTTCAATGACGTTGATGGGGGTTCTTGAATACCGGCCTCAGACAGAATCAAAACCTTCACAAAAATTTGAGTATTTGCATTGCAGATGGGGAACCTTGGAAAAGAGAACACGTCCACCTTAAATGCACAGCATTACTTGGAGCTGATTAAAAAAAGCCAAACGACCAACTTGTAGGAGACATGCACGTTAGCACTGGACTTTATGTGCAGAGACAAGGTGTGTATTGTTTGCCCAATTAAAAAGATAAAACCTGTAGACCACAGTCAGCGAAATGAGCTGTGAAATGAGTGATGACTCGCTGAACAGGCAGGTGCACGCACAAAGGCGTATGCAAACTGCTCTACTTATCTAAAGACAGTTTTATTGCCTGATCATCAATTTACACTGAAGTTGCTCTGGAGCTGCCTTTGTGCTGGGCCCTCAGATAAAGCGGGAAAAGTGGTAACATCCCCCGTGCTCTTCTTGCATTTGGGAGCAGGAAAGACCATCGAGGAGAGAAAGGAGGTAAGAGGAAAATGGGAAGGCAAGGGTTGTGCTGGGGCACCGTGTTGGCACCGGTGGCAGCGCCCAGCCCGGGGCTGTTTCAGTGGTGTTTGTGCTGCTGAGCAGGTTCCTCCCCGAGTGTGTCCTCCACTGGCAGAAACGCATCCAGCCCCGAAATGGGGGGATGTGAAGGGAATGCCTTGAGAAGGAACTAAATTAGGGAGGCGCCGATGAGCAGTTCAGCTGTTTTGTCTTGACCCCGGCAGAGAGATTTGAGAGCAAAGTGTGTAAAAATTACAGTTCCTATCCTATATGGATCCAGCGTGCTTTCTGTAAACAGGTACGCTTGTCGCGGATAGCTGGAGAGATGAGGTTTGCCAGCACGGTGCTGCCCTTGGGTTTGTGGCACGGGCAATCTTCTCAAGCTTTGTCAGCGTTTCTTTGTGGGAACTGCTCACCCCAGACTTTGTTGTTTGGGGCTGGGAGCCCCCAGGAGAGGGGCATCGCCCCTGTGTGCTGTGCGAGCAAGAGGCGGCATGAGCTAAAACATCAAACTTTGGTATGAGGGAAATGTCAGCAATGCTATGTAAGTATGGGCACATACACAGTGTAGCGTGGTGCAAAGATGTTAAAAATGGTTTTGCAGAGAAGTGAGAAGGCAAGGATGTCGCCCTCGATCTTGCACGCTGGATTTGCAAATGAAGCAGCTTCCTCTTTCCAGCTTTCTTTGTAAGTCAAAGACTGTATGCTTGCTGCAAAAGTTTTACAACCATATAAATCAAGCCTTTCCCAATGCACGTGTGGCTTAGGGATCTAGGATTTGGCTCAAATGGATACTTTTATAGTTTGCATTATAAACCTGTGTTTTTAGAGATTAATGAGTCTTGTAGGCTCAGCTGTGGGACTTTTAACAGAAGATAGGTTTGGTTTCATTACTGAACATTTACACCTAGAAATTATCACCATATTAGATTACTTTGTATCCAGACAGTGAGTCTGTGAACCAAATAATTGTTGGAAAATTTCAAATTGCCTGAATGGAGCATGTATTCCACAATGAATAGCTTCATCTGACCAAACTTCTCAAGAAATAAGAAACTTCTCAATAAATAATTATGACTTGGTTGTTAGCTGCTGGGTTCACCACTCCTGATCTCAAGTAATAGAGACACATGCTTTTTAACCAAGAGGTTCAGGAAATCCGAAGTTCATAAAGCAAACACATCTGGTGGCTGTGCTTGTGATGAATTTCACACTCCAGCCCAGCTCGCTGACATTTGTCTCCAAAGAACATTAATTTGAAAAGCAAGGGTGAGAGCATGGCTGAGACAAATTGGTTATCAAATTAGACTGATTACAGATTTTTTTCTTTTTTGTAACACCCGTTCTGTGAAATTTCCTTTTCTCAGTCTTTAGAGAGGCTCACACTAAAGCTTCAGATCTAAACCCTGCCAAGCCTCTGAATTTTTTCAGTTCTGCCCCCTCTCAATTTAAGGGAACTGCAGTTTCCTCCTAAAGAGACCCTCACCTAAAGTGAGGCAGCAGAGGTGCTGGAAGCAACTGCACTTCTGAGACAGGGAGAAGAAAGAGGGATAATCAGCCAACTTGAAATTCCAGGGTTTTGTCCTTTGGCTTGCCGAACAAAGTTTTATTGTAGGACAAAGAGAGAAAGGACTCCTGGCCACAGCCTGTAAGGCTTTTGGACTGGTGCAGATCAATCAGGAGTTATTTTAGGTAGATGAGTGTGTGCATGTGTGCCCATGTGAATAGTGCAGGGGAGGTCTCTAGAGACATGTTGTAGAAAAGAGGGGAAATACAAGATATTAATTACCAAGGTAATACAAACATTTAGTTGCTGTATGATGGAAAAGAGAAACCATTGCCATTGCTCTGTTAAAGGTACTGTGCCACCCACCTACCTGTCCCCCTTGCAGCACTCAGCTGGAGTTGTCACATGGTTGTCCCTGTGAGTGGGGAGACAGTCCCTGTGACCCCAGAAGGTCTCTGCCTGGGTACATGGGTGGAGAAGAACTCAGTAAGGCCTTAGTTAACTGAAATCTATGTAAATATGCCACGTGTTGTACCAAGTCTGTATGAGGACTGTTGTGACGTCTTTCTGTGTCACCTCAGACAGAATGGTGTTTTTATTATGTTTACTTTATAAAGGATTGACCTCATTATCCCATGGTAACAGCTGCTAAAGCACATGGACTGTCAGGACTCACTCATTATTTCCAGTATGTCTCTGGTGCTGCATGCAGTTGTCTTCTGAGAGTAGAGGAAAAGGATGGAGAAGAGGGAAGACAAGTGACTGAGTGAGGTACAGCCATGTGGCAACAGCAAATCCTGGACCTGCTCAGTCTGTGACCTGTCATTGGTATAACACGTGCCATCAATAGTACTGACCTTGCACTTTCAGTGCTATTTGCTAATTATTATATTTTTTTAATTTATTTTATCCATATTCAAGAGACTCTGTTTCTGGTACGTGAAACCTGCCATTAAATAGAAGCCCCTGACTTTTTTCTCAGCTTCACATGTACTTGCCTGTAGCCATACACTGTACAATATCATTTGAAAAAAGTGACGTGCCATTGCTACCGCTCGTCCCTGGCCACCGCAGGGCTTTGATGAAGCTGAGTTACGACCGCAGCTGCAAAATACCGTATGGTGTTCATGATGTGGGGATGTGGTTCTCCTAATGAATTCAATTAAGGCGTGTGTTAAAATGCGAGGTGTGCAGCGCCACGTCCCCCACTGGCCGCAGCATTCCCAGCAGCTGTTGTGCTGTTGACTCCGTGCCCTTCACCTTGGAGGGGCGCGTCACTTCGCCTGTGGTTGTCCCCATCTGGCACCCACTGCTGGTCCCCCACGGTGACAGTGCCGTAGATGAGAGGTACAAGATGCTGCCTGGTGCCAGTGCAGACCTAGGGGAGGGTGAGCACGGTGTGGATCCAGGCCTGCTTGGAGGATGGAGACGACCTTGTGTGATAAGAGAGGATGTTTATTTTCCCAGCAATTCCCAGCAATTATCTCATCAGTGAGGGACTGGAAGGATTTGGGGGCAGGCAGCAGTTTTGGCTGCATAAGTGTTAACTGATGGCAAGACATTCACACAAGGAGACAATTTGTGAGCTGAGATTTTAATTTTTGCCTTTCTATTCCTGACCTTTGCTATAGGGAACTCATCAGTTCATCGCTCCACGTGCAAGAACAGTTTTCAAAATTTATCCTTAGCTTTTAGGACCTCTAGGGAGTCTTCACAGCAGTGTTTGAAACAGATCCCTCATGCATAAAATAATCAGGTTTTCCCGCTTACCTTTTAGAAACCCCCTGCCAGTTTCCCACTGAGCTGGGATGCTCTGCTCAGGGGCTGTGCCCCAGGAGGGAGGGTGAGCACCATGATAACACAACTGTGCTGGGAACACCCTCTCCCCATTTACCATGCTTGAACACATTTGTTCACCTGGTATAGAGGCACTACCAGCCTTCGGGGGGAAAAAAAGAAATAAAATTGAGTCCCACTGCTCTAGAAAAATCAGCACAGGGATTTGGCTTTTATGAATAAGAAACTTGCCAGCTAAAAAATGGTGCTTGGGATACACATTGACTATAAAAGCAAAAAAAGGGGGAATGTGTGGCATGTGTATTTATTTTTAAGAAAGCAATAAAGCACCTTGAAAGAAATGTTTTAAAATGTTCCAGAAATCCACCAGCTGTTTGCAATTTTGCTCAACTGCTAGAAGTAAAATGCCCATACACTGCCATAAGGAGTTAGCACCTTCAAATGCCCTTCTGAGTCTTGACATTGGCTTATTCAGCAACCACCTTTGGCTGAAAAATCTCTAACTTGAAAGATCATTTCCCCACCTGTTACTAAGCACCAGAACAACTTTTCATAGCCTAAGTCTCCTCTCCCACAGATGAGCTCAGCCACTATTCCCTGTGCTCAGATTTTCCTGGAATTTCATCTCTAGCCTAAGTTCCTGGGTGATTTGTTGCAGGTCTCTGGATACCTGTCTTGGAAATGTTTTGGTGGATGCAGTTGGATGAAAGACTGCTATTTTCAAAGAATTAGCTCCAGCTGACCCACTGGAAAAGCTCACACTCCCCGTTTTGTTATTTTGCCTCCAGCAGTTTGTTTTATTGCAAGCTCTCGAAAAAATTCTCATCCCTAGGAAACATCTCCATTGGCTCAGACAGCAACTGAGCCTCATCCCAGCTATTTTAAAACAAGGCTGTGCTTGTTCCCGGTGGCTGACCCGGCTCTGGGAGCCCCCAGCCCCACTGTGGCCAGCCCCAACACGGCGCTGCCTGTCCTGGCTGGGCAGCCTGGCTGTGCCGTGGATGGAGCCAGCAGTGTTGGCCTCGGGGTGAGCTCTCCCTGGCACTCACACGGGCACTGCAGGAGATGGGTAGGGCGCTGGGCAGGGCCCCAGGACTGTGGTGACCCCGCTCCAGCCACGGTTCCAGTCAGTGATGTAATGACACACCAGTTGCGCAAGAAGTATTCTTAGGAAGACACGGTTTCCATCACTGTTATGAAACAAGAACAGAGGGTTGTTTTTTTTCCAAAAGGTTTTAAGGTGGCTGGACTTGCCAACGCCTCCTTGTTACAAATTAGAGG
Source organism: Grallaria varia (assembly GCA_013396735.1). Lineage (NCBI taxonomy): Eukaryota > Metazoa > Chordata > Aves > Passeriformes > Formicariidae > Grallaria > Grallaria varia. Next base: position 1,093,643 of record VWZG01002670.1, read on the forward strand.
GAAGGCTGTGCTGTGGGCAGTGATGCTGCGTGTGGAGAGCCTGCTCTTTGCTGGGTCACTTCTCCAGCTCACCAACCACAGGAGTTTTGTCTGATATGATGGTGTTTCAGCAACATTGACCCTGCTAAAAACCTTTGGAACATCACCGTGAGCTGGGGCTGCTGCTTGTAAGAAATCCCTGGGTTGTTGAGGATCACAGGGGTGTTAGTCACTGTGAGCATGATGGGTTAGGAGAACGCAGCAGACGGGGAGAGTGTGGGGCTGGGCAGTTGTCCAGGGGTCAGCTGTGCCCCGGACACACGGCTGGGCTGTCTCACCCGGCAGCAATGCAAGGAAGAGTGTGCAGGGAATGGGATGGGAGAAGGGCTGGGGCTGCTGTTTGGCATGGCCATTGCTGAAGAGCAATTCCCAAGACAGAGCAGACAATTTCAGGCACGGGGGAGAACTGAAGCTGGATGAGAAGAGACGCAGAAACACAATCTCCCCAGCAGGACACACACAGCACCCCTGGAGAGGGTGGTGTTGGAGATGGTTTGTTTGCTTGCTGAGGAGTAGGTGGGCTGTAGGAATATTCAATCAACCCAGATTCTGATAAACGTGCTTTGATAGAAACACAGAGATAAACTGGAAAAAAAAGGTTTATGATGACTGTTTTGTTTACCTGAGACCTTTTCACTGCTACAATGGAGGCTGCAACTAACCCAGGCTCCATCCACACCTGGGTGGTGCCCTGGGTGAGGGCTGGTGTGTCCCTGGGTCTCACGTCAGATTTGCTGCCAGCCCTGGGTGACTCTGGGCAAACTGCTCTTGGTTTTTGATGGGTCAGGTCTCTGCCGCAGCCCTGGTTCTGCACGCTCACTTCAGGGTTTCTATCCTAAATACTTTTGTGTGAATAAGCAAGATGAGAATAGTTTAATGTGAGCATTTCTCAATTCAACAAATGCATTTCTTCCCCCCAGTCTGAATCACAGAGGAAAAAAAATTGTCAGCGTTTCAGCTATAAAGGATATAAAGCTGACATTATACCTCGTAAAACAAGTGGTGCAAAGTAGAGCCGTGTATAATGCTGAGTGGGCAACTCCGCAGTTAAAGTACAATAGATTATCACAGGCTCGAGCAGTGAGGACCATCAGTCATGTGGTTTCCAAGAAACTGAAGATTTAGACAGAGAAGGGACTTGCAGAGGAAAACCCTGTGACTAAATCAGGGGGAAAAAAAGTGCATTTATACTGAGATCTGCTAACTAACATGGCCTGGGCAACAGATTTTTAAAAGATATCTTTTTTCCTTTTTCTAAGGAACGAAATCTTTGTGTTTTATCTAAATTCCTGTCTTGCCTTCGAAGTTTCCATGAAGGATAATAAAAGAGAAGCAAGATAAAACCAGGTTGTAAGTGGCTGCCTTACAGGACTCTCAGGGCTCTGGGGTCCTTTGGCTCAATACCATCTCTCCTTTCCACTTGCAAAGCCAGGCTGCTCAGTACAGCAGATCAGAAGAAAGGCTTTTCCCTGAAAAAATAATTTGTGTGACAAGATGCGTTGCAAAGAAAAAAGCAGCAGAAGAAAGGAGTTTCCTTTGTTGCTTGTTTATTCTTGAAACACGCTTTGTGCACCTGACATGTTTGCTGGCTTCATTCTGGATCTAATGCAAGCAATTGGCACAGTCTGACTGCTGTGGTTAATTTTAAATGCAACAAGATCACACTACGGCACTTGACACATCTCTGAGAGCAACATCATGACACTGTTGACACTGAATGTTCACTAATGGCATCCGCTGCCAAACTGTGGTGTAAAATGAGTGGGATAACAACAGCAGCACTTAAAAAACTTCATTCGAGGGAGCATTTAAAATTTTATCAGGTCTAACTGGCATGGTAGATTTGCAAATGTGGAGAATATCCAGTTTCCGTTGCTTACTCTTGAGCTTCCATGTGCAAGCCAAGTGCAGCTCCATCCCCCGAGGCAGGGAATCCCAGGGGCACAGCAGCCCAGCACACATCCCAACATCTGTCCTCGCAGCATGTGGTGTCTGCCTGGACTAATGCAAGGACTTTGCTCCTTTTTTTTCTAAAGAAAGAAAGAAAGGTATTTTTAGGTCTAAAGAAAAGGTTAGTTATTGGGTTACTAATGATCTTAAAAAGAGTTGCACAGATATTTCAGAATGTATCACTTTAGCTTTTCAGTCAATAAAATAAAATACAATAAGATAAGATGGAAATCAAAGTTCTATAAATAAATATGGCTGAGTTAATCATTACCTAATGATCTGTTGGTAAGGATGTAAGCAGGGAAGAATAACGCATTTTCTGTGTGATTGCTGTGAACATTTCTAAGCGTGGATGCAGTTATAATGCCTTAAATTTTCTACAAATACAATTTCATTCACACTTTTGCTGACACAAGATACTTTCCTAAAAAGTGCTCTTATTTAAATATGTGTACAAAAAACCTGGTGGGTTTTAAAACACGTCCTTAGTTTGGACACCGTAAGTCACTCATTTAAATAAGCAGGACTGGATATAAGCAGGACTCCTATGTTTGGAGACAGTGAGAAAAGAATTGTAGGGAAAGACACATTTTTTTTTACCAATGTTTCAGATTTTCCTCCCTCCCAGTGGGGAACTGTGGTAGAACTAATCAACTTATTTGAGTCCTGGAGGGTCTACAGCATCTGTATATCAATGGCATTTGAAATGAAAGCATTCTGCATATTGAAATTTTTATTTGGGGGATAGTTATGGTTTTAAAATCTTTTTAAAGTGGTTCTACTCACAGAAATAGGGTTTGCAGGACTTTAAGTACTCTGGGGCCAAAGCATAACGGGAGAAAGGAAATCTGTTATTCTCTCCGTACAGCCTGCAGTGGAAATCCTGAGTGGGGCTTTGCTGCACAACCTCAATTCAGTGATGATGATAATAAGTTCCTCCAGTTGTTAAGTGAGGCTAATAAAGTTGAAAAACACCTTTTGAAAAATGATTAGGCAGATAATAAAGTATGTCAACTTGAAAATATGCATTCTTCATGTGATGACTGGAGATAGTTTATCACTTTATGAGTGACACATCCATTTATAAATATTTATTCTCTCCAGTGGTACTGATAAATCTTTTGAGCCTATAAGCCCATTGATACATACACAGTAATATCATTTGTCTTTCCAATGCATTTTATTTATTATTGACTAATTGCCTGCCAGATTGTAAATATGATAGGGGTGGCATTGTGCTTTGATTAACTGTATGTTAAAGTACCCAGAGGAATTTAGATCTCGCTCTGAGCAAAGACATCCAAGGCAATAAATTGTGTATTTTGAAATCAGCTATGCAGTATGGAGCTGCAGCACTAGTTAAACAAGCTGAGCAGAGGCATTTTCCAGAGCAGTTTATTTTGATTAATGGGTTCCCAAAAGCCTCTTGCCGCTGTTTACAGTGGATTTACTGTAATATTTACAATAAACTGGGGGAAGTCAAGAGAGTTTTAATGTACTTCGGCAGGTTACTTGCACTTCTCAAACTCGGGGCCAGGAGTACAGTACAAAGGCAAACGGGTAAATGTTTTGTCCTCTTTTTGGCGTGCACGTGGGTTGTTCTTCTTCTGTCTCCTCCTTCACCTCCCCTCTCAGACATTTTCTTAACCAAATGTTTAAAACCGGCTTAACACATCTTGAACCATCTAGGTGATGACTGGAGATAATTTATCACATTAGAGCTGACACACCATTTATAAATATTTATTCTCCATGGTGGCACTGATAAATGGGCCGAGCACCGGGGCTGCCGGCACTGCTCCCTCTGCCTCGTCCTCCCAGTACAAACCAGTCTGGCACCAGCACATCCTGGGCCGGCGGTACCTCTTGATTGACTCCATCCAAACACTCGGAATTAGGACATGCACGACCTCCTTAACCAGCCGCTCTCGAATGTCCCTGTAAATGAAATCCAACGTTTCCCGTGGCACAAAAGCTGTCACAACAAGAGGTTTGTGACCTGGGCGGCTCCTGACGCCCCCCCAAACCTCGCTCAGCTCTTTGATTTCGCATCTTGAAACCGTAAAGGACAAATGTTGCTGCGCTGCCCAAACAAGAGCCCCTCCGTGGGAGCCGCCGGCCAGAGACACGGCGCTGAGACGGGCGGTGTGTCAACCGGCGCTTGAGCCGCCCGCAGGCACCGCCAGCCCCGCCGCTCGGCCCCTCTTCCCTAAAAATTGAGCTAGCTTGTCAGGCCGCGGTTATGCACTGTGTAATTTGACAGAAATTCCATTGTAATTAGCACCCGCTAATCACTGTCAGTAGCGTTAGTTAGCTAATTGTACCTTGGGCAGTAAAAACCAAAGCAAACGCAAACCTCGTACATAATTTTGTTGAAATAGATGAAATAGCAAACCGCGTGTGCTCTCGTGAGGGTCGTGGCCAGGGAGATGGTGACATGGGCGGGGGTCTCCTTTGGAGTGCTGCAGAAACATCTCCCACCTGGTAACGGGGACCTGTGGGGTGGCGGGTACGGTGCTCTGTAGGTGGGCAGGCAGAGGGTGAACTTTGCAGGACTGGTGCAAGAAGTCCCCAGAATTAGAGAGCTGCAGAGACAAAAATGAAAGCAGGAGCCAGGGACAGATACTTTCCTGATGGATAGGCCAAGTCAAGGAAGGGTTTGGTGTTTCCAGTTATGGGAAATGGTCTTGTTTGGATTTTTTTGTGTTGTTCTTAACAGTTATTTTTGTACACTCAAAGAATGAGGAAGTGCCATCCCCCAGAGCTGTGCAGCAGCCTTTCCTCCATGGATGCAGGATAACCTAGCTCTCTTTGATTTTCATTATGCTTTCCAGTGGATCTGAGATGTAATTAATTAATTGATTTTTGCTGCCAGTCCCCTAATTAACACTAAATAAAAATTCATGCCAGGGTTAATAGCTTTAAAGGTTGGAGGCAGGAGCTGCTGGTGCTCAGGTCCATTGCCCGTTATGCAGTGTATTTGGGTTATATTCCCTGCCATGCTTTTAATTCCTAATCAATGGAAAGTTAATTTTGTTCTTAAGAGAAAGGGAGCCAGAAATGGGTTACTGTTACACAACTGGGTTTGTTTTATGGCCTTACAGGGCAATGTTCACAGCAGTTATAGCACCACCGGGCAAACTGGGATAGCATGGCAAGGACACGATCCTGGTGTAACACAGTCCGCCAAACCCGTGAGATTTATACCTTGTGCTCCCAATACTTCCTTTAAGGGCTGTGCTCTTTGCTCTTTGGTGCACTGGAGAATTACTGTATGGATCCAATACTTACTATTTGTATGATGCTTCAAGGCTCTGGAGTGCTGGTTAATATTGTGTGGAATTTTACTTACAAATGATCAGGTTGTTTTTACCCATTATCTCTTACTAGACAATAACATGACAACAAACTAGACAGAATTAATGAAAATATTGCTTTATGTGTTGGTAAAATGAATTATTTGGACAATCTCACTCCCTCATGGGAGCAGGAGTCTTGAAATGCCTCTGAGACCTAAACTAAGCCTGGGAAAGGTGGCCAGACCCCACAGGGCTAATCAGGGCTCCTGGACTTTGGTGAATCATTAAACCCTTGAAAATGTCTCTGTGTAAATGATGAGGAAAATCATAAACATTCTCTAGTTGTCTTACGAAATGAAAGAGAAATAGGAGTGAGATTTTCCATCTGGCTGCTGCTTTCACTTTTATGCCCCTGTGACTATTTGACTCAACATCTTCCCTTCTCTGGCCTTACGTGGTGCAATCACTGAGCATCACTCTAAAGTATTTCAGGAAGATATTCAGATAAAACATCATGAGCGGTGAAATATGACCCTCTTGGACAAAATGATGTTTGTTAAAGACCTCTCCAGGGTGGCTATGAGATGGTGTATGTACATTCTTCTCAATCAATTAAGAATTTACTTTATGAAGTGGGATTGAAGCAGTTCAGATATGAATGTGTATGTCCAAGGCAAACACCCTATAATTCCAGTTGTTATTCATTGTGTTTGGGCAAACACCTGAGAACATCCAGTCCATCCCTCATAGGCCTTAAAACGTCAGGGTTTCTTTTAAGCTACAAGGTGGTGCAAGTTGCAAGGTGTTTGCCAGAGTGCAGCAAGCTCCGTCTCAGCTGGGATTGCTATAGCTAATCTCTAAATGTTCAACTCTGATTTTATCTCTTTGTTATCAACTTTGTTCTTTGATCCAACTGGAGTATCAGTTCCATGCTCTTACCTTCATGATCTGCTGCTCATTTGCTTCTCTGTGCAAATGCTGTGCTCTGGATGTTGCCAGCCTTTAGCCCTGGCCATACCAATACATAACGCAGATGACAAAAGCCAGTATAACAGAAAAGAGGTCCCAGGGAGAATACAAACCATGACAAAATAAGAAGGAAGCAGATGGTTAGGTATTAAACTACAGTAATAAAATAACATCTGGCAGAATATCACACACATGCACTGATGCCCATCTGAAGAGTGCACTGATTTAAGTAATATGTTTCTCATTTTGGTGCAATTAACACCAAAATTTGCATAGCAAACAGTGGCAGAGCACACAGAAGCTTCTTTTGAAAAAACACAGTCCAAATATGTCTTTTCTACAAGGAGATTGGGCATAGCAGATGCTGATGGATTTCTATACTGTGGTGTAAAGCAATTAATGAGTCATACCTTCCTGCTGGCCAGAGAACCCATTACTCTGTTTACATGCAGCCTGGCAGATGTACTTGTTTGCAGGGCTGGAAATGAAAAGATAAAGGGGCAATAGCATTTGACCACGCGGAACTTCTGTGCTGTAGAGAGAAAGATGCTGTACAGACTGGGTAGATCCCTAAAACCCCATGGAGGCAAACCTGAGTGCCTCAGCTCCTCTCCCACACTTCCCTTTGTGCGAGCTAGGGAAAGAGAAACCTTAGGGCTGGGTTTTTCAAAGGAAGTTGGAGGGAAGATGGAATCCCTGCCTGGTTTAGCAAGCCACAGGCAGCACCAGGTACCCTGCAGGCAGTGAGGTGGTGCCTTTCATCTGCCCTGACCTGCCCACAAACCAAGCCCAGGGCCAGCCCAGCCTGAGGAAAAAAACATTTAATTTGTGCTGCTGAGCACATGGGGGGCTGACAAAGGGATGTGCTGGGACAGCTGCTGGTGGGAACACTGGGGAGCTGCGGGATGATGGGGATGGAGCTGGCAGTCAGTGCAGGGCTGCTTTGAGCTGTGCTCTCCTTGGCCATCAGCATGGAATGGAGCTGCTCCGTGGTGGAGCTCACAGGTCCCTTCACCACCGCCTGCCATAACACCTCAGTGACAGGGACAGAATACATGTGTCGTTGTAAAGTTAGAGGCAGGTCAAAGAAACGACATCGTATTGTTCCAAAATAGGACAGGAACTTTATTGCATTGGTGGAATAATGCAATGTGTGAAAGAGAGAGAGAGAGTGTGTGAGAGTGTGTGTGGTATCAGAGGCTGCGATTCTTATAGACCTGAGTCTGGACAGATGTCCAAGGACCATTGGTTTCTCTATACATAAATAATTCCTAATTGGACACACAAACCGCGCATGTCAGAAGACATTACTCATCACTTTAGAAACCGGATATCTGTTCCAGGTGTTACATCTTTTCCTTCCGTGCATATCACCCTGACGTGTGCAGAAGGTTCCCAGCATAGTCCAACTATTCCACAGAGACCCCAGGGCCAGCTGGAGTCTACCCCACACATATATGTGACTTGCAATGGGGAGGGTGGGGATGAGCTGTGTGAGGGCGCCCTTGGGGGAAAGCCTCAACCACCTGCCCGCCGCACACTCCACTGGACAGGTGAATTTGCAGTTCAGAGATGGGGAGCTGCTGCACCTCCTGCGTGCTGGGAGCTGTGTCTGGAGCACTCTGGGGCTCTGCCTTCCCCCACAGAAGCGTACGGTACCCTCCTGTGGGAGCAGGGACCTGGCAAAGCTGGCAGCGCTGCTTTCATCCAAAGTCCGTGCAGATAACAGCAGTTTGTAGATAAAAGATGGCCAGTGTGAGGGGCTGTGCGGCAGAAGAGGTGGGTGCCCTGTGCTCTGCCCAGCTAAGGAAGCACCACACTGCTGCTGCTGAGGGCTGGGCTGCTCCAGAGCCTGGCACGTGTTTCAGCTTAAACCTCCAGTCTAGCTTGGAACATGAGCAACTTTGTTTTGGAATTCCCTGGGAAGCAGAGTTCTGAAATGCAAAAGCATGGGAAGAGCTTAGCCTCGTACACCTGCTTGTCTCTAGGAGTGCAGGAGGGCGGTGGGTGGGAAACATCAATCTTCATCTCTGCCTTGGCACGGGGAAAGGCGCTGCCATCCAGAAAGGTTTGACCATCTGAGCTGGGGCCGGCTGCTGGAAAATCCCATACACTGATTTTTCTCAGTGTAATTGGCTTCTGTGATGTCCCAGCGTGCTGCAGCTGGCACTGCTGCCATTGCAGGGCAGCCAGGCTGGCCGAGCAGCCGCAGCATTCCAGGGAAGGGAAAGTGTATTTCTTTCTGTTTTGGTGTGTTCAGTGAAAGGCCTGATCTTGCTTCTTTTGAAAACGGTGACAATAGTGCCATTGATTTCCCTAGAAGAAAGGAGCGGGAACATGTCTAAAGTTCTTCTTCTTTCAACAAAATGGAATGAAAGGGGCGCTTTCAACACACCTTTATTGCAATTCCTTCTGCCTTTTGTACAGGGGTTATCTGCTGGAAGTCTGTGTCGCCCCATGCACAGAGAGATCCAGATTTTGACATGAGCCTGAATGCTGTCACATTTTAAGTGAGAATGTAGTGATTTACTTCCATCAATATAGCGTTTCCATGATGTGGTATCTATTTTCCTATGACAATCTTTATAGGCAGGAATAATAAGGATGCTTTCCTGGTACATGCTCTTCTTAGAGCAGTAGCAGATCTAGGACACTGACAGAAAAAGTTGAAGGGTGAAAGCTGGAGGGATATTTATGGTGGAAAGGGTTATTTGTATTAAAAAAAATATGCACTACCACAGCATCTTTGAGGAATAACCAGCAGAATTTTGCAGTTTCAGGGACTGTGATGTGAACAACAAGCTTTTTGCAGTATTTAATTGTCTTGAAATCTGATTTCCAAAGGTAGCAGCCTCAATTTCATTTGTCCTTTGCTGGGGATCCCATGGGAGTGTGAGCTTCAGCCTCCAATAAATCAGGAGGTCACCATGCACTGTGGGCTGAGTCTCAGGCTCACTGGGAATCTCTCTCTCCTCACTGGGCTTTGGGTATAGCCTTTGATTCTAAAACGGGTATTATTACAATAACCTTATTTCTAAGGAAATACCATGTTTAAAGAAGTATTGCTGCCCAAACCAGGGCACGAATGCCTGCTCCTGCCCCTGGACCACCTCCTCCCTCTGCCACACTGCAGTCCTCAGGGACATGGCAGCTGTGACCTCTGTGAGCCAGTGCTCACGGCTCAGGGGACCGTGGTCCTGCGTGGTCCCAAAACGCACGGCTGCACAAGCAGAGCTGCTGAGAACAAGCCAACATCCTTCCCAGAATAACTCCAACCAAATCTGTACAAGCAAATCTGTGACCCGGGGACCCCTGGAGTCACTGAGCTCTTCTGGCTGCGAAATCTCACGCTGAGTGCATAACCTTTACTGTTGCTGGGTTTCTGCTGGGTTTAACCACTCCACTGTAGTGCAAAATGGGGCTCTGATGGTGCCTGAGGAGCAGCGAAAGGGGTCAATGTGGAAACATTTGCAGAAAAATTGCCCCTTGCAGCTAGTTTTACTTTGGTTTTGCATCTCCTTGCGTTACTTTCTGAAGATGGTTTAATTTCCTATGCGCTGCCTGTACTTTGCTTATATTTCCTCTCTTCGGCCTCTCTCAGTGCTATCCTGGTGCCTGCCTTCTCAACAGTAATAATAGCTGCAATACATTTAATAGCTACCCACTGCCAGCCTCTCTCAGCCCTCCCTATGGATTCCCCAAGGTACCAGATGCATAATGCATTTCCCAGCTAGAAATCAGACCTCACTAGGATCTGCCCTCTTGAAAAAACTCCTTCCTGGCAGGTTCCCTGGCTCCGTGGGAATTAGTGTGTGCAGAGGCACCAGGAGAGGTGGTTTTCTTTCTCTGTGTGTGAAGTACAAGGCTTTGAGCTACATCAGCTGCTGCAGACAAACAAGGTTGCCTTATTCCCCCAAAGCAGTGCCAAAATTATATGTCCTCTCTGCAGAGTCACTGATGGGACATGTTGTCCTGTCCCCAGCCATCCAAGTCACTGAGAAGCGGAGGTACAGGGATGGAGCTGGGTGATACAAGGGAGATTTTGATATGAGAGACAGGAAAAATGCAGAAACCAGTGTAGGAAGAGCCTAAAAAAAGAAAATCTGTTAAATCTTCCTGTGGTGAACATAGCCCAACTTACCCAGGCTGACCAAAAGCACCTTGGTGTGGTCAACCTGACTTGTCAAAGGCACCTGGTCTGACCAGCCTCTCACTCTATCCTTAAAAAAATTGCTGGATGTGAGTGCCATGGCAGGGTTACATTTGCCCCAAATTTTAATTCTTTTCTGGACAAAGTAATTAATTTCATCATTTAGTGGCTATATACAGTCAAAGAATGATTTAAAGCAGTTTCCTTCTGTGAATTTCTGCACCTTCTGGTGTCCTTCAGGACAGGGAATTTTCAGAGAAGAAACTCATCAAATGAATTGATGAAGGTTTAATAAAAAAATTAAAAAAAAAAAAGGGGGGAAAGAAAAGGCCATGGTAGAGCTGGAAAATGAACCCAGGAATGTTGACTTTGAACTACATGAAACCAGTTGCACCACAGTAGCATGCCTGGTACTTGTGCTTGGTTTTCAGCCACAGCTTTAAAGTTTGGCCAACAAAGTTAAGAAGTCAGGAGGGGGGTAATTTCTATTCTTCAGATGAGAAGACTGAGAAATCTAAAAGCCTGGTGCTCACAATAACTTATTATTGCTCTTTATTTGATGGAGTGACTCATATAGCACATAGCTTCAGGAGCAGGTTTGGGGAAAGCTATAGCTGAAAACACAGCCAGCTGTAAAAGGCTAGCCATTTCCTACACAGCATCTACTTCAAAAGAATAAAATAGATGTCTTCTTTTTTCTGTCCAAAAAGTCACTGCAGAAGCAGCTTTCTTTTGTTATCTCCCAATAAATGTGTCTCTGTAATAGTGGAATTTACTGCTGGGGGTGTGTGTTTCTCACCACCGCTTCCCCTTACAAAGGAGCTAATCTATCTTGTGCTGGGAGAAGGCAAATGATGTCATGTTTCCTGTATTTCAGCCTACTTTCCAGCTGCTGCAGAAAGGCAGGCCTCTAGGTAAACATTTTACTCTGCAAGAGCCGAGCAGAAGCTGCTGTCTCTGGCCGGGCCAGGGCTGGGCTGGGCTGGGTTGGTGCTCCAGGAGCAGGATGAGGGTCACACCATTCCTGACACCTCCACGCCAGCCTGGGTTGGCTTTTCCCACTGGGCTGCCTGACCTCAGCCCCCGATGGGGAGCCCAGGCACAGGGGATGAACCAGGCTGGGATGCAGCGTGGGGAACCAGCATTCCTGCCCCAGATGCCCTGCCCTGGTGGGGCAGGGGTTCAGCAAGTTGGGGCACTCTGCCTTGGCATGGCCCAGTGCCCAAAGTTCGCAGAGCACCACCTGAACTAGTTTGCTTCCAGCAAGAGAGTCCTCGACATTCATTAAGGCTAAATTCACTCTCACATTTTAATCAATGAAATGGAAAAACAACAGACCAGGAATGCATAAACAAGCCTGACTATTTTTTTTTTTCTTTATATCAGCAGTTTAACAAGCCCAGGATAACACCCGCCTGTGTGCCGGATTCGCCCAGGCAATTATCACAAATGCAGATTGAATAATTATGCATGCAAAGACCCGTCTGGTACCTGCCACATGCAATGACTCAATCCCTGTGCAGGTGCATGTGTCTGCCTCCTGCGCACGCCACCGCCCGCTCCTCCTGCCCTGCAGGGGCAGCCCAGCCCTCCCCATCCTGCCCCTGCCTTGGCTCCCCAAAGGCTGGCGAGTGCCCAGGGCAGACCCCATGCCCTCGGCGTCAGAGCCACGCGCAGGGTGCAAGGAGGGTCCCCGGGGTGCTGGGAGCCCCTGTGTTGGTGTGGGGTGCTGGGGGGCTGCAGGTGACGGTGGGATCTGCTGCTGCACCCCGCTTGCCGCTAACCCCATTTGGGGGCACAGTGTTGGATGGAAGGGTGCAATCCAAAGCCTGGCTTTCCCCCGTTCCTTTGGCAACAGACCTTCCTCAGTGGATCTCCTCCCCAGGATTGCTGCCTGCAGCCCCACAGCTCTGCTGCCTGCAGCTTTGCCTCTCAGTAATTCTGTCCCTTGCCTGTGCACCAGCAGAATATGACTTTCCTTATATATTATATCTTGAGTGCAATACAAGAAAATAAAAATGAGTAACAGCTTGTTTCCTAGCCCTGGATGGAGCAAAAATTTTGATGAATGGGCAGACTACTTGCATGAAAAAGAGCATGAATAATTTGCAATGAATAATATTCAAGTGTTACCTTTTTTTTCCACTCATAAATTGCTTGCAAATTTTTTTTCCCCCGAGCTGTTAGTCACCAGAGCAGATACAGAGCAGCTTGTTGGAAGCATTTGTTTTCTGCTTCTCTGAGCTGTGGTTAGACGTGCTGGTCACTCTGATGGATGGGGAAACTCATCCTGGCATGTTTCTTCAGTAGACACCTCATGATTCCCAGGGCTTTGCATGCGTTTTTTTCACAAGCAATGGCAGATGCTGAAAAAGCTGTTTGTTTGCTACTGTTTGTAATGTATAAATTATTGCTTCTGCAGGTCTCAGCCAATACTGGAGCTTGACAGAGACCCAAGTTAAGAATGAATTATTTTATGAAAAATGTATGTAGATCTTTACGTTGCTCCAGAGTCACAGTTCACCATTTCCCCCATTTCTCTGGAGCTTTGCTGTTAAAAAATAACAACATCCCTATTTTGTGGAGAAATTTTGGGGAGGTGGAGGGTGAGGAAGGGAGTGGTGGCTCATGGCTGAGGCTATTCCTCACCTCTGCCACTATTTGTCCTGCTTGTATTAATACAGAAGTTTGCCATTTCTGACCTGCTCCCACACGGAATAGCTGGGAGTTGGATTTCATCCCTCCCCTGCCCTGCCTTTCATCGCCTTTGCTGAGGGACACATTATATCCCCCGTGGGTAAGCTCTGGTTCTCTCACATTTTTGCCTTTCCTCCCACCGGGCCGTTTGTGGGACAGGTGTCCTGGGGCGGGTGTGCAGTAGGACAGGCTGTGGGAAGGGTGGAGGTGGGACAAGTGTTCCCACTCTGTGCCCTGTCCCTGTGCATCCCTGCCCTGTGGCATCTGCTCAGCCCTGGGGAAGGACAGAGCTCAGCCCCTGCCCGGTGGATGGTTATTTGCATGTGAACTGCATCTCGCCTGACATTTTTCACCTTGAAAAAACCCCCCTGTACAAGCCTGTGCAAGGTGGTGTGTAACCCTGCCCTGCCTTTGCTGGCTTCTCTGGGTAAGCTGAGGCCAGGAGAGGGTAAGGAACGTGCCAGAGGTCATTGTGTCATGCCCGAGTTGCCCTGCTCCTGGTTCTGGGCATCATGTGGACACTGCAGGCTAAGTTATTTTGGGATCTCTCCTCCACCTCTCCCATTTTCTATTCCTTTTCCATTGACCTATTCTAATCAGCTGAGATACTTTTCTGTTTTCTTCTTTTCCTTGAACTCTAAGGAGAGTGAAGGAATGACCTCTCTTTCATGCACATGATTGCATTTTAAACTTTAATAGCTTCCATACCCTTTCCTAGGAGGTGCTCTGCTCAGCTGAAGGTCTGTACATTCCACTCACATTTAAGGAGCAGCCAGATGATGGAAAAGTACAGTCTCTGAATCAGATCTTCTTCTGCATGATGGACGCTTCAAATTTAAGCTACACTTCTTTCTAAGCTGAACATATGTGAGGTTGAGGTTCATCTGATAGAGCACTTATTGACATTATGCAGCTGTAAAGAAATCTGGCTTGCCTATGAAAAAATTGGAGTGTAATGTAGCTTATGCTAATTAAGACATATCTTAATAATGTGCAGTGATTTCTTAATAGATGCCAAGAGAATAGGCTTAGGGGGAGGTAGGGAAACACACCCAAAAACCTGCTTTTGCTCTGTCACAATTCCTCCTCTGAAGTGCAGAGGAATGTTTGATTTCTGGGTGTGTGCGTCTGGCAACAGAAGCCAAAGCAATCGGGATTACAACATTCTGCTTATCCTAAAATGGATTTGGGTTTTTTTAAAAAATGTTTTGAGTTTATTGACTGATTTCCTCTTAGGACCTCGTTCATTAACCGTGGCCTTTCTATCAGTAAATGGAGATGGCTTGGATACAGGAGGAATGCCCAAGGAAGAGGGGATTGTTAACGTGGATCCCAGACTGGAGAAGTTGAAGCCCAGCTTGCTTCCTGATTGGGAGAAACATGGTTTGCTCCTGGGTGGAAAGCCCTGTTATGAACTTTGATGTTATGAACTTTGATGTGACAGTAACTGTTCAAAGGGGTGGAAAAAGGATGTGTGAGAAGTCTGCGAAAATAAGGGCTTTTAGCTTATAGATGCTGTCTTTTCCTCTCTTGGTGGAGTTGTCTCTTCTCAGATGCAATTAACTACATCTAGGACAGGGATCAGCTGAGGTTTCTTCTTTGCTGCTCTTGCTGGAAGAGCCTAAATTGCTGGGTTATGAAACAGAATTGAAGTGTAAAGCATGAGGGAGACATTGGGCCAGACTTCTAGACCATTCCTAACATCACAGGGAAAGCAAGTGAACAACCCACTGAAAAACAACTTATTGCCTGAAGCAATTGCCATATTCTCAAAATGCCTTTATTCATTCCACTAAGTCTATGGTGAAAACTCACCCACCATTGAAAAATTCATTTTCTGACAGTTTTTCTGGTACTGAACATGGGATTCCCAGACTGTGGCATTTCCCACCACCCTGGGGACAAGCCCCTGAGGGGTTGGAAGGATGCACAGCAGGCATTGGTGCACTGCTGAGATCCTCATCACTTCTAGGCAGCTCCTCCCATTTTCTGAACATCCTAGGAGGGCTATGAAGACTTCACACTTGGTTGTGGAGCAGAAGACAATAGCAGAGGCTGGAATACAACTCACAGTGGATAGGATGCTAGAGTGGTGGCCTGGTGCCCACAAACCCCTCCAGACCACCTCTAAGAGCAGCCGGCTTTGCTTCCAGCCCCAGCTGAGATGAATGGCATTCTAGTGCTCTCCAGCAGCCCGATGCTACTTCTCCTTTTATAGCTGTGCCCTGGTTACATCGAGCAGTTCAGCCTCTTGCATTCACTTTTGTTAATCCAGCCGGGAGGGCACGCTGGGATGGGAAGTGAGGATATGAGCTGGAACCCCACCTTGCACTGTGAGAGTGGAGTGGAGGGTGAGCAGCAGCAAACGATGCCTCTGTGACCTCTGCTTCCTCTGCCATGAGAGTTCCCATTGTGGAGCGATGAATACATAATTCATTCCCTTCCACCGGGGAAATGCCCCCGGAGAACGGCACAGAAATCCTCAGCACAGGATTGCAGGAAGAAAGGAGGTGGTTATACAAGTTTTAAAGACACACAGCCCTATAGGAGGGATGTGGGACATGGATTCTGAGTGGGAATGGAACAATATGCCTATTTGGCTGGATTCTTTGTAAACTTTTGGGGTTTTTTTGGCTGCCAAAAAATCCAGCAGGGCTGCAGGGCACAGCATCTCTCTCTCTCCTCATAGTTTTTCGGAGGGATGAGCCCTTTAGTGGGGCAGTCAGTGCCAGCCCTGCAGAGGAGACAGGACAGGGGCTGGAGAAGTACTTTGCGTATCTTCAGCTTTGGGATGCTCGTGATTAGCCCAGCTCTGACTTTTTTCTTCTTCTTAAAATAAGAACAGACTTCACGAAGAAAGCATCCATCCCAAGTAAAACACCATCAGGGCTCATACCAAGCTCTCCAGGGTAGTCTCTTCCCAGTCACTGCCTTTTCCAGCTTGCAGTGGTTGTGATGGACTTGGTCTCACATCTTTGTATAAGGTCCCTTGGCTGAACAGTGAAGAGGGAAGGAGGAGGCCTGGAGAGGTCCTTTAGCCTGTCTCCTTCTTCTGAAACAGGAGTAGTTTTATACTCAGACCTTTCCTGATGAGCAGTTGTCCAACCCACACTAAAGAGCACCCAGAGAGGAGCACTCCCGTTAACCTGACCAAGACAGCACAAGATGGGAAGTAGTCCACGGTGTATCCATGGTTTCCCCACATATTAACCTTAAAAATTCTAATGTGAAATTTCTTCCCCTTACCTCTGCAGATTGGAAAGCAGAAGAGCTGAGTCACCCCTCTAGAAAACATTTCCCACAGCAGATGTTCCACCTGATATCTCTCGTCGTTGTTGCAGGAGGAGCTCCTGTGTCGCTCCCAGCCCTGGATGAAAATGACACAGTCACACTGCTACAGCAAAGATAAACTCCCTGCTCGGTGTTTGCTACAGAACAAGTAAATCCTCTCTGTTTGGAAGCATCTCTGTCTGTATTGAGACCTTGCCTTTGAAAGGTGATAATGTGAAAAACATCCTGCTACGTTTTGCAATGAAGATCTATTTGCATTTGTTATCTGGGAGCCGTCCATCATTTCTAACACTGTGGCTTCTGGGTGACTCTTTTGTGCTCCTCTCTGGCACTGCAAGCCAGTTTTATGCCAATAATCTTGGATGACAGTTATCGAGGTCTAAATTCATCCCCCATTTCTATTATATATTCCCTGTGATTTAAAGCCACTTTAATATATATTACCTGTGATATAAAGTCATTAATTGTCTTGTTCCTCATCTGTAATGTAATACTGCATTTTTCGTCCCTGTCATCTGCCTGCTCTCCATGGATCAGATGGTGGTCCAGGCAGGGCTTTCTTGGGTGCAGGTGTCTCAGCAGGTGGTTTGGAACCAAAAAAGTACTTTGGGTGATTAACTGCTGAGTTTGGAACTAAAGGCATTTCCGTTTCCCCCAGTTCACCGCTAACCAGACCATGAGCTTTGTGAGATATTCTGCAATATTTAAATACCAACTTCTTGAGTTCATTGATTATGTGAGAATCTTGACTTCTGGGTTTTCTGGATTGTTTTTGTCTTGTCTTTTAAAAGTGCATTACTAGCACCGGTGCAAAAAAGACTCAGAGAGTGATGTTCCCAGAGGGCTGGAATCTGTTATTTCTTCAAATACAAAGAAGTTTGGGCTAATGTTATGACTTTCCTCAGGCTCAACACATCAGTCTTGTGCATGGGGATGGACCTGTGCAGAACCAGCACTGGAGCCAGGAGAAAAGTTACTTTTTCTGCCTGCAGATCAGCTGAAATCCACATCCATCCATTCAAGACAGAGCAGAGGCCAAAAAAGAGACATCAATGGCCCAACCAAACAAAGCAAAGGCCTGGCAAAACCACCAAACACCAAGGCCTGGAAGGAAGCACTGGGGGATGTGCTCAGCCAGCACCCAGGGGCTTGGAGCACAGAGTCCCTTGGAGATGGCACTGCCCATTGAGAAACTGACTCCCAACGGTTTCCTCTGGACAGCCTGCTGCTCTAGAGGATGTATCTTAATAAATGCTTCTCTGCTGTTACCTGCTGACACAATGCATATATTTGGTATTAAGAAATTGCATCTGGGAAAAGTAATATATACATATTCAATGGAACCATTTTAGAGCCCAGAAAAGTCAAACCTCTCTTGTTCAGGCTTCCCTCTGTGTGCTCCAAAACAGCCACAAAAGTGAAAGTAAGTTATGCATATGTGATCTCCTATATTAAAGGACTACATTCATATCTTTCATTCTCAGCCTGCACCTCCTCCTATTCAATTTACAGTCTAGACTGTTAAAAAATATGTTGTTACTGCTTTTTTTTTTCCTGTGAGAAAGGGCACTTGTGAGACAATGCTCTCAACTGGAGATTACACAGATTTGTTGCATGTTGGTGCATGATAACAGGAGAGGCTCCAGCAAGTTCCAATATGTAATAAACTGCAAAGGCATAAATTGCATATGATTATAGCTTTGATGGTGGGCTGTGAGGAATTCCCAGTGCAATGTGCCATGCTGCCTTGTACACCAGCCCTAACAATGGCACTCCCAGACTTGTTGGCTCCAAGGGGTTAATTATACATTATGGATTAAAACAATGCAAGGATGCTTGTTAATATTCAAATCATTGCATGGTAACCCTGGGTGACTCCCTTGCTGCTGCTGCCAATTTGCAACACTCACCTGGGGCAAGATAGGAAAAGCTTGTCATTTCTCACCCCTTCCACTCACTTCCCCTCCTCCTTGCTGTTTTTTTCCCCTCTGCAACATCAATTTGCTTGTCAAGGTAGCTGACAGGTGAAAAGTCTACCTGATTATTGAAATTGTAAGGTCAAAAGGAATTGAATCCACCTGCCATGCAATTTACAGCCAGTGCTGGGCCAGGGCTCACACTGATGAGGTGCAGGTGAGGCAGGCAGAGGACTGTGGGAGTCATAAAGCAGGGAGTGATAAAGAGGGTTAGAGAAGAGGTTTTTGTCTCTTTTCCTGGAGATGAGGAGTTTGGTGCCTTGGTTCTTGGCCAAAGCATTGCCTGGGGGAGCTGGGTGATACCCTCTGAGGCACCCAGGAGCTGCTGCTGATGGTTCTACCCTATTTTTGCTGTCCTGACTCCAGAAGTTCGAGTGCCTTTTTATCTGCCAGAAACCAGCACTCACATCAGAGAGGTGAGCTGAGATAATGTGTCTTTCTAAATATTAGAAACTAAGGGGAGATGTCATGCCATGCTGTAAGAAACACTCATAGAACTTTTCAGTTCTCTCTTGTTGCAAAAGTCTTTAACAAACTGAACCTGGAATAAGGTTATGCTTTCAGCAATGGTAGACTTTGTGGTTTTTTTCTTTCTAAAAATAGCTTGAATAAAATGAAACTCTAGAAACTCTACTCTCAGCTTTCTCTCCTTTTCTGGGTGAAACCTCCCCCACTATGTGATCACAAACCCAAACCAATTTTCTCTGTTTATGCTGATAAACTTTCCTACCTACAGACTGAAGGTACTGGTGTGTCTGAGTTAGTGAGGACCTCTAAGCACTTGCTCCAGCAGGTTTAGTGCTGGGTAGATCTGGGATGCTCAGCAGGAAGCTGGAGTTGAGCAGTTGATCCATATAGCAAACCTTGATAACAGATGCTGTGTCCAAGATGTTCCTTTTTCTTTCCCTTGGAGTGGTGTGAGATTTGTCTGGAATTCTCCTGCCCTGGTCCTGGAGAGCCTCTGTGCTCTCAGTGTGCAGGTGGCTGCTTGGGCTGATGTCTGCCAGCTCTGAGCATGAGTGACTTTGTTTATGTAGTTTACAAAATTGTTCAGTCCTGGTGTCTGTGTTGCTGCAGCAAGAATGAATCAAGCACCAGTGTGGGAGGATCCCAGTGGGTAGCTGGGGGGCCAGTATTCATCTTCTGGAAGTTGAGCTAATTGGGCCGTGCCTAGTGTGTCTGTGTCCACATCCCCATGCAGCAACTTATCCCTGCTGAAATCCTGGCAGAGCCTGTCTTACAGTCTTTTTCAGGCTGAAGGAATGTTTGATGGCTTAAGGAAGGGGAAAAAACCAAACAAACAGGGGGCCATACAGAGTAAATAAGACTTTGACCTCATCTGAAGTATTCCTGTGCACTGAATCTAGCCAAGGACTCTTGAATAAAACAAGCTTGAAGTTTCTAGGCCAAGGAGGGTTTGAGATATGGCTCTTCAATAAATTGTTAGAGGAATATTTCAAAGGCTGAATTGCACCTCATTTTTCAAAGTCCTATATCTCACAAACACCTTGTCTGATCTGCCCCAAACTTTGTCAATAAATTATCCACTGGCTACTGATTGCCTATGCAAAGTTGGAGATAAAAAAGCTGCGCAAATTTTCACTCTTAG
The DNA here is from genome assembly GCA_013396735.1 of Grallaria varia. NCBI lineage: Eukaryota > Metazoa > Chordata > Aves > Passeriformes > Formicariidae > Grallaria > Grallaria varia. The sequence goes on from VWZG01002670.1 coordinate 1,113,623, forward strand.
CCTAAACACCTCCCTTCCAGGATACAGCCCCTCCTCTCCTAAATGTTGGTTGAGGTTTTGGGGGTTATTTAACAGGAAAAAAAGAAAATTTGTAAAACCCAAACAGATTAGAGCTGACTGGAAAGGCAGAGAGCTTGCTTTTTTCAAGCTCTTAATTATGAGGAACTTGGATAAAAGAGGAAGTTTGAAACTAAGTGCTTTTAGGTTTCTTTATTTTTGTGGATGAGCACCAGGAGAGTGAATGTAGAGCTAAGAAAAAGGCAAAGGGGTTTGCAGCAGGAGCAACCAAGTCTAGGACAGCAAATGAGCAGAGAGTCAATAGTGCTTAGTGTCATCCTCTGTAATTTTTATTAATAATTCTTAATCTCAAGGCATTATGGGTCTCTGGCAAATGCCTTCTTAGAAGAAGGGCTTGATAAATCTGGGCTTCTATTTCAGAGGTGTGAATGAGCCCTTTTTTTTTTGTTCCACCCCATTTCTACTGTTGCAAAGATGACTGGTTTACAGTATCTGCATTTGGATCCGTGAGGAAGTAAATGACTACACTGGCAGAAGTATCCAGCAACAAATGGGGCAATGACCCTGAACTCCTAGTAATGCGTTGATGATATTATAAAGATTCAAATTATTTAATCATTTCACAACAGACTAAAGAAACTTTGCCTGTCTGTGCTTGTGATGATTATATTCCTTTTTGCACTGTTCAGTTCTAGTCCTCCTTTGGCTCCTAGGGAAGTACAAGAACCACAGGTTTTATTTTTCTTCTTAGCTAGAACCTGTCTGGAGCCCCTCAGTTTTTCAGTGGTAAAAATTTCAATTAACTTTTGCAAAATCTCAGACTTAGGTATTTAATGCACACTTATAATAAGTTTACAAAAAATCATTGAGGAAATACCCACTCCACTGAAACATGGAGGGGAATTTGGGGTGTTATCTGTTAAGATCTCAGCGGTCTGTTAACATGTTTCAAGTCAACATTTCTAAAGAACCAAAAGTGATTTGGGGAAGTGTTTTCATCTCCAATCAATTATTTCAGTGACTGTGTTAACTCTCAAATTGAAATCCTATCCATCCTCATTACACAGATATAATCAATATCAGTAATTTAGAAATTAGGGAATATCTTCATTAATATCTCCAGTTAAGTGGAGTTTAAAAGTCTTTGCATTATTATCCAGCTATTATTCTGTCACAGTATGAGATTTAAAAGCAGTTTTTCACCATGCTGATATGCCTTGCTAACCCATACCAAGCTGATAAACACCTAAGAAATCAGTGAATAAGCAAGCACCACTTAAAATGCTTTTTCATCAGACATTGGGGTTTTTTTCAAGCTGATGTCTAATAGCAGCACTTTTGAGCAGAGCCATCACTCTGCATTTATTTAAAATACTCTTGTGGTTTGGGTTTTTTTAAGTGCATTTGCTTTGGTACCAGCTGAAGCTGCTGGGCTGTTGCTGTCCCTGCTGACCCTCTGTGCTGCTGTGATGTTCCCTTTCTGGAGGTGGGGCACAAAGACCAGTTGCTGTGGAGAAGACCCAGGATATGAAACAGTGTTGGTGGGCAGTGTCTGGGCCGAGACAGGTGTGTGGGGACTCAGCTGTCGGGGCTCTCCCCTGTGCTGTTGAGGTACAACCGCTGCAGGACTACAACTCTGGACTAGACTTTCACAGGAGAGGAGGGGCAGGATAGCTCATGAGGGCTTTGACCAGCACACTGAGGTTTGCTGCTTCCACCTGCAGAGTCCCCTCTGGTTCCCTTTGGCTACAGCAATCCCAGAATGACCATATGTGGTTGCAGGGGGGACCACGTTGTTGGCAGGGTGTATTTGGAAGCTTGTGTGGGAAAGTGTCCTACGCTGCTGGTGAGATCCAAGAAAACCCCTGATGGAGTGAGTGTGTGGTTTTCAGGGGAAGCTGTGCATGAGTGGGGCTTTAGTGTTGGTCCCATCCATCACAAGTAATGACTCTTATCTCTGCAATGCATGGCAGATAAGGGTCATGAAAAAGTTCTAAGTGATTATTTGTTTTTCTTCCCCTCTGCATATGTGTCAGGAGTTGCTTAGAGCAAGCTTTGTGTTTCTTGGTGGCATGTGAAACACTGTCTTCCAGGAAAGTTTAGAAATATTTTATGAAGTGTAGTAATAAAAATATCCATGTGGTTCAGCCCATGCAAAGTAACACTTTTGTCTTGGAGCAGTAGGTACAGTTTCTGTAGTGCACAATGCTTTCACAAGAAACCCTTGCAGATGGATTTCATCTCTCTGGTATTTTAATATCCATTATTCAACCCCAAGAAGCCTTTCTGGGGTGGTTGTAAGAACCAGTTACCTGTGACAGACCTTTCCAGCTCAGATCAGGGCTGGTTTGCACTTGGGTTGGCTCTGCCAGGTTGCATCCAGTGAGTGCTCCTGGGGAGACCCAGCAGCTGGGCTGACCCTCTAACTGGGGGCTGTGGGGGCCCATCAGCAGCTGGGCTGACCCTCTAACTGGGGGCTGTGGGGCCCATCAGCAGCTGGGCTGACCCTCTAACTGGGGGCTGTGGGGCCCATCAGCAGCTGGGCTGACCCTCTAACTGGGGGCTGTGGGGCCCATCAGCAGCTGGGCTGACCCTCTAACTGGGGGCTGTGGGGCCCATCAGCAGCTGGGCTGACCCTCTAACTGGGGGCTGTGGGGCCCATCAGCAGCTGGGCTGACCCTCTAACTGGGGGCTGTGGGGGCCCATCAGCAGTTGTGTTGAACCTCTAACTGGGGGCTGTGGGGCCCATCAGCAGCTGGGCTGACCCTCTGACTGGGGGCTGTGGGGCCCACCTGCAGGGCTGGAGCTCTGAGGGTGCTCCTGATGGGACATGCAGGGCTGAGACTGTGGGAAACTGCTCACAGATGGTGGGACAAGCCTGCAAGGGAGGCTTTGCTTCCTGGGAGGACTCTACCAGGGGACTAATCTGGACCACCTTTGAAGAGAAAAAGATTAGAATACACCCAAGATGTATCAACTAATTAACAGAGCTCAGATATGGATTTTGCTTTGTAGCTTCTACAGCCCTGATCTGTGAGGAGTTTGCCAGATAAGGATCCTCCTGTGGCTGTACGTACCTGATCTCTCTGCTAGTCTTTTGAGGTCTGTAAAGTTTGACAGGATATGAGCAAGGCTAGTATGCCCAAAGGACAAGCTGGGCAGTTGTTCAGGGTTGGTATTTCTAGATCTGATGAAGGATCATTTGCAAATTACGGCTAATGAATGTTAATTACTGGGTGAGTACATATTTCGCTTGATTCCTTTTTGGCAGCTTGGGCAACTGTATATCTATATACCTGGTACTTGAAGTGTTTGATTTTAAAAAGTAATAATCCTCTGTAATTACAGTTGCTTTATTAAAGGTTGCAGGGCTTATATGATCTCTGTAGTAAAACTTTATGAATTCTTCTATCTAGGCAGTGATCTTCTGGCTCTTGCTCCAAAAAAGCAGTGCAGGGTTTGCTAACGACTCATGGATTTGTTTGCCCACCTTTTCCAGTTTGGATCCCATGATTTCTGTTAACTGGATATCATGAGGACTGAGTATTTTGCCCAGGATGTCTGTGAGTGGAAGCCCAGCTGTCATCTTGACTTAGTCCTGATGACACTGGAGATGTTTCCCTCCATACAGCTCAGATTCCCATGATTTGCCTCATGAGCAGCTTGGACATCAGCTGAGCTTGCTGAGCAAAAATCCAGATTTCCCCCTGGTCCTGGGCATGGCAAGGCAGGGCAGGGCATCCCCAAGATGTGGAGGTGGTAAGGACCTCCTGCCCTTGGTGCTGCAGAAAGCAGGAGGGGCACTGCAGGAGAGTCTGGGTCTGAGCTGCCTGGGGTACCTTAAGCTCTAGTGGGTGCCAGGGTGCTGCTTCCAGCCCTGGTTTTATGAGCTTTGTGGCAATCCCAAGCCATGGCTCTGCTGTAACAGACATGTGATGACTCAGCTGTCAGATGATCAGACAAGATGCCCTGTAGTCAAAGCCTTTTTGTGTCCAGGTCCAAAAGGATGACAAGGATCAGGGTACCCTTTGCCACCTGTTTGGGGATGGTTGTTGTGCATCATCACCTTGGCACTGTGGGTGGACAGGAGGAAAGCTCTGCTCTCAGAAAAGTTCTGCTGCCAGACTTTCAATGCAGCCCTTTCTAAAAAAACCTGTGCCCCAAGGTCTTGCTGTTTTTCTGTTTAACTGTGTGACCTGAGAGCGCCCCAGCTGTGTTGGCTTAACCGGGCTTATTTTTTGTGGTCTGTTTGAGCAGTTATGTTTCCTTTTCATAACTCATCTGGAGGAACATCTGACTTTGTGAAGCTCTCCATGGCAAGCTTGTCCTACGCAGCTCAGCAGACAGGTCACGCGTTGTGTTTGGCAGCGCCGGCGATGAACGCGCCAGTGACAGCAATTCAGAGCCCGCGTGCCTGGTTCCACTGGAGCTACAATCGCTGGCTCTGTGACAAGTTTCCTGTCCTGACTCATAGCTGCTGAGTAATTTTTATCTCCTTTTGGAGGAATATGGCATTTGGTCTCAGATTTCTTCTGTTATTAGTTTTAATGTATCGCAGGGTTTAATAGCTTTTGGTTCACGCTTCATTTTTGCTATTAACACTCTTCCAGTTGCAGGCTGGCTGCTGCAACAACATAATTGTGTGTTAGGCTCTGAGTTGGAGTGACTTGTTGAAATAGTTGGAATAACTATCAGGGTGTTTTGATATAGCAATCTCTGTCTGTCTTTCCTCATCTCTGGCCTATGATAGATGATCTGGGAAGAGGTATAAAATGTACACAATGGATCTATCCCAAAGGTGCACTGGAAGGCAGCTTTTTTCCCCACGGCAGCAGGTTGTGTGTCCTGTTTGTGCTTTAGTGCTTGTTAATCACACCGATAGTTTTTTTTTTTTGCATTTTTAGCAACACTGCAAACTTGTACAGCTTTGCTTTTAAATGAATTATCCAGCTCATGCACAGGATCTTCCATATGCTTTGATTTATAACAGTACTGGTGGTGAATGGACTTCTGTTGTCAGGTGGGTGGAAGAAGGCAGTAAAACCCTGTTCAGATGAGTCTTGCCTGATGCTTTGGGGCACTGTCTTTCTGTGCTGCTCTGTTACTGCCAGAGGATACAGGGCAAGAATTCTTTGCCGGAGCTCAGCAAGTGAGTGGAAACACTTTCTTGGTTCAATGAACCCTGCATCAGGCACGTAAAGCTCAGTCACTTCAGGAAGCCACTGTGGACTGTACCTCTGTAGTTGAACACGGTGTATTTTTCAAATGGCAGCAGTTTTCTCCTTTTTGTTGCTGTTGGAGGCACACGGCACTGAATTCTCCCTCCCTTTGGGCTTGTAGCTGAGATAAGGTGGGTAGGTTTTAGTGTTGCTCTCAGATAGCAGGTAAACTGCTCAAGATGTTTAAATTGGGAATACGCTAAGCATTCAGGAGTGAAGAGCTCTGAGCTCAAGGGAAGGTGCTTGGGAAGTGGAATAATTCAGCGTGTGGCAGAGCCAGAGGCTGAGCTCTGCCCCAGCTTTAGCACAATGCTGTCTGAGGGGAGGATGAGCAAGAACGGTGCAAACAGCAGATGGAAGGAGAGGCAGACGGCAACAGCCAAGGAGAGGGCATGTGGGGGTGAGGAGGACAGTTTGGCTCACGCCCAAGGGACTTGGGTGCCTCCCAGCCCACCCGAAGCTGCTAAAAGCTTGGCTCGGCCGCCGGCGTCCCCCAGCCTTACCCCCGGGAGGGAGCCGGCGGCGGGTGCCAGAGCGCAGGCACCGTAGGTGGGAGCAGGATCAGCCCCCGTGTGTCCCCGGGGATCAGCCCCCGCCGGTGAGAGCAGGATCGTCCCCCGTGTGTCCCCGCGGCTCAGCCCCCGCCGGTGGGAGCAGGATCAGCCCCCGTGTGTCCCCGGGGCTCAGCCCCCGCCGCTGGGAGCAGGATCAGCCCCCGTGTGCCCCCGCGGCTCAGCCCCCGCCGCTGGGAGCAGGATCGTCCCCCGTGTGTCCCCGCGGCTCAGCCCCCGCCGCTGGGAGCAGGATCGTCCCCCGTGTGTCCCCGGGGCTCAGCCCCCGCCGGTGGGAGCAGGATCGTCCCCCGTGTGTCCCCGCGGCTCAGCCCCCGCCGGTGGGAGCCCAGCGCCTTCCCATCGGCCGGGCTGGGCGGCTCGGGAGGGCTCCGCACAGCGCCTGGCCCCCGGCCAGCGGCAGCGGCGGCGGCGCTTTCCTGGCTAATCGCTGATAAAACAGGAAGACCTTGATCATCCCTTTTGACATGAATAACGATGTTATCTCCTGTGATGTATGACCCAGAGCCAGATAGCGTCCTCTGGCAGGCCTTTTTTCTCATGAGATGTAAAATACAATGATTATGTTACAAGAGGGAGATAAAGTGGCACAATCTTCACTAGTTCAAATAACTAATTGAAGCAGGAACTAGTGGAAATGGCTTCCTTTGTTCCCCAGCCATTGTTGATATAACAGTGCTTATAATGAAAGCTGAAACTGTTGCCCTCTTTTTCTTTTTTTTTCCCCTTCTCTATTTTTTTCCCTTTTCAACTCGAGTGCCTTCACTTCTGCTTCCCTCTCCCCGTTTCCCTGGGGGCGCTGAGGACAGCGGTGATTTCTAGCAAGGGATCCTGTTTTCCAGCAAGTCTTGTGTGTGAGCGTCAGGAGGATGAAATCAATAAGTAGCACTCGTTCTTTGTTTCCCTAGAGGACTTTTGAGAACAGAAAAATTGAGACCAGTGCTCTCTAAACCATAATTACACTTTTTTTATTTGATTTGCTTTCATTTTTTTTTCTTGAAAGCAACAAACCTAATTACCTGGCAGGAATGGTCACCAAGGGTATTTCAGTGAGTGTACAATACTTATTACGACTGAGTTGAAATATCGGGGAGGGAAAAAAGCCCCCCAGCCCTCAAGCAGACTAGTGTAAAAAGCAGGAGGGAGTAAGGGCACAGCTCCACACCAGGAGTGTGATGCTGCACAGTTGTGGTACAGAATGATTAAAGGTGTTGGGAGGCTTGATGCTGCAGAGCATTAGAGAAGGTGTGATGCTTTTCCTCCCAGGTGGAGCAAATGAGCCCTTTTGATCCAAAATTGGCTTCAAATGTGAAACAAGGATTCCTTGCTTTTTAAAAAAAAACCCTTAACATATTCCTTAAGATGATTTAGTAATGTCTACACTACCTAGAGGCCAGCATTAAATATGAGCTCTCTGTCGAAGGCTATCTGCTGTGGGCTTTGGTGGTGGGTGTTGCACTGCTGAGGAACAGGCTGTGGTCTGATTGACTTGATAACCTGCACAGACAAAGTCAATAGAGATGTAACCTATCAAGTGGCACAGAGAATCTGAGACTCATTCATATTCCTGGATGACTATACCAATTTCATAATGAAATTAGACTTCAGGTCTTGTGATCCCAGTACAGCATCAAAGGTCCATCTGATGTCTCTCAATCACTAAACTTTTATCTTTTTGGCATTCATTTTATGACACTTTTGGCAAAACGTCTGATTTGTGTGATGCAGATTCATTCCAGCTCTTTGCCCTTGGATTGTAGACTTTGCAAAGCCAGAGGGTCTGCAGCTGGTGCTTTCCTCTTTCTTGGGCTCCAGCCCTGTAAAGTTCAACTCCCATGAGTTCCCACAGCTGCAGAGCCCTGTTAATCTTGCCTTGAGCCCAAGCTGGTGAGGAAAAGGTGACCTTCAGCTAGCTGAGAGTCTTTAACTAAGTGCCTGGGCTTCACAAGGCATTTGAATGACCCAACTTAGCATTTTATTGACCATAGAATTACAGAATGGTTTGGGTTGGAAGGGACTTTGAAGGCAGTAGAGTTCCAGCCCCTGTACCATGGGCAGCCATACCTTCCACTAGATCAGGTGTTGGAAGCTGATCCCATCCTGCCTGGCCTCAGTTGCCAAGGTCTCATAAATTTACCCAGGTGCTGGGAGGCTTTTGTGCACGTTGTATGGTAGTGGAGTCTTTCATCTGACAACTGGAGTTGTGGCCTGTTTGGTAGGAGGATTTTTGTTGGAGCTGTAGAAAGGTGGTTTGACTTGTAGATTCCACCTCAGTTCATTTTCTTCCAGATGCCCCTCTTGATGCACTTCCTTTGGGCCCATGTAGGGGGGCCCCGACAGCACAAGCCGCACTCCCCTCTCCATGAGCATGAGCTGCTTTGGTGTCCATTGGCCTCCCTGCTCAGAGATTGTGCTGTTTGCTGTGCTTTGCTGTGTTTGTGTTGCCACACTGCATCTCACCCAGTGCCTGTTCCCATGTGTTTCCTTAGCCTGGGGCTGGTGGAGATCCCTGGGTCTGGCTGGACCAGCTGAGGACCAAGAGGTGGCAGGAGAGTGGTGAACCACAGGGTTCTGAGCAGGCTGGGTGAAAGGGCAAGCGAAGCAGATGCAGGACAGTTCAAAACCTATTTGCAGCTGAAGTAGAGCTCCCAAAATACTGCTGAAGCAGAGTGAGGAAGCTCAGAGCTGGGTGAGAGTGGGGCACCTGGGTGCTATTTCTGACCGAGCTACTGTGTGACCTTGAGCAGCTCACTGCACCTCTGAGTCATAGCTCTGCCTCCCCAACCGGCGAGTGGGATGGTGACACCCACTTCATTTGCAAGGGGATCATGTGGTGCAATTTTGTAATTAATTGAATGTACAAAAATGCTCTTTTCTGTCTTGTAAAGGCTGCACTGCAATAGTCTGACCCTCCCAGTGCTTGTGTGCAGGCTGGGAGTGTGGCTGAGCTCGCTGACTTCCAGAGGGTGCTTTGTTCCCCCTAAGTGCAGGAGGAAATATTTGCAGAATTGGGACTCCTGTGAAAAGTTTTATGAGTTACCACATGGCCACTGTGCAAATCAATTACTGTAGTAGGCCTGTAATGAGACGACCTCACAGAACAGTTACTGATTCTACAGCAACTTGAGCAGATGCCAAAAAATGTGACCAATAATTAGTGATGGCCTGATGGATCCGTGGCTTCTGGGCAGCATTTGCTCTGTGCATGGTTCACAATGCAGCTGATTCTGGAGATGGTCCCTTTTGCAAGGTCAGATTAGCTGTTGTTTTTTAAAATATTTGGTTTGTGTCAATCTGTTATAAACCCAGACTAAACCCTTTCAGGTGTAAGTATAAAGCTTAAAAGCTTTTCCACAGCTCCACCCTTAAGAATGGGTTTAATCCTTTTAACAAAGCTCTGATCTGACAGTTTATTTCGCTCTAGGCTTTAGCTTCAGTGGTTGCAGCCAAAACCTGACAAGTTCTTCTTGTTAATTCTGAATGTATTATCCAGTGACAAATGTATCTCCCACTTATATGTGACACTGAGAATGAAATGCATATGATCAAATTTCTTATAGCTGGAGTGGGGCTGGTTGTTAAGAACATCTCCATATCTTTACAGTATGACAGTCAATCTAAACCCATTCTTTTTCAGCAGCATATCTCAGCCTAGTTTGGGACACTCATGATGGCTTGCAATCTGCTGCCGTACTCTGCAAAGATTAAAGAAAGGCTAAAAATAAACCTGTCACTTTCCCTGGACACTTTCTTGTGAAATGCAAAGAGATACGTCACTAGAATGCAAAATAAATTCATATAGAATTTTTTATGCTGTATTTTTTTTATAGACAGATGGAGTCAGTGTCATTTCTGATTTCTCATTTCTAAATACAGTGGTGTTATGTACAGCCTTCTACCTGAAAGCTTGTCTTGGAAGCCAAAAGAGAGTAAAATGGATTTTTACAATAAAGCCAAAAAAGTTCTTAATTCTTATACATTTGCCAATATACAGGATACAGATAATGTATTTGATGAACTCAGCCTCCTTGTCTGCTCATAAAGTGTTGGCATGATGATGAAATATGTTTTCTGGAATATAGTCTGTGTCATGAGGTTGGGGGTAGTCTTTATTTCTGTAGGACTGACCTTAACACCTCAGGAGGAGGATGACTGTTCCACGGACTGAGACCCAGGTAGCTGCCCACAGCCTGTGTGACCCTGTCCTGCACTAAATCTCTCCAAAGCTGATCTCTTGTACAACTTGTGTGTTTTCCTGGCCCTGTAACCCATTGCTATTTTCACCCAGTCCTGAGTTTCGTTGCTTTTCTGGGGCTGTGTCATGCTCCCTTAGAGGTTGGTGATGGCTGAAGATGCAACGGGTTAATCATTTCTCAGTGTTTCTCTGAAAGCAACTCCATCTTCAGAGTGACTGTCCTGAGACCTTCCCGTTTCCTCCTCCCCCAAACCACATGAGGAACCACGTGGCTTTTGCAAATCGATGCACGAAGGAGAATTGCTAATGGCAGGATGTCTCTGGCCGGTGTCGCCACAGTCGAAATGCGAGGGTGACGGAGAAAGTCAATTTCCTGTTAAATTAGTTGGCTGTTTCTCTAAGAAAGGTAGAATTTTAATGAAAGTGCTTACTAATGGATGAGCCCAGAGGGAAGTGGGTTTGTGGTAAGGCCCGAACTTTACAGGGAAAGCCCTACCTTGTAAAAGGCCACAAAAGATGCTTACAGGACTGAACTCGGTCTGCTCAGGAATCAACAGCTTGGACAGAGGGACAGTCTTGCTTTTCCCATAAAACAGGCATTAAGGGTGCCAACTAAGTTGGTTCTCTTTTATATCAGTCACAAAAACAGTGGGAGGTTTAGTTCCTGTCAAACTTTATGGGCCATTTATGAAGAGGCCTTCCCCAAAGTATTTCCCAGGCCAAATAAAAATAAATGGCACTGAAAAATTTTATAACACAATGCACGAACTGTTGTGGCAGTGGTAGAACGTGTGCTCAAGACCTCTTCTGCCTCCCCTGTGCGGAGGAATTAAAATGGAATTTTAATTATTGTACCTTTTATAGGCTTTTTCATTTTCAAATGTTACTGTAGTCTCGTGGTTACCTTCGGGAGGGAAAGATTGTGGCTTTATGTAGAGGTGAGAAAATGTGGTGGCAGAGGTGCAGCTTCATGGCCCTGCTGAGATGAGGAAGACCATGGGAGAGGGGGTGGATGGAAAGAGGGTGATGACTTGCATTGCTGAGGGGGCTGTTGGACCCAGGTTTGTTGTCTGATGTGCTTGGATATCCTGTCTGGGTGCTTGGAGAAGGGCAGAAAGAGGCAGAAATGAACACAAGTGCCTGTTGAGCTCACAAATCTGGCTTCTGTAAAAAAACCTTGGCTTAAACTGGGGGTTTGTTTCACACTGATGTGGCTGTGCTGCTGCTGGGGAGGTATTTCACCCTGTTACTTAATTTTTTTAGTTTAAACAGGAGGGCAAAAGGAAGTAGCCAATTTTCCTCAGTGTTAGGAACAGCTGAAATACTTGGAGAGGAGCAGCGTGACTCAACTCACAGCAAGAAGCCTGTTAGCAGGAATAGCTGCAGTTCCCAGCTCACAGGATGCACTTCTGTCTGGGGAGGAAAGCAGCACCCAAATACCCGCGTGGAGAGGGGGCAGCTTTTGTGTTCTTAATAGAAATGGGTTGAGCAGTCATTTCTACCAAAGCTGTTTCTGCCTCACAAGCTCCCTCTGTGAACTGCTGAACTTTGCATCTCCAGGCTGGATTTACCATCCCAACAGCTTTACTGGAGGAGTGAAACAACAGTTTGCTCCTCCGGGAAGGGAGAGGAACAACCTACCCCTCAGCAACCAAAGGGACAGGGAGCAAAGATGCTCTTGAAAGAGTTTCTCTTCCTTTCTTGTGCATGTGTTCTCAGCAGAGGTCTGGGGTTCAGGCAGTAATGAAACCACACCACTGCTGCTTCATGTAACGCATTTGATTAAAAAATAAGTTACATCCCTTTGCTGACCTTACAATATTAGAACTGCTGTTATTTTGTTAATTATTTCCCCCCCCGAGGGTGGTCAAACACTGGTGCTGGGGCCCTGGAGGGGTGTGGCATCTCTGTCCCCAGGGATGCTGATGCTGAGTTTGTGTTTGCTGTGATGCTGTAACCATTCTGGTTCAAAGTCATTACCAAACAACAGGACATGGCATTGAAATAAGCTCCTGGGCTAAGCAGAGCTACAAACCAGTGCTTTCAATTGCATAACAATCACGTTATTCCCCTTCCTCTAATACCTGTGACTTCATGAGTTTGAGTCAAAGCTTTAAGACAGGGTTACACTAATGCAGGAGATCTGAATGCTGTAAAACACACAAGTATCCAATTGTTTTCTAGTTAAGGTGTCAGGTTACAAGAGAAAATACCAACTAGTAATGTAACACAAAAGGCATTGTACTTGAGAAGCGACTAACCAGATTCATTTAATTTTTAATTTGTTCTGGGTAACATCAAAGTAGCAAAAAAAGCTGTTAATCTTCCTTCTCTGAATAAGCTGTCTGCTAACAGGGAGGTGTGAGCGAGGGAGATGCCTATTAAAAGATTTTAATTAAGTGAAAGTGGCAGTATTACCCAGGGAGAAAGCAGTTCTGCCTTTTATTCTCTCTTAAGTGGTGTCTGGTTGGAGACACTCAGTAATGCCCCGTCTGCCTGAGCCCTTCCTTGAGCTGGAGGAGTCCATAGGTGTTGGTTGAGGGATATTTGCAGTGGTGTTGGGGCTGCCGCGTGTTATTTAATGCTGCAGAAGTGAGTTGTGTTTGGGGGCCTGGTTTTGGGTGCTAGACAGGCACTGCTGTGAGGGGCTCAGCTGTGCAGAGGGCACCAAGAGCCTTTGAACAGCAGCAAGGCTGATGCCAAGCCTCCCTCCACTCCCTGCAGGTGTCCGGAGACAGGGGTGTCTGTTACCCTCCTACTAAGCTCATCATCTCCCTGGCGCTGAAAGGCAGAAGAATGACGTTTTCCACTCTCCAAGATGGTCAGTACTAAAAACAGGCAAGAATTTAGGATCTTCCTGCCCTGTCCATGCAGCCCCACTGATGGAAAAGGGCTACATGTCTGTAAGAAGAACTGGAACCAAACCTGCCAGAAGTGACTGGATGGGGAAGTTGCCTTCCTCATTCTCACTGCCTGTGTGCATTTGTGGGAGAAGACTGATGGTTCTGCCTGGTTTTACAGCCCTGTCTGCTTCCAGCCAGCACTTTAACCACAGCAGCAACTGTTTTTGTTTTTTTTTTTTCTCCTAATTTGCAGCCTGTATGAACGAAGGATAAATGAATATTTTGACCTAGAAGGTTTCCTAGTGAATACTCTTCCTGCAGGCCATGTCACTGGGTTCACCAGAGCTCATGATGGCCCTTGCACAGCATCTTCCTCTTGGAGGCAAATAGCCCACTTTAATTGTAGTATGTTTTGCTTAAAGGGACCAAATAACTCAAGGACCTTAATTTTGCAGTCTTTACTCTCATAGCTTAGTTATTAAAGTGAGTCCAACAGAGTAAAAAAACCCTAAATGAAAACAAATGAAGAAACTCTAAACAAAACCCAACCCTCCAAAAAAACAAACTTCTGCTATTGCATAGGAATTATTTTTAACTGTATTTTCATTTTGCTGGAGTGTCTGGCAAAAATGTTTGCCAGTAAATTGCTGAAAAGTTGCTCCCTACTGGCAGAGTGAATTTGCTTTTGTCTGTGTACATATTTAAAAAAAAAAAAGGCATTCGGAGAGAAAAATTGTGATTTTTTTTTTAATGAAAAATAGATTTTTGCTGAAGAAGTTATTCTCATCACCAACACTTCTAAAATCTGACAGTTTGATTGCTCAGCATGTATATCAGGCTTAGTGTCTACTCATGTGAGTATAGGTCTTCCTATGTGACTCATCTCTCCTGCCCACAAGAGGCAATCCCTGTAAGACTTGTGCCCAAGTGGGCAAGATCTGAGTAGGCTTTTTTGATGCTGTTACAAAAAAACATGTTGGAAGTTAATTTAAGTTAATATAATCTCAGTAATACTGGATTTATTGCCCAGGAAAAAAAAAAAAAAACCAACAAAAAACTTAAGACCTTTCAGGCTCTTGGTTCGGCCAAAAGCTGAGATCATGGTTTGTGAACTTTGCTGCTTTGTACCAACATGCAGGTGCTAATCATTCCCATACAGCTGAGCTGCAATTTGCTGGCCTCCTCTAAAACATTCCAGCTTTTCACAGTGCCCTCTTATGTGTGCTGCTTTACAAGGAAACTGTAAATTACAATTAAACCAGCATGCAATATATAATTTTCTTAGTTGATAGCAGATTGTTTTATGGGGGGAGCGTATTAACGAGAGCTGCCTGGGGCTATGTGGTTTGTAGTGTCCAGCCCTTCTGTGATTCAGGTTATGCACAGATATGAACATACGACCCTCATTGATAATCAGGCTGCAAAGGGCTCTGTTGAGTAATTGCAGCATTAGTCTTCTCTAACTGAAGCTTCAAAGTAATTTCAGCTTTTTATAATTACAGAGCTAGCGGACTGTAACAATTTCCAAATGTTTTGGAGCTGATTTTAAAGCTGATCTGCAACATGTAGTAAGGAAAAGTCTCAAGGGCCCAGATCCTGAAGAAATGCTTTGACAGGTGGGCTGGGACACTTCTTTTTTTTTTTTTTTTCCCCCCCTATTAAGTAAAACCTGTTGAGGAAATCTTCAGTGATGCGTGTAAGATTTACACTGGCCACAGGCTGCTCTGGAGAAAGCAGCACTGCTTAAAGAGTTGGGGGAAAGAGGAAGAGGAGGTGCAGAGAGAACATAGAGACATGATCAAACTTGGGATACTAGAAATACTATAATGGGAATTTTGATGCAGGCTTTGGCCAAAAAATATAATTTTCCCCTTTTTTTTTAAAGAATCAGTCTAATGTATCTCAGTGGATGATTTGGAAGTAAGGCCATTCCATGGATTAGAAACACCTCATCTAGGAAGTTTGGGTGGTTTATGGGGTTTCTGTGCTCCATACGTAAAGAAGAGCTTGTGGATCAAGGCTTCAGAGGTAGTGAAGTGCTTGTAGCTGGTGATGAGTACCTTAAAAGGATTCTCAAAAGCACCTAAGTGTGTTGACTCAGTCATTCATTCTTGGTTATTGTGCATAAATAAGCCTGAAAACTGGGCCTGAGGGATACAGATGATGGCCATCACCTCAGTTGTCTCATCCTGGTGACCTAGTCTTAATGTCTTTCCCAGTAAAGCTTTTCATGGCTGAATGTAAGGCTGGATATATTAATGCACTTGACATTCATCCAGTGAATAACCCTCAACTACTTTTCAGGAATGTAAGGCTTCAATTACCCTGTCTAGGATTATGAAAAATAGATCCTGATCTCCATTGTTTCCCAGACTGCCTAAAAGCTATTGGAAATATTCTGGGAGAGAGCTTAGGAGCTGTTAGAAGAATACCTGGAAAAGAAGGGGGGGAAAATGATGTAACTGATTCTGGCCTGACAGTTATTGAAATTGAGAGTCTGTCATGTGGTATGGGGAGGGAAGTGAGGAGGTTCCTGGCCAGCTTAAGGGAACAAGATCAGGTTGAAAATCTTTGTACTGCAAATAAAACATAGGAGTGGGCAGAAGGATCAAGGTGCAAATGGCAGTGACTACAGAACTAAATAGAACTGGCAAAAGTTTTTGCTTTCTTCCTTTCCATTTTGATTATATCAGGGCTTGGCCTGCTGGCTGTTAAGGTCTTTGCATCTTGCATTTCGAGGAGCTGAAGCACATGAATATTGCTGTGAAGTCATGAGGGTACCGTGCGTGTGGGGGGGCTGTGTGGGCTCCCCAGCTGGGCGGGTGGCTCTGTCAGCAGCCTCTGGGCTCCGTGAGGACTCTCTGATGCACTGGATGCTGGTCTAGTAATGGAGACACAAACTGCTTGAAACTGCTCTCAAACAGAGGGTTTAAATGCAGGTTTATAAAGTCTCCAGGGATCTCAATAAGGGAAACAGTGGTGGTGGTACCTTATGGCCTTCTGTCTCCAAAGGATGCCTGTAAGTGAGATGGATGATGAGCAATGCTCATTAAGCTCACGAGGGACAGTGTGCTTGTGCTTGCTGCTGCATGGTTTGAGCAAGGCAGCGCTGTTGAGTTTGGTTTCTCCTGCTTTGTGCATAACACCTTGAAAATCAGGTGGAAAGTGCCTTTGCCTCCTTCCCTGCAAGCCTTCCTTGCCTACTGCATCATCCTGAGATTGGAACTCGGGAAGATCATCTTGCCTCTGTGTGTATATTTGCAACATGGAAAACAACTTTTATTGGAAACAAGAGTCTTATTTAAAATAAGAGAGCAAAGAATTTTTATCCTTTTATGAAGTTGATCCAAGCCTTCAAAGTGCTTTAGTAATTGTGTTTATGGTTAAAAGACTGATTATTTAAGTCTGTGTTAGAGTATACTTTTTAGTATGAAGTAATGGCTCATGACAAACCAGCTTAGGAATGCTTTTGAGTTTTTCATGAATTTATTTTAAAGCTGGATGAAGAGGCAAGAGTGTGAGGCACTAAGTTTAGCATTTCAAAACATCTGGATCTGCTCTGTGGTTTATTTTTTAATGTGTTTTCCATGAGTCTAGTTAAACAACCACATGGCTTGATGGCAAAATGAATGCAAGTGTAGTGTTTGGAAGGGGACTCTGGATAAAAGTTCGCTTGCTAACTGGAGTCAAGTGATATGCTCTTGTTTCTGGTTAGGTTGTGTGGATTCACAGAGAGCCCATCTTGGCTGCTGCTGTTCCCTTTCTCTGCCAAAAGCTGCTAAACATAAAGCAGGCAAAGGAAGTACTAAATTACAGCACACCTAATCTTTAGTCCTTTGTTTAATCTCAGATGAGTCTCCCAGATCTCATAAACTAGAAATGAGGCCAACACATAAGGCCAACCAGAAGATGCTCCAGAACCTGCACTCGAGCAAAGGGTCTCCTGTGGCTGCAGGGGCAGGAGCAGAGAGGGATGACTCCAATAAAAGATTTTTTAGACTGTGCTATTGCAGTGCCACTGAGAGCTGTTCTTCTGATGGGCTGTCAAGACACCAGCAAAGTGTAGCAAGAACTGCTCCCTATTCAACTCTTAGTCATTTTGGGTACAGTGAGGGGTATTTTGTGGGAGGGGTGGAGGGGTAGGCTTTGAGGGGTTTTGTTGTTGGGGTTTTTTTGTTAGTAGAAAAATAGATATGGTTGCACTGCTATGAAATCCATAAGGACCTCGTTGCTGATGGACTGGTAGAAGTAATGCCTCAGCTTAGCTCTGCTTATGAGTGATCTTCAACCATTGCTCTTTGCCTTTCTGCCTGGTATCCTCTTTCTCATCTATTTTCTCACCTTTTCACTCTTCCAGTTGTGTATTTTTCCTCTGTTGCTGCTTTCACGTTGGCCCAAATGCCATTTACGCCTCAATCCTGCCTTTGAGTTAGGAGAGTGGAGCTGGCTGAGGTACAACTGGGGGCAGCTCCTGAGGACTGTGGGGGTCCATCTCTGCAAGAGTTTTAGAGCCTTCCCTAAAAATCCCTGTCACTCACTGCCATTCTGTCTTAACAGTGACATGCAGTGGCAGCACAATGCAACAGAGGCAGCTGCAGACATCATACAAACCCGTTACTATTTCACTTTTTTCCACTGACGTGTGAACATCTTGTGTCTTTGCACTGGTTGTCTGGGAGGGTTTTGTCTGTCTCAAGCCCATGGAGTTGGGCACAGGCCAATGCAGGCTGAGGGTGGAGAGAAGCATGTAGGTAAAACATAGCACCATTTACAAGGTAAGGATAGAGTTCTGTTGTTTTGTTTTCCAGCACATGGCACTAAAAAGTGTTAGTTGTTGTTGGGTACAACTTGGGTTTCTTTGTACCTGGATATGGTTTGTAGAAGTCATTCTGAAAAACCTGTATTTCCCCCAAAAGACTGGAAATTGTGTTGAATTGATCTGTAGGCAGTTGATCCCTTGCAAAACTTTTGCAGGAAGAATTGGATGGCAGGGTCTGTACAGCAGTCAAGGGAAAGGATGGATTCCTCAGGAAGGAGATGAGGGAGCCCCAAAGGGAGGGGCAGGTTGTAGAAGGGTAGAGAAAATCATGTGTTGATATTTAGGATGCTTCTTTTAGGATATCTTCTATGTTTCATGGTTGTAGCTAGTCTACATACATGGAAAATACGTTATATTAGTGTGCAGTTGTAAAGAGGATGCTGGAGATGGAACCAAGGGTAGTGCTATTTGTCGTCAGTGACTTGTACAAATTCCTGAGCTGAGGAGCAGAAGGATTAACCACTCTGTGTATTAAGGCGACAAAAAGCTTTTCAACCAGGAACATAAATTACTGAAGCTGCTATTCACAAAGACACATATCAGATATAAAACAACTGCCACAGCTTTTCACATGTCGTATTGTACTTCATCTCATCGTGATGACTGGAGTGCTCTGGGACTACTTTTCAAAGTATTCTCCTTTGTGTCTTGAGAATACACAGTGGCTCAGCCTTGACATCCATCTTCATATGTGAAGAGGCTGACAGGTCACCAGTGACATACCTGCAAACACGTTATCAAGCAACTTCTGATTGCTTCCAAGCAAGTGTTCTTGTCCTGCATAAGACAGACAGCATTTAGATATTCCCTTCCTATCTTACTAGATTTTTCTGTACTCTGATTTATGGGAAGAACAAATGCTATGCACTTTTTTCCTGACTTTTGATTTGCAGGGAGTCAATGTTTCCAGCGACCAATGGGTTCTGTCATTCCCAGGATGGTCCTACTCTGCAGTGAATGTACAGAAATCTCAATCCTAGAGAGCTGCTGAGGTCCAGATCTGGAGAGAGAATACTCAGCTAACTAGATAGCCATGCACTTCTGTCCCCTCTGTTTAATAGCAGTCAGATGTTGCCACACTTTTCATCGTCAGACTGAACAAACAAGGAAATAATGTTGCTGGACCAGGATATTTTGTTGCTGTGGGCAGGGGCTGCTAAGCCATCTAACCAGAGCGATCAACAGCTTGCCAGCCTTCTGCCTGTCTTGCATTTATGCTTGGGAAATTGCAAAATTGGTATGTGTGTGTATGCAAAGCTGCTGACCACTGAGCTGGGATCTGCTGGAAAATGGGTCGTGGGAAACCTTATGCCAAGAGGAAAAATATCTTAGTGACTTTAAATTTTTAGCGCTCAGCTAAATAGCTCATATTTCCTCTCATGCCTCTGAGCTGAAAAAAAGCCCGGTCTCCTTTGGAAAATGGAGTTAAAAGGCAGGGCAGAGCTCCTGTTTGTGTTGTGGCAGAGGCATTCTGTCTGCTTTGGTTAGCATCAACAGACAAAAATTGTTGACTTCACCTCTGCATATTTATCTCCTCTGTGCAGGTTGCGTTTGCTCTTGTTGTCTGGGAGGGCTGACAGTCCTGGGATCCTGCAGCAAGTTGGCTCTGGGGACCCTGTCTGAGGCTGGAGTGGGCATGGGGATGGGTCAGAGCAGAGACCTGCTGGGCTGGGGGACATGGAGTTAAGTAGGTGAAAACTTGTGTGTAAATATTTGCCTTCTCAGAGCAGCAGCTCTGCAAGAAACAGGTCCCAGAGCACATAAAACCATCCAGCCCTTCCCAGCACCAGCCATTGCAGCTCCGAGGCTGGTTGGGTCCAGCAATGCCCAGTTGTGCTTGTAGTAACATTAAATATAAGCAGTGGGGTTTTGCCAACCTCACCCCTCAGGCTAGCCCTGTTTTTTAACAGCTCTACAAGGAACTGTCTTTCCCCCCCACTTGTTTCTTTTTTTTTTTTTTAATTTTTCTTATCATAAACTAAGCCAAAATCTGGGTTCAGCCACAGCTTAAGTGACCATGAAATGCTCAGAGCTAATCCTGGGACCCCCGGTCCTTTCAGGCAGGGACTGTGACTTGTAGCAATCTCTCCTAGCTCTGCAGTTTTTCAAAATTGCCTTACCCATGTTCAAACCCAGGACCAGAAGAGGTGCATTTACCCCCCTACCAGTTCTCCAGTCAACTTCTGTGTATCTGGACGAACCAGAAAAAAATCTCCCTCTTCCAATGTTTCCCCCAAATTTTGGTCTGGCTCAGAAGTGAGGTATGATAATACCTGCTGACACAGACACACATCCAGCATTTTGAGTCCATGAATGCTACCAGCTTTCCCCATCCCAAAACCCAGATTCAAAGCAACCTAGTCTGGACCATGGACGATGACGTCCCTCTGCACTGCAAAATGAGCCTTTTAACTTTCATGTGTTATTTGCTGATATGGCTCGGGCACAAACTTAACTCAAGTACCTACGTATCACAAGGGTCAGTTTGAAATCTGTGTTTGCCACAATCCTGAAGAGATTAACTACTTGTTCACAGTGATAACACATCTACTGCCACACTCCTGGGAGGCAGAGCTGATCTGGGGCGGGGGTGTCTCTGCTCTGACACCCCCAGTTCCAGCAGGGTTTCCATGTCCTGGGTGGTGAATACAGCTTCTGTTTCTCCCAGTCTCTGATGGAACAGTCAGTCTGAAACAATGACTCAAAGCTCACGTGGGTTTTCCACTGTGGTGTTTGGGGGAAAACCCCTTAGGGGATGTTTTTTGTCTTGTGTTGGAGGGATTTCACTCCAGTAAAGAACCATAATGATACCAGAAATGAAAAAACATTGCTCTAGCTCTCATTAGGAGTTTGATTAATTTTTACAGTGGGCTCCAAAGGGACTGCAGGCTGCTGTTTGGGAGGAGTTTGAAGTTGAATAACACTGGGATGGGGCAGCACATCCCAATGTGGTGGTGTGGGATGGGGAAGGCTTTCTCACTTCCACAGGCGAGTCAGGTGCTCCTTGTCTGCAGGGTCACTGATTCTGCAGGAGGATGGTCAGTCTCTGTGCATGATGAGGGATCGCTGCTGTGGAGCTTTTAGGGAGGCTGCTGGGCTAAGGGTCAAGTAACTGTAAAAGCCGGGGAGCATTTCCACAAAGCTGAGCACTGAGCTGAGAAGGCTTTTGGGACAGGCTCAGCTGGCTCTGCTGAGCAGCTGGTAATATGAAAATAAACAAGGTATTCTGGGGAGATTTGGTTAGGCAGTTGAAAGACAATTCACCCACAATTCATCTGCTGCATTTGTGACAGATAAATAAAATAAAATATCTTGAGAAAGAGCTTGAGGTCAGTTTTTTTTCCTGGGCTGGAGAGACTAAATCAGGAGACTGCACCTTTCATGGAAGGCAGTCAAGCTCTTTTTCACCAAACATTTGGATGTCAACATGAGCAGCTTGAGCCTATGTAAGATTATAGACTTTTTCACGTGTCAGTCAAAATATCCTGGGGAGAAAAATGTCACATTCTTCTTCTCTGTTACTGGCACTCATGTTTTGTGAAACACATAGCTTTTTATTTAAAATAGATCTGCAGATAAAAAAGCTGAACACAAAATATCAGGAAGTTGGCTGGTCTCTAGAAGGGATGCCTGCTGGGAATGCAAAATTAATTTGTTGCACGTGAAAAATGCTGGCTGTGGGACAGATGATAGGGAAGGTGTCTGAAGGAGAATAGCCATGGGTTTGTTTCCTCTGACTTGCAAAGTGAAATAGTCCAATTCTTTTCATGAAGGATCGTTTCTGAGGTAAACTGGTAACCTGATCTTTGCTTCTTGCATACTGGTTTACTCCTTTCCTAGTCTGTTTTCCTGCACAAAACACATTTGCATCTCTTAGATAAGGACAGTGAACAGGCAGAGGGTTTTGCTCTTTGCCAAGGACAGGTGTTTCAGTCAGCTGATGAATGGCATTGCTGGTCTCTGCAAGATGCTCAGGGCCTTTTGGTAACGTTTGTCCACGCTTCCCCCCACAGAAGAACTGTTAGGGCTTGGTTAACAAATCCATCTTAACAGAAATGATGAAAAAATGGATGTTCTTGGGCTGAATTACTTGTTCCCCTGATTAGATCAACTAAAGTATCAGTATTTCCCCACATGTATAAGAAAATTGCTTAAACTGTTCTAAACATGGCAGGCCCAAGAGCATTGCAGAAGCAGAACAGACCATTTCTCTCAACTGACTGTGACATCTGTAGTATTTCCTTGTTCCTCTGGCACCCAACTGCATTGGCATCAGAGGAAGGGCTCTGGTGAGAGCAGACCCAAGGGTGTGCGTTGGCTTTCAGGATGACTGTTGGCCATGTGATGTTTGGTGCAAGAAGATAAAGCTGTCTGTATCTGTGGTGCTCTGCTGAATTTCACCTCTGGGTTACAGCGAGCCATGATTTTCCTGGTCTGTACTAGATTCCTTCTTACACAGAAAATGTGGAGAGAGATAGGTGCTTAATTGCCAATTTGAGAAGAGAACGAGTAAGGAAAAATACGTCCCTATTTCTGTTTTCAGGAGATTTGAGGTGCACACTTCAACCTACCTCCATCATTAACACCTGTGAGGTCTTGCCTGGAGGCACGAACCAGAAGATCCAAACTGTAGTTTCAGGATCCTCAAGGCTTCTTGGTTGAACTGAACATGGCTTCAAATTGATTGTTAAATCAGGGAGTGTGGGCGTAGCTCATTCCATTATAATCCCCACAAATTGCTTTGTAATCGAAAGCTTTTGTTCCAGTGTCAAGTGGTTAAGCACCAAGTAAGAAGATCTATTTTACAAGACTAGACAAGATCTGACAGACAGCGGAAACTTAACTTTCAACAAATATAACAATCAACATGAGAGAACCAAAAGGTCCTCATTAAGCACTGCTGTTTTTAATTAATTGGTCCTTCAGATTTACTTCTTTAAAGCTGCTAACAGCCTTAAGCCTTTCCTAGATTAATTACAAAAGACGAGCAAATCACAATAATTAGTTTAGCCTCAGGCTCTTGCAAGGCCTCTGACCTATGTGTGTAGGTTTGCTCCATGCCGTGTAGACTGGGGGAAGCAATTTGCCTTCTTGTCTTGTTTCTGAATCAGAATTTCTGGCAGGAAGTGGTTTTTTATTTTCTTCAGTTGTTGAAAAGTGTGATTTTTTTTTTTTTTCCTTCCCCTAATATATTCTTGTCACTTAGTTTAAAATGATCCCTCTGCTGTAACGACTCCCACTTGGGCTGGAAACCCTCCTTCACCAACAACAGCTCAGCCAGTGATGATGACTTTCAAGGCTTGTAATTCTTGGCTTATGGGGCGTACAGTCTCAGGGAAGTATCATTAGAAGTGAGTCATGCTGCTCCCCTGGGGACGTGCCTGCTTCCCGGGATGCACGTTGGTGTGAATCCATCACCCCTCCCTTGCAAAGGGAGGGCTGCAAAGTCAACACTGCAGTGTAAGAACGAATTTCAAAGAGGAATATCTATGTTTACCTATTCATAAAGGGAGAGAGACTTTCTGTATGTACCTGTAAGAGGCAGCTGGTGCTCTTTAGGTCATTCCTTGTCTGATATATGCTTTCATCTGTAACTTAATGCAGACCTCTGGGGCCATCTCTGTTCCCTTCGTTCGTGACACAAATCCTCCCATTTCAGCAGTCACTCCCTTGGTTTCCATGAGTCTGTTGACAGTGTAATGGGAACTCTTTCTTCTCTCTGCCTGGAAACTCTGTACCTCAGTTCCCCTACCTGTAGAGTGGGCACAGTACCATTCCTTGGAGATTATCTACATGTCTTGACTTACTCATTCTGTAAATTGCTTTGAGATCTAGGCTGATGAGGAGATAAGGGAAAATTATTGCAGTTTGTGCTCTTGATTAGATAATCATCTGCTTAATTTCCTGTGAGTTCAATGAGGCACCTAAGAATTATGCTAAACTGTGGTTTAAGGAGTGACATCATCCCAGTGCTGTACTGTTTGACAAAACTGAGTATAACCATGGATAACCACTAGAAAATGCAGTTCTAAGGTATCTGCTGTGCCCCTCCGTGATGCTCTTCCTGGCAGTGAAGCAGCAGGTCCTTGGGTCAGTGCACATGGTCTGCCTGCTCCTTCACCCTGCGGCAGGAGGCTCCCACCACTCCACATCTTGGCCCAAAAGCAAGGTGCAGCCCTGCTTCAGAGAGGAGAATCCACTGCAAAAGCACTTTCTAAGCACGGCTGTGTTGTGTTATCATGAGATACTGCTGCAAATTTTCCTCCTGAAAATGAAAGGGACTTTTATTTTTCACCAAAGCTTTTGGGTTCTTCCTTCCTGCCTACCTGCCCTCTGTCTCACTGCTGCTGGACAGAGGCTTAAAAGGTGCATTGCTATTTATTTTTTTAATTTTTAATGCTCTTAAGATGTCTTCTTTCAGGCCAGAACAGACACTGCTGAACTTCTGTGTGCTGAGCTGCTGGGCATTGCTTTATAGTTAGCTGGAAACTGTAGAGTAGCATCAGCTCATTGCTGTGCCCCAGCTAATAAATCTCTGCTACTTTTGGCTAAAAAATTCCCATCCAGTCTGTCAAAAGTGGTAGAAACCAATGATTTTTTTTCACCTTAAGAAGTGAGTAGCTACATTGAAGTGAATCCCCATTTGGAAGAGGCTTTGCTCACCTCTGGGACAGTAGAGATCATTAATTCCTCAGTGGGATATCACGGGGGAGTCAGCCAGCCCAAGCTGGTTGCTTCCCCCTCCCTCTGGGTCCACGAGGAAAATCCTGGCCAAAACAGCTAATCCACTTCCCTTTTATTGCTCTGACAAAAAGGAAAGGATCCTTATCTCTCTAAACTAGAAGTGCAATGGGAAGCAAGCAAGGGCCTTCCTCTTCCTTCTCCTTATCATCTCTTTGTCCCTCTAAATTTGTCTCTGTCCCCCGACCTTAACCTCCCACTCCAAGGGCAGGACAGGGCAGGCTGATAAGCCCTCTCTGAAACCACTGGTATTGAAGTCATTATTCAGCAGCTGCAGCCCTTTGCAGCTGAGCAGAGATTACCATCTCTGTTCATGGGAACACTGTCCTCATGGCTCCTTAATGCGTCCTGCCCTCCAGACCTGATTTATGGCACTTTCTGGCTGAGTTACCAAAGTGATGCAGCTCAGGGATCTTTACTGTGCTTTCTTTGGACTCTGTCCTCAAAACCAAGGTAATGTTTTTGGGTTTTTTTGCCTTCTCTGCCTACAACTGCTCGTGCTTAATCCTGTTCCCAGGACAGCAATGCTCCTCCTCACTCTGGAGGGCTGGTCCTGTGTGTTTGCAGTCCTTTGGGAATATGTGCAGTGTGACACAGGCAGATGAACTCTGCCACGTGTGTGCTAACAGTGCCTTAGTTAACAGCTTCCATTCACAGCTAGTTTGAATGAAGTTGGGGAAATGTGCCCACGATGTTCCTATGGATTTCTAAAATGATCTGTCTGTAGTTTCTAGACACAAATCATTGCAAAAAAGCAGATTTTTACACTTCAAGTTTTGCCATCTTAGCCCAGAAGTGTGATCAGTCCCCAGGACTGGGAATGCAACCTCAGATACTTGTATTCACCCTCTATTCAGAGTCAGAAAAATCTGAGTCATGGAACTGTCATCCGTTTTAAGTACTGAAGTCATGAAAGTTTTGATGTATGGTCTAGAAGTTAAAAGCAGAAACAAGGGTCATCTTTTTGGGGTATTTTTTTGGTACGTATTTACTGGTACTGTCCCAATAGTTTCCACCATGGGTACACTCAGACAAGAAATAAGAGAACTCACAATAGCTCTTTTCACTCTGAATTGTTGCTCAATCTGTAATGAGAGCAGTAATACAGCAACACACTGCATAGCCCAGGTCTCCCTGCTGTGACTGCTTGGCTTTAAGGTCTTACCTCCCTGCACTTCATCACGTTCGTTTTATGCTGCAATTTCATTATTAATCTGCTCAGATGGGGAGATGATGATGAGAAGTCTGAGGAGGCTGCTTGAGTAGAAAAAGGCAAGACAAAGATCACATCTCCAAAACTTTCTGGGTGTTAATTTCTTCTGCTTGAGACAAGAAAAGCCCTGTGGGATTATGAAACATATCAGCAGAGATTAAAAGTATAAATATATAGAGCAGAGAGTCAAAAAAACCCACAAAAAACTTTAAAAATGCCCAGTGGTAAGGATGGTGGTGGTGCTGCTGGAAAGGTAAAACTGAATCAAAAGAGAAGTGGGTTTGGAATTTATATTCCAGAAAAAAAGCCCCAAATCCAACGGCTGGCTGAGCTTAAAGCAACCTTCAGGCTTCTGCTTTCACTGGTGCCTGGCATGACCTAGCCCGGTGCCCCTTCCAGTGCTGCTGCTCCGGCCACGGGTGTGCCGAGGGGCAGGGGAGGGGGGCATCGGCCTCTCTTCGGAGTTATGCATTTAGCAATAAACAATAACGATTTCCCCTTTAAATAAGCACCAGTAGGGGAAACAAAACAAACCCTTTGCCTCATTTCCTGTTGTGTTTTGAGGTTTTTTACCAACACTGAAAACCACAGTTCATTACGGGAAGTTTTAGTGGTCTGGGTCTGTCAGTGTTTTAAATCAGTATTTGGCATCAGCAAATGAGACACTTTTCCCTTGAAGCTGGAGGGGAATTTCACTCTTTTGTGTGTGTTTTGTTTGAGAAATTGTGTATTTGCATTTCTTGTCAAGTTTCTAATTTATAAGCACTGTGTAAAGCTTCGGTAACAAAACCAGCAATGTTTTGAAAGTTTTCCTTCAAGCTGGGTGAATAACACTGAATTCACCACCAACCTGCAGCTTGCAAGGGGCTGGGGCGTGGGGCAGTCACTGCTCTGCTCTCAGCTTGGGTTTATAGCACAGCTT
This sequence comes from Grallaria varia, assembly GCA_013396735.1. Taxonomy (NCBI): domain Eukaryota; kingdom Metazoa; phylum Chordata; class Aves; order Passeriformes; family Formicariidae; genus Grallaria; species Grallaria varia. The sequence continues at coordinate 1,140,165 of VWZG01002670.1, forward strand.
CTTTGTTGAGGTGTGAGTTTCCATCGGTGGAATTGTTCTGGAGAGCATTATGAGCTTGAGATGCTGGTAAATTTTTACAGAGCTAGTAGGCTTATTTTTTGACCATCTGGAACGTTGGGATGGTGCTGTGTGAGGTGCTGTACACAACCAGGGGTAACTGTGCCTCCTCAAACCCCACTGTTGACTGGAGGAGCGAGCAGGGAAATGGAACACAATTATTTAGGATGAGTGAAAATTTCTTCACAGTTAATGGGAAGTTGCAATCCAGTAGAAGCTCCTACTTGCCTTCACTTTGCTCTCTGAATGCAGGGTATTGCAGTGGTTGTGGCGGGGAGCAAATGGGCTGTGGTAAACCTGAACTGAGCCCTGCCTATTTCACCACCTCACTTGGGACTGAGGAGAACTCTGCCAGCCTTTTCTCCTCAGTTTCCAGTCTTCAAAAGCAGTAGGACTGGTGGCATGAATCTGATTTTGTGGAATATCCCGAGATGCTCAGATGAGAATAAGCCTAAGGCAGAGAGTGATGCCACAGGGTTCCCTGACTGGCCATGCCCCTCGTGCATTGTGTGCTCATCTCTGGGCAGCCAGACATGAAGCCAAGCTACGCCCCTCTCTGAGTCCTACGAGAGGTTTGCACTGTGAAGAAGCCTGTTTTTAGGGTGTTATCCATATGAACTGGCCGGCTCCCAAATTAATACACACAGGCCAGCAAAAGTCCACCAGCAGGACTGACCCTGCTGTAACGGGGAGGACCCACATCCCTCTGGTGGGTTGTTGGCTGTGCCAGCAGAAGACTGATGGAAGACTATCCCAGTTTGTTAACCTGTGTGTGGGCCATACAGATGTGGATGCCTCCATTTGTTACTTGCCTTTTCCCATGGCAAATACTGCAGCCATCAACATGCAGTTGGCAGTTCTTCAGCTACACCATCTTGCTGCTCAAGCCGAGCCTCAGGAAAAGCTCTGTCTGCATCAAGGCCACCAGAAATACAGAGCTGGGAGTTGCTTAAAGAAGATGGAAGTGAGTGTTTCCTCCCCATCTCTTTGGAGGGGCAGGCTACAGAGCGAGGTGGCTTTGCTACTGTCCTGCCTCTCCATGGAGACTGTGTGAGCCCCCAGGGAATGCGCTCTGGTGCTTCAGGTTAAGTGTTTTAAAACATGGGAGGCGTAAAACAAACTGGCCACCAAGATCCATTTAATTCAGTAGCAAAGAGAGGATTGTACTTTGGCACCCTCCCCACCTCCACCATCCACTTGGAGAAGGGATTAACAGGGGATTTAATTAATAAGCACAGTGACTTTTTTTTCCTCCATTTTATTTATTTTTTTCCCCTTTGGTACAGCATAAATCACCTGGACATTGTCCTGTGTGGCATTCAGGCTAATACCCCCTTATCTTGGCACATGGAAAGCCACACTGAGCCCCGTGTAGCCATGGCATGTAAAGGTGTGAACATGGGGTCCAACAATCCCATCTCTCCTCCTGAAATGGATGTGGCCAGTGTATGGATGAGGAAGACAACAGGTTTTACAAAGGAGGAGGGAAAGGTCACACTTTCAACCTTGTACTGTCTCTGATACTTTTCTTTGATCCCTTTGCTTTAAAAGGGAATAATGCAAAATCATTGCCTCTAACACCCCCTGAAGTCACGGTGGGCTAAAGAGCCCCACAGGTTTTGCAGCTGAAACTTGTAAGGTCCTTGGGTCTTGTGCCAGATAACATGTTGCTATGCCACATGCTGCCAAGGAATCCGAGAGCTCTGAGTGCAGGAACGCTAAGGATGCCACACAGAAGGCTCTGCATGCTTGCTGTGTTTTTCCATAGCAACAAATATGCCTGATTGCAGCACATTCATATGCTCTATATAATGAGTATCCCATAGGAAATTTATCACTGTGCATCCTGCATTGTAATTAGAAATCAGACTGGGGCCACTGCAACGAATTCCCCTGGCGTAGGATGTTGGATGTGCTGGGCACTGAGCGGGCAGTGGGGAGCAGAGAGGGGAGGGGGAGCAGCAGCTCTGCCGAGGGCCCGGCTCCAACACTCGGTGCCAAATTTCACAGCTAATTCTGAAATACTTGTGCTGTCCCTCCTGGCAGCGTGCGTGAGCGGGGAGAGGTGCCTGTGAGGTTTTTCTTTGCTCTTATTAAAAAAATTAAAAGCCACCCCAAGTTTTCTAGCCTAATTTCTCTTCTGCTCCCCTCTGGCAGGGAGAAATTGAAACCAGCAATGTTTAGAGTTCAGTTCCAAGGGCAAAGTGTGTTCTCCTGGAGGGTTTCTGCTGTGGCTTGGTCCTATTGTTCCTGCTGTATCACTTAGGGTATTCTTAACTACTTCAGACAAATTCAGTGGTGCTTTAATGAAAAAAATAAAATACATAGGCAAACTTCCAACCAGGAAAATTTAATAAAGAATTTTATTCACCTGACAAATCTAATCAATTTTCACTAAATAAGGCAACATTCAGCCTCAAGGCTAGAAGTTCACTGCATATGCTATGCAGTGTATACATCTTTCCAGGTTCAAAAGACTTGGGTTTTGTGGCTAGTGCTGAGTTCAAAATGAAATGTTACCACCAGGTCAAAAGCTGTTTTGTAGTACAGCAATTGTTAGGTATTCATACAGTTCAGTCACTGATGGTAGCTATTAAGGTATCTACTTATATTTGCCATCAGCACTGTGTTTAAGTTTTTTCTTATATGATGAGATCTGTTCAGATTCAGGTAATGAAATTATCTTTCTTCTCCATTAACCTTTGTCACTTCAATTATGAGCAAATGCTGCCCTTGACTATAGTCAGATCTGAGCCCACAGGCTTTCACTGTACCTCCAAGGACAGAATTTGGTCACTATTGGTATGGAGAAATAAAAAGGGGAGACACAAATATGTGCAATATTGAAGCCATATATATATTTTTTTTTTAATATTTATTATGACTTTGTAGCTAAATCAACTGTCTTTGTAACAAGAAGTAATTTTCCGAGGCCTCTGTGAGCCCATGGTCAGAAGTGGGTTGGGAATTTTGCAGAGAAGGGATTTTTCCACAGTGAGATTTATCAGGTTACTTCACCTCCTCTTGGAGGGGCATGTGGGAGTGAATCAGGTGTCCCAGTGTAGATGTTCTGTGACATTTCAGGGGCTCTGGCGCATTTGAGACATGGCCATACAGTTGGCATCTAGGGCACAGGAGACAGCAGGCACCATTGGATGTCAAAGTGGCAATAGATGCTTGTCAGCTACTTGAACTGCTCCCTTCTACAGAGAAATAATTATATTTATTCAATAAACAGGCTAATTTAATGCCCCAGAGACTGAGCTGACTTTAGGCATGATAATTTACATTTCAGCGGAATTATTTAAGATGGGCTCACAGAAGTTCACGAGGCTTCTAGTTTTGCCTTTCTGTGCTAAAAAAAACCCAAGGCAAACCACATGCTGCCAAATTGAACTGCATTATGCTCATGTAATGACTCCAATTGATGCTGGTACAGCATTGTGAAAGTGTAACGTTTCAGGCCATTGCTGTTGAACACTGCACTGTGTGTGCATGTCAAGCAATCACTGAGACTTGCTTAATCTCAATTTTCTCTCTGCCCCTCTACTCAGACGTAAACCAGGTTTGGATTTGGGGCATGCATAGGGCAGCCTGCACCTAACCTTTGTAATGACATAAAAATTGTTGTGGCCGCTTTACTACTTCATGGGTACTTGAGTGTGTGCAGAGCTCACTTGCAGATTGCTGCCATCCTGGAGGCTTCAGGGGGTGGAGATCATGGAGGAAAGCTTGGCCTTATTGGGACTCTCATTGCAGTTATCTTGGAAATGACTGATTCATGTGGCTATGCAAGGTGAAAGAAAGTAATGCCAGGTTTCTGGGACTGGTATTGCAAGTGCTCTGGTAAACTAACTGTGCTCCATTTGCTGTTAGCTGGGTCTTTTAACTTGGACTTGTTTTGCTGATAAACCACTCCTATCACAAGCATGGCACTTTGTTCCCATGTTCTCCACTTTGGAACAAGGAAAATGATGCGTCTTTGCTCCATTCCAGGAGAATATCAATGTTTGTACCAGTCCCACAGCTCCCCAGCATTAATGAAATCACTGGATGGTGTCCTATGAATTGAAGTGGCCGAAACACACTGTTGTAACCTTTGGATTAAGTGCTGCTCATCACGACCCAGAGGTGAGGCAGCTGGACAAATGGCCTGGCAGCCAGCCCAGATGCTGGGAACCAAATGGTCATGCTTGCTCTGTGTCCAAATGTTGTGGCTGCAAAAGGCCCTGTTTCACAGAGCCCGCTCCTTATTCTGTCTCAGGTGAGGATGCTACAGCAGTTTCTGTGCCATTTGTTACCTGCTTTCTCCCCAAAGTGGCCAAGTTGGGTAGAAATGTGTTTTCATCGGGATGAGACGGTGCAGAAAGTGCTGATGTCTCGTTTGGTAGGGGTGGAAAAGCATTTTTTGTTTCTCCCTGCTTACAGGTTCTCAGGAAAGGGACAATGGTTAGTAAATGTCTGTCATGTGGAGGGAAAGAGTAATGCTCACCCTCCAGCTGTTTCCCATCACGGGGGGGCCAAAAGGCTCCCCATTGCTTGATGCCAAATCTTGCTGTGATTTATTGTAACTAAGAGTACACAGCTTTGAAAGTTCCTCTTTCTACAATGCTATGGAGCTGCAAGTAAATTTTATTAATTTTCAGGGGGTTTTGGTGATTGTTTGACAAAAAAAAGTCCCTTCCTGTTGGTTGGCACCCTTCCTACAGAAGATCCAGGCAGCGAGACCTGTGCCCAGGGGCTTTTCCAGGTTTGTGCTGCAACCTGATCTGCTGAACGTGCAGTGACTGAGGGTTTATTGTCCTAGTGCTCCCCGTGTTAGGTTTTTCTTTGGAAATCAGGTGGTGTTCTTCTTACTAAAGGATGGCCAGGGCAGAGTGTTCAAGTGGCATCCTGTGTTGGTTTAGGGTGACTGGATTGGCAGGCAGTATCCTCCAGCACTTACTGCAATGGCCATCGGGGCAGCAGAGCAGGTTTTAAAACCATCTACACATGAAAAAGTTTGGTGCAGCAAGAATAGATCAGAGCAGGAAAAGAGAGATGAGTAAGGAGGAGGGAATAGGAAATAGACTGATGTGTCTTTGGAGGGAGGAAAAGGAATTTGTAAAACAGACATAGGAGCACTAGATCAAAGTAGCCCAGCAGGAAGAGGAGAAAGAGCAAACTAGTTATTGCATGAACAAAAATATCATCATGGATGAGACATGAAGGGAATGACAGGAGGAAAGGAATAGAGATCGAGAGTAAAAAGAAACATTTTCCTCTTAGAAAAGAAGAGTAATAAAGGATGGGAGTGGGAGGTGAAAGGGAATTAGATGAAGAGGAGGAAGGCTGGAAATAAAGACATACTAAAATGGTGTCTGTATGACCCCAGGGGAAGAGCAGCAGCTTGGAGATGTATCTTGAAATTCACTTCGGGCAGCACATCATGAAGCTCAGCTCAGGCAGGAGCTTCTTTTCTTTTGGGAAAGAAGAATCTGTGCCCACATGAACGCCAGGGTGGTGTTGATGCAGGTGGGGGCTGCAGAAGTGAGTGTGTGGCTAGAGCCCTGGAAGAGGGAGCTGGGTCTTGTTTAAAGCAAAGAAAAGAGTCCAGGGAAGCACAACCAAGCTGCTGTGGTTCAGTGAACCAGGCAGCGTGTGATGACATTTCCCTTAAATCCCTGCCTTGTGATTAGCTCGCTCCAGGGTAAGCCAAGGCACTGGCAGAGCAGCGCCGGCTGCGCAGCACCCTGCGGGATGCGCCTGTGCTGCCTGGCTCCCTGCCTGATGAGCCTTCACTGAAGCTTTCATACATACTCAGTTCCAGCAGCTCCTGCCTGGCTCTGCCTGGCTCTGGCTGCCTGCTCAGGGTGGCCAGAGCCTGCCCTTTTGGCAGCTGGAGATGCTCCTCCTGGCGCTGCCCCTCTCCTGTGGGCTCACAGGGTGGATGGGTGTCCCTCAGCCATCATCCTCGGTGCCCCATTGCTCGGTGGCCCAGCCTGCTGCCTCCCCAGTTGTAAGGGGCATTGTTAGTTCTTTGGCTCTAATAATCTTCATTTGAAGCTCTAATGGATATCCACACAGATAACATGCTAATTTATTAGTTCAGCTCAACTGGGCTGCAGGATGAAAAATGATTGCGGAAGACTTTTAATAAAATTCAAAGGGATTTTATAGGTCTCAAGCCACTTTTAAAATGCAAAAGAAAGCCAAGAGTATTACTTTGTTAACCCACATAATTCTATCCTGCCTAATGAGGTCTGGAGCTAATCTTCAGCGCTCTGCCCTGGGATCAGAATTATTGGAGCAGGTAAACACTGCTAAGTACCACACTGCATCTCTGAGTTGGGTTGCATTGTCACCGTGACTTTCTGTTCCTTCCCTTTCGTGAACTTTTCATAAAGCTCAGAATAGAGATGATTATGTAAAAAGAATGAGCAGGCTTCCCGTAGTGACTTGCATGCAACAGCCTCCTTTCCTCTCTGCTGTTGGGCTTCAGGCAGCCAAGGGCAGCACAGTGTGTTGGCTTGGGGGAGAATGCCAGTCTTTGCTCTGACTGCTTTTCCCAAGGGACAGAGGGACATCAGCCCATGATGGCACACTACTCAGCTCTGAAAGTCATGCTACAAGCTCAGTTTAGGCAATGTATTTCTTTTTCATGACAACTCCACAATTCTTACTCCTTTTAGCAGAGCTATTTTGTGGCTGGGGAGACAGGGAGTGGTATAGAAATATAGGAGAGAATTATCTGATTAATCCTGTTCAGGAGAGAGCAAAATATTCTAACCTGAATGTGGCAGGACTGTTTATTCTTCCCTATATATGTATAGCTCTTTGGGTGTTGTTTTTTTTAATTTCTTTTTGTGTTGTCAGAGACAATTGACGGATTTTGACAGTCAGTGGACAGCAAATACAGAGTAAGGCTGCCAAATACTATAAACTGGTGACCTCACTTGATTCTGTGGAGTTATTCATCTACACTATCTCAGAACTTACTTCCCATTTGAGAAGCCATAATAAACTGTTTTATTTGTTTAAAACCGACAAATCAGAAATATTTCAGCTCAGACCTTGCCACTAAAGCAAAAAAAAAACCCAAAAACCCACCACCAACAAAAAACATTAAATGAGTCAATCTTGTTAAAGGTACCACAAGCTGTTCATGCAGTTCCCCCATCTGTATAGGTTGTGATGAAAGGTATTTTGGTTTGAGTTAGAAACAAGGCACTTGAACCCCAGTTCTTAGAATGGCTTGAAGAAGTTTATCCATTTTCCAGCAAGTTGCACCTTGTCACTGTAGGCTCCACTTTGCTTGTCTCACAACATCTACAGTGTCACAACTGACATGAATGCAAACCCATGTGAGTGTAGAGTTCATCACTGTTCTTGCAAGTCTAATACACCACCAGCTTGTGTCCTGTGTTCAGGGCAAGTTTTGTTCAGATTTTTAAAGAATTATGACACTAGTAAATTTTTTTCCTGAGTGTGCAAGCAGTGCTTGTCACAGTGATCAGCAAAGCCCAGACACATGTGGTTTGGATGCTGGAAGGAGTTTTGTTGCACCAAGTGACCTCCCGATTCACTTTGCTCCCATTACTCAGTGATTACAGTGTGACCTGGGGCATATTAGCCATAGTCCAAGCAGAGGAGGTTAAGGTGACCACTTACCAGGAAAATGTAGCTTTCAGGGTATAATCTGTTTACAAGCATTTAATTGCAGTAAATGAGCCAGGCAGAAGGTGAGGAAGATCTGAAACACAGAGGAATAATAAATTGACTCATGTTTATTTAAGCATTTGTATCTTCTGAAGCTGGGCTTAGCCTGAGGATGCACAGGGATTAAAGCATGCTTGCAAAGCCCCTTGTTGTCCTCTGCATCCCACTTTTCCCCTGTAATGCCAAATCCTCTGTCCCTTTCCAGGGTGGGTCTCTGCACTTGTGCATCATTTTCTCTGCTTAGAATATTTTCCCCTATCATCTACACTGTTCAGCCCTGTACATCTCATTCCTTCTACCAACCTGTTCTTTGTGTTTCAGTAAATGCTGCTCTTTCAAGCTGGTTTATCTTCTCCTACCTTCCTTAGAGTGTAGAATTATCTATATCAATGTCTGAATGTGTAAACTGGGTTGTATCACTTCAGGCCAGTTGAAAACTCTACTTTCCAGAAGGGTCTAATCAATTAAACAAATCCCAACCACAATTTAATTTTGACCTAAGTTTTAGAATGCTTGACATAAAATGGGTGATTTTCTAGAGTTTTCCTATCGTTGAATCCACATTTAACATTAAGCTAAAATCTAAATTGTTTTTTTTCCTCTGCAAAATGTCAACATTTTCATTTTGAAAAATGTTGAAACAAAATGTTCTGACATCTTGGAAAATCCATCTCCTCCCTTACCAATTTTCCTTCCAAAAACCTATCATTAATTTTTTATTCATAAAAATAACCTTATCAGCAGTTGTATTAGAGCTGTTCACCTCCTTTTAGTCACACTGCTCACGGGGTTGCAATCCCACTTGCATTTTTGCATTGGCCCTTGAATTGAAGCCTGAGCTGGCTGCAGTAGGACATACTTGCTTAGGGAAACTGCTGTGGCTGGGGTGGCTCTTGCACCAGGGTGCTGGATGTGCTGTAGTTGTTTTTGGATAACTGTCAGAGCTTCAGCTGCCTGTGATGGATGGGCACTAAAGAGCCTTGATTTACCCTGATGGGCTACAACTGTGGCTCCAGGAGCCCAGTTCAGCTCAGTTTGAGGCCATCCTGCCTCCCTAGTGATGCTGTAGGGTGTCTCCATCTCTGCCATGGCCTTGCTGAGTCAGGTACCACCTGTGGGCTGGCCAGTCTCAGCCTTGACCCCTTCCCACAGAGGTACCTGATGCCCAGGGCTGGGGCTGCCCCAGCAGCTGCCCTGCCTTTAACCCCTGGGGCAAGAGCCTTTGTTTCCCTGAGCCTTGACTTGGTGCTTGAGTTCTAGAAGATGCTCCTGACCCAATAACTGAAGACCCCACAGAAATGGGGTCAGGCAACATCCATCCAGGTAGGGGAATATTGTTATCCTTGCCTTATAGATGTAGATGAGAAGTATATTTTCCTGGCTCTTGTTGATTTTTGGCAGTTTCCTTCATTTTTATGACTCATTATGCTTCTCATATTCTGGTTCTAGTCAAAGAACGCGCTTTCACCGTGACTCTCACAAACCCCCAGGGGAACAGCCCGGCACGGGCTGTGCTGCACTGTCCTGCCCTCTCCCCCATGGCACACGTGGGCTCCTTCCGGGCACAGCACAGGGCACACCACCAGCAGTGTCACTCCCAGTGCATTACAGGAGGCACATCTGCTGCCCAGCAAGCCCCAGCAGCACCTCTGAGGCTGCAAGGACATGTCGGGGACTTCTTCTTTTGGTTTCAAGTCCCTTTTCCTCCCCATTGTGCGAGACAAAGGGAGGGCGAGCTGGGAAAGCTGTCGAGCATGTTAGTTTTGGTTCGATCGGCTCTGTTTATGGTCTCTGATTCAAGGCTCTGGCGTGGAGGGCAGAGCTGCTCCTGGGCTTGTTTTAACAAGCTCTTGCAGGGTGGCTGCTGGAGACACTGGCACCAGAGAGGTGAAAGCCTGGTGGCAGTGGCGGCTGTCGAGGGAGCCAAGCAGGGTGACCTGCGAGGTGTCTCGTTCCTGTGATTTATCCCAGACCCGGCCTGGCTTTCTCCCTTGACACTGAGATTTCCTCATCTCTGCTGGCTGATGGGCTGCAGTGTGTGAGGGGTTCACACATGGGCAGTGTGACACAAGCCAGACCCAGCACACACCCTGCAATGTGGCACCCGTAAAACAGGCACTGCGCTTGTGGTGGGTGCGTGTGTGCCCTGTTTGTCTTCATTTAATGATCCACTTGAGGGGCAGCCACAATAATGAACCATCACAGCCCCTGAGACAGTCTCTTGGATTTGGCTGTGGTTATACGTGCCCATGAGCAGCTGTGATGACCAGCCAGAGCCAGGACTAGCCCTGTCCAGGGACATGAAAGGTCTATCCCTGCAGTCCATTCCTGCTCTCTGGTGTCTCAAGCATTTAACCAGGTCTGTTTCAAGCTGGGGACTGTTCCAATGTCTTCAGTTATCCCAGCATTTAGTCCTGTTTCTGTTAAAGCTCATGAAAAGATTCCCACAGGTTTCTGTTGCAACTGGACTTCCTTGTTTGACTTTCACTTTCTGAAGAACAGATTAATGGCACAGGATCGGCAGTGGAAAACTCAGCTGTACCAAAACTGTAGACAGCCTTGCAAGAGCAGACACTTCAAATTGCTGGTCTGCAAATGATTTGAAGTAACTTGTAAAGCCATCTGAAATGAAAATAGTTTTCCTCATTTTGAATAGCTATTTTTTTCAAGTTAATCTACAAATGAAGAAAAAATGTCCTGGTATTAAAAGGGGCTGTACTTTGGCTTGGGCTGTGATTTCAGTGGGTTTAAGATTATTTAAGTGACGGCTCCTGGTGAAGGGTTGCTCTGTGCCCTGTTTTGTACAGGGTTTGGTTCTTGTGTTGCCCCTTTGCAGTCCATTGTGCTCAGACAAGATGGCAACCATCAGACTCCTTGGGGTGGTTTCCTTTCAGGGGTGGAGGTGGAGAAAAGATCTTTCTGAAGCCAAGTAACTTGCATGTGTCCATGTCGGTCAGCATGTTTGCCACATAGAAAGGACATTGCTTATAAAGGGAAATACCTGAGAGAGAGTAAAGCAATGAATTTCAGACCACTTTGGATGTTCCCTGCTTCACCTCCTGTGGTGGAGCAGATGCCCCTCAAAAGCCCTCAGGCCAGGCAGCCACCCAGCTGTGCCTGCAGTGCTGGGCTGGGGCAGAAGTGGCCCGGGCTTGCCTGGCTGCTGGCTCCTGGGTGCTGGAGTCCAAACATGAGGTCTGCAGTGTCAAGGAGTAGGGCAGGGAAGTGAAACAAGAAAAACAGAAGCTGAGGGAGTATTTTAAAGAAATGGGTGGCTCTCTCATGCTGCAAGAGGCCATGACCAGAGTCAAGGCAGTGCCCTGCTCTGATTTTCCTGATTCCAGGACATGACTTCTTTCAGTTCCTCCTAGACTCTTCAGAATAGGGAAGAGCGAATAAGGGTTGCAATGGACCTTGAATTCATCTTAAGCAACAACTGCTCGGTCCAATCCAGCAAGAAGTGCCCCAGTTGAATGCATCTGCCCTGCGCCCCAGGAAGCAGAAACTTTTCAAATTCAAAGAAAGGTGATCTGAACAGCAGAAGGCCCTGGGAAGACCATATGTCAAAGGCAGGCAATAATTTCCCATTGCCTTACAGGGAGCGTGGGTGTAAGTGACAGAGTTAATTCCTTAGACTGCAGTGAAGGTCATCTGAGCTTTAATGTGATTCATCTGGTGGGGTGTTAATCCTTCTGGTGAGCAAAGCCCCACAGCAGTACACGGGGAAACTCAGCTGTGCTGCCTGGCAGAGCAGGGTTGTGACTTGGTCTCCTCATTTGTAAAATAAAGGATATTCTTCACCAAGGGCTGTGAAGGAAAACTGTGTAAGAACTGGGCATTCTGTTATTTCTAAGTGTGTTTGAGAAAAGGAAGCAGCATTTGGTCCCTCTGTTATAAAGCCTTTGAGGGTCAACACCCAAAATAAGTAGGAGACTATTTTATATCTTCAGGCAGGCCTGCAGAGAAGCAGCAGGAGTAGCCCAGTGAACAAGGAGAAAACTGAGGAGTGTCATCTCCCTTAGCAGACATCCAGCTTGCCTTCAAGTATTTTCCTAGCATTTGCATGAGCTCTTTTCCATTTCTTTTTATTGTCTGCCTAATGGTCTCAGCCTTATCACAAAGTATGATAACAGCGCATCACTGAAGGAGAGCTTGTGGTTGCTGTTGCAGTCACAAGTAAGTGGTAAATAGCCCATTCAGAAAACACACAAAAAAATGCTACTTTTATCAGTCTGTCCATGGCACCCATATGTCCAGTTTGGGATTGATCACTCATGCAGAAAAGCTAATAATGCTAAGTACTCTGCTTTCAGACTCCATAGACAGGGACAGGGGATGTGACCTCTGTTTGCCCCACAAGCCTGGTATTGTGCTGCTTCATCCATTGCCAAATTTTGTTTGTTTTAAGGAGGCAGCAGATGTGGAGGGAACAGGATGGAGAATTTCAGGCCTGGCTGAGAGAACTCTAGATGTGAGGAGATCTACCTTTCACCTTATAAAGCCCAGACTAGGCACAACTCCTCTCCAGGACCCTTGTGTTGGACGGAGGAAGAGAGCAAACACTTTTGGCCTGGACCAAATAAAGAAACACAAAAATCCTGTTGCCCAGAGTTGCCAAATTTTTGCACATTTGGGCTTGCAAAGTGCATAGTAAAAACAAGAACATCTACAGTATCTGACCCTGGCTCTTCTGAGGAGAAGTTATACCCTCTGAATATTGGAACAAGTGGTTAAATAACTCCTACCTGGAGTATTTTTTTGATTTTGCTAGAGAGGGAGAGATTTAAACATCCAGATGTTTGTAGCAAGGGGTTATGGTTGATCAGTGGTTTCTGTTTGCTGTTATTGATGGGGTCTTTCATGACCCTGGGCTGTCCAGACCCTCTGATACATTTCTTGGTCCTTCAATTCATTCACTAGGAGGTTTTGGATTAGGATATTTTTGAGCTCTGAACTGACATGTGAGTCAGGTGGAAATTTATGCCATGGTGTTTAAAGGAGGAAAAAAAAAAAAAAGAAACTCTACTTTCAGCACTGCTAGAAATTACAGTAAATGATACACCTGTATCAGCAGTTTGTTTGGCATCATAGCTACGGATTGGTGACAACTAAAAAAAAAAAAAAAAGGAAAAGCTAAAAATAGACATTTTGGTTCTGTGTGAGCATCTCCAGGAATTAGAAAAAGAAAAAAAAAATACTAAGAAAGAAGATACAGCCTGGATCTCTGCAAATGTTCTATAATGGCACAGAGCTAAAATCTTCCACTGAGATACCTGAAACCCAGGCTCTCATTGTCTTTATTTTAATGACGTCCCAAGGCTGAGAATAGGAAAATTCAGAGTGATAGTTTCTTCAGAGCTCTGCAAGGACCAGGGTGCTGTGGGAGGAGGCACAAAGGCAAAAGGTCTGTGTTAAGAATGCAAATGCTACTACCAGGTGTGTTAATCTCCTAGAGTTTTACAATGTGTAGAACAGTTCTTGGGATTAATAGAATTTAATAAATGGCCAGTCTCTGAACTTGATGAGTTCTGAACTCTGGACTATGAAACAGTGGGGGAAAATGAAACTAAGTCAAACAGCCCGTTCTACATTTTAATGATAGTGACAGAGAGTGTTACTGGGTGTTGACTTGCCCTTTCTACAGGCTTGGGGAAAGGGAAGAGCAGTGTGCACCTTCAGAAGCTGGAATGGACATGGTGGCATTGAGGGGTTTTGTGGTGGGAAAAGCTGTGTATTTTGGCTCTTGCATGGTTGTGCTGGAGTTGTGGAGGCTTCTCTGTATGGGGAGAAAGCCTTGCCAGCACCTGGCTGCCATGACCATCCACTTATAAACCTGGAATCCCAGTTTAATTCCATAAGGGTTAGTGTAAGATATTTTCAATTGATCCATTCTGGACAACTTTTAGCTGCTAAAGTATACAGAAGTACTTTGTAGAGGTTTATAATAGCTCTCAACCTAAGTGTTTCTATTGGATTCAAAAAGCTAATTATCTCTTTAAAATGCTTTTCCAAAATTCTCTGCAGACTTTTCCTCCATCACAGCTGATCCCAAATCTGAGTGTCTCGTGCATTTGTAACAAGTGCCATAGGCAACCATACCACCTTCTTAAAAAGAAACACCAGCCAACAGCTGATACTACCAAGATGTCACTATCAAGGGCAGCATCTTAAAATATTAAAAGTACTTTTTGGCTGACTGTTTTCTATTCTAGTAACACAGGGCTTCCCTTAGGCTTTGTTTTTGTTTTTCAGTGGGATAAATGGCTTGGATGTACCAGGGATCTTGCCTTCTTTCTGTGGAAAAGAATGATTTAGCACAAAGATTTATCTTCATGAGCTAGGGGAAAATTTCCTTCTTTTTGATAGACCCAGCCCTTTAAAGCCTCTGAAAGGAAACCAAATATCTTTAATTCCCCGGAGATATCTCAGAGGATCAGAGCTAAAACATTACTCTCTGAACTATCACATACAGAGACCTCTGCATGACCCTTTGTGTTTCAGAGTCTCAAGGCTGTGGATTCTCCAGAAGAACCTATTTCTTCTATAACCAGGGGCTGAACAAGAGTGCACCATTATAGAAGTTTAAATAAACCACATAAGGTCAGCTGCTGCTTAAATCCTTGCTAGCAGGTCTGTAGATATTTTTGCTTTGTTTCTAGGCAAGCGGAGAGTCCTGGTGCCAAAGGGCAACATGTAAATTGCGCTGTTATTCTGAAGCATGCAAGGTAATAAATGGTGCTGTCAATTGTTTTCACTCAAGTGACAGATTTATTCTCTTCAAAATTAATGACCAGGAATGGCTATTATTGCAAAAAATTCACTATGTATCATCTTGTGCCTGTTGTTTAACAAATAATGCTAAGTCTAATTGCCTTCCTCTGTGGCCAAGTATCTATGAGTTAATGTTTTTTTGTTGAAGACATGTAATTTACCATTGCTTTTGATGTGCCATCTGATTGAATGTCTCTGTGAATCACATCTGCAATCTAGCACCATGTGTCCCAAAGGAATGCTCCTTATCCCATTGTTTTCTAGTGATCTGGGTAAAAGCAGTCTCAGGTTGGTTTTTTTTTTAAACAGAAACTATTAAGCTTCTGTTTCCCAATTTCTAGGTTGAAATTCAAGTTCCTGTCAGATGCACTGAAGTCTAATAAATCATTTGCATGTGGGAATGTATGATGTTTTATAGTACTAGAAAGTGTGGTTTTAAATCTCAATAGCACTTTTCCAGAGTAAACCTGGAATGAGCCTGGAATCTGATCCTGCAGCTCTGCCCAAACTCTCCTGGAATCTCACTGCAGCCCTTTCTCACAGCACCTTGTTTTTCAACATGAAAATGTTGTGGCTGGTAAACAAACCACCTCAGGATACAAACATCACTTTTTAAAGATTTTTTTTGTGATTCAGCAATGCCCTTTTTTCTGTAAGTCTGTGTTCCATTTTTTCCCCGTCAACACTGCAATCTTTGTAATGTTTTAGGAGGTTAGAAAACAGCATCTAAAACTGTAAAGCTTTCATAAAGCTTGCGCTTCAACAACATATTTTAGAAGAGCTGATGGCAGACAAATGTTGAAGTTAAAGCCTTGCTTCCTTGGGAAACAATACAGCTCCATGAGCCAAAAAGGAGGTGATGGGGAGCAAAGATAAAACTTCTGTCTGCAAAAATCTCCTTGTTTGTAGCTATTGAGGTCTGTTGTGGTTGAGAATGTGCTGGAGTGGTCCCAAAAAGGTCATCAGAGATGTGAGCAGAGGTGGCAGAAGCAGTGTGTGGGCTCTCCACGACTGTGCCACCCCTGGCAGTGCATTTCAGGCTTCCTCTGGTACTAAGATTTGTAGAAATGCAAGTTTTGCCCTGGTGGGATGGGCTGGACTAGTCACACAGTGATTTATTCTGAAGTTGTTCTGAACACTCGTATCACCAAGCTGAACTCTCCTCCAGATAAGGATGGCTGATACTACTGGTATAGGTGTTTGTTTTTTTCAGTTGTGTTTTTATGACAGTATCAAACCATATTACTCATCCTGGTGTAAGTTACAACAGTGTGAATTTTCCACAGAGATACATTTTTGGCCAACCCTTACGGCCAGGGCTTGGATTTGTATTTCTTTATTACAATAATGCTCCATTAACGGGTTTTCTCAAGCAGCAAAAGCTGAGATCTGGTTTGCAGTAGATGGGTGTTAAAAAGGGGAAATGAGATGGGGAAATAAAAATAGGGGATACAAGTAGGACGGGAATTGTGACTTGCAGTACGGTCACTCCGAAGTCAGTGGAAGCACCGAGGACAGTCCCGGAGCTGGTGTGCCAGCACTCTCGTCCTTGGGGCTGGCAGTAGAGCCCTCCAGGTGAGGGATGTCTCAAACCCCAGCAGAGGGAGAGGAGACCCCAGCTTGCCAGAAGCATCCCTGAGGGTGCTCTGTTGAGGATGCTCACTCAACACGCTGTTATTCTTCAGTTAAAGAGATTTGCCAGCAAACCGCAAGCACGGATTGCTTTGTTCTGTTAAATATCCAGGAAATCCAGCCACAAACTTTTGCTATCACTCAGCTCTTATCTTGCTCTATTGCAACAACTATTTGATGACCTCAACAGAGGCCTTGAATCCCGTAATCAGTTCTTCAAGTTTGCAACAAAATCCATTCTTTTTTTTCTGAATAACTACAAGTAACTAGAGGTTGTCTTGACCTTTTATCTGTTTTGACAAACAAGGGCCTAGACCTTCTCCTCCACATGCTGATCTGCTCTTCCAGGGTCTGGATGGAGGCTGTGGCTTGGCTCTCCAGACTCTTGTCTCAGCTGGGACACATCGTCTGCTGCAACTGCCTGGCAAAGCAGAGGAGGGAACTGTATTCCCAGCCAGGCAACACAGGCTGGTTGGTTTTCTCTGGGCTGTCACCAGGAAGTTCAGCTGGTTGGTTTGCATAGATAACTTCTAGCTCTTGTTTAGCCTGAACAAGGAGGGTTTTGAAGAGTAAATGATCCAAATGATTGACACGAGGAGGTATTTACCCTGATGTTTTAGCACTGAGAAGCCGATTATGTTGGTACCATTTTGTTTCAGCTCTGTAAGTCTGTTTGGTGTGGAATGAGTTAAATTGTAGCAAGTGACTGCAAAGCATTTGTCAGAGGACTGGGACTGTTCTTTACAGTGAAATATTATTCCTTCATGGTTTACAACCGGCAGCAAACCTGCTCATTGTGGAAGCAGTTTGGCACAATTAGCCAGTTAAAGAAGTCTGCCTATTGATTAACTGAACTCAATGACCCATAATTAAGAGCCCAACTGTGGAGCTAATCTGTTTGGTGGTGTTTTCCTTTCCCTTACAGATTTGGAACCTGCAGGTCTGTTGGTTATTAGGGGGTGGTTTGGTGAGGAGCCCACCCTGGGTGGTAATTGAGTTGGTGTTCCCTGCAGGGCTCCAACGTGCACCCCGATGGGTTGTAGGGCCTGCTGGCACATCACCCTCCTCTCAGACCCCAGAGGTACCAGCATGAGTGCTGCTGGTTCGGGGTGGGGGGTTTGTTGCCTTTCTGAGAGCTCAAGGGAGCTCCAAGCTCCAGATCACCCTGGGTTTATGGGAGCTTGGGGGACTCAGCTTCAGCCCTGCAAACAGCCACATGGCTGTGGGGAGAGGTCCCCATGTGCTGCAGGGGGACCCAGGCCATGAGAAAGACAAAGGTGGGCCTGAAGTTGTGGGAAGCCATTTGTTTGGTTAGTTTGCAGTGTTATTTCCTTGCTAAAAGTTGCCTGTTTTCAGTTGTAATTTATGTATATCATGATGCATAGTCTTTATAAAATGCATTCGGACTGGAGTTTAACTTTGACAGTTTACAGGGGCTCCTGTTTATACCTGAATACTATTGAATCTCTAATTGCCACCTCTGTAAAATTCTGCTTTATTCTCACACCTTTTCTCGTATAACTTACTAAAGATTATGCCAAAATAAGTTCACTGCTTTGCCCTCCCTTTGATGAGATGCTATAAAAACTGAAAGGATTTCGCTCAGGTGGTGAGATGAGCCAGCCTGCACAGTGCCAGCTGGTACCATGACTGCACCAGGCCAAGTGACTGATAACATTAAGCTACAGTTCCAAAGTCACATAGAAAACAATTTTTTTTTTTTTGAAACTCTGCTCTTAACTGCCTCTTCTTCGCAATCAATTCCCCAGAAAACACAGAAGTAGCAATCTGAACAGGTTGGCTCTCAGGGAGTTTAGGGTTAAAGGATTTCTTAAGCACTACTCTTTCCTCTGCAGGGCCCATTGAAATAATCAGAAAATATTTTCACTGACTTTACAGGGTGTTAGAATAGGCCCCCCAAACCCTCATCCTCTCCCGCATCATGAAAAGCTTTTGGCTTGTGTGTGTTTCTGGCACTGAAAGGAGATTCTTTCTCCATCTTATTTCCTCTAGTCTCTAAAAACTCCCAGCCCTCTGCAACGGAAGCTGTTGGGGACACTGTTTGCCCTGCCATGTCCTCAACCTGAACCGGGGAAGAAGCAATTCTAGAAATAAAGTCTGAGATCTCTGTTCTTGCTCTGATGCCACAACAGTGAGTGAGGTATCTGCTGCCATGAGCAGGTTGCCGAAATCTCCCTGTCCATACAACCCCCTGGAGACCCTCAGGGCAGCACCCACGGTCTGTGGTGATTTGGGCACAACTGGACCCCGTGGGAGGCTGGGCAGAGGCAGAGCTGCCTCCTGCCAGCTGAGAGCTGTGCAAGGAACAGAGAGAGGTACCTGGTGACCAGGGTGGGTGACAGATGCCCCTCCTTTGGGCTGGGGACTTTGTGCTCTTCACTTCATTTCCAGTTTCCTTCAGGTTTTTAGGTTTCTGGCTCAAAATGGCCCCCAGTTTGGAGGACTCTAATGGATTTTGGAAGCTGGACTCAGCTCTAAAGCAGCCCTGTAGGTATTTGGCCAGGGAATGTCCTGACCCCAAAAGGTGGTTTCTGAGAATTGTGCAAGGAGTATAAAGCTGAAGCTCCAGAAAAATGTTATAAGCAGTTACAAGAGAGCTTGTAAGTGAACTTGACTGAGGATAAACTCCTACAGCTGCCTCTTAGACTTGATTTTATCTCATTTTGTCCTTTCATCCTGCCTTTCATATGCATTGCCATGAGGGAATAGTTACCTCCTATTAATATCTCAACACCTTCATTCAATGTCTGAACAGCAGAGCTGGCTCCAGCTGAGCATCTGACCATGATCCCAGAGGTTGCTTTGATCGTGGTGGTGGGAAGCAGGGAGACAGCAGGCTTCTTTCTTCCCCCAGCTGCGAGAAAGCCACGGTGCCATTCACATCACCTCACTCCCCTGCAGCTGGAAATCCCTGGAGCAGCTCACACCTTTGTCTGCCCGTGAAGCCCTTTAAAAGGCAATGAGTTAGCTCTGCAAAGATGCCAGAGACAGCTTAGAATTGCACGACATCTCACCTGCCTTCCCTTCTACGTGTACATCCAAAACCCTCAGGTGAGGGATCAGCCCCTGGCAAGGCAGGGATCACTAAAATGCCTGGGCTGGCCTGCTGCCGGCCAGTAAGGCAGCCCTCAGTGTCATGTTGGGAAGAGATGAGGTGTCTCCCCTCCCCTTCTTACTGGAGTGGTACTTCTTGCTGTATTTTGTGCTTTTTAAGAAGTTTTGATCTGTTCAGTACAGTGTAAGTGCTTTTGTTTTGGCAACGAGGAAGCAGCTGCTTTCAGGACCTTGCAGATCCTCCAGCAAACCTTGAAAGTTTCTATTATTTATATACATATAGCTGTTATATTTGTATATAATATATTGTTACATAACCTACACATTATTAAAGAGGCTATAACTGTATCAGCAATCACTTCTTAGCAGATCGTGTTACACTTCAGGTGCCACCGTACAGCGTGCAGGTAATCTGAAGAGTGCCTTGCTTGCCCACCAGAGCTTTAATAGCTATAACAAGGCAATTAGTACATCATTCCACTTGAACTTTAGTGTAGTAATTGGCAGTAAGTAATCCCCCTCTGATGCGACACACTGCCTGTGTTGTGAACAAACATCAGAGCAGCCCTGTGTATGAAAGGGAAAATAAAAGTCAGCTGCTGATTATGACCAAGGGGGTGGATTTTGGGTTGATGTTTCCCAGTGATAGATGGGGTGTGGATGCTGGACGTGGCCCAGCAGCACCGTGAGGACTCCCAGTGCATGTGACATCCTGACCTGCTGTGTCTCTGTGTGACTCTGGAGGAGCAGGATGTATTGCACAGTGTCCCAGGGGAGGGGACAAATTTACCCACAGGTGGTGTACTGAGAGGTGCAGATGAGATTCTTCTTTCATCCTTCCTGCCCAGAGAGAGATTGGCTTTGAAAAAGCAACATTTACATAACATACTTTTTGGTATCAGAGCCTTGGGAGAGGCCAGCAGAGCCAGGAGCAGAATAATGATTGTCTTTTTCTCAGCACGGAGCACCTGACTCCGAACACTTCTGAATTTCCAAATGTGTTTCTGATTCTCTCTTGCAGTGAGGTCAGTGGGGAAATACAGGCTGTAATGTAGCTTTGTGATTTGAGGTTCAACATCTAAATTGTGCTCTAATGTATCGGGGAAAAGCATTTGTTTTCCGTGATGGATCAAGTGGACACCAGCAGTCAGCTCCTTCTGTGCCCAGGAGCTGAGCCCCGCTGCCTGTGCATGGTCCTGGTGTTCTGGAAAAAACACTGCTTGTGTCAGGGAAGCTCTTCCAGGCTGCCCTAATGATGTTCACATGAAAAGAAAAGGAAGGGGGAGGGAGGAAACATCTTAACCCATGTCTTGTATGATCTCTCCTGTGATCACATCCTGTCTGATCCTCCCTTCTGGGTCTCTGAAGCGTAGGTGGTAGGTATGTGTTTGTTAGCAGTTATGTGTTCAGCTCTGTGCAATGCATGGGTACAGAAGGCTGCTTACCATGGGAGTTTGTGATCTAGAGAAACAGGAAATGACATTTTGGGCAGTATTACAGAACACGGGTTTTCCTTGACCCCATGTTTTTGAACAGAATCATTTGCAGTATTGTCCAGGACTAGAGGCATAATTAATGATTTATCCTATTTTTAGCAGATTTTTATGCTATGGACAGCATAAAATTGTTTCCAACCAAGGAAGACAAGGAATATGTTTCCCAAACATCTGAAGTAATATTCAAATGCTGATTTTGATAACAGTAAGAGAAAACTTCCCATAGCATTGTTATTTGACGTATGCATCATGGCAATGTTGATAGAAAGCAGAGCCCCCAGTGCTGAGTATTGAGACTGTGGCATGAGGGGTGACTCTTCTGGAACTCCTGCTTGGTGGGCAGTGGGGACAGCTGCTTCAGCCCCAGTGGGTAGGAAGGTGTTAACATTTGGGTGACAGGAGATGGGGAGTCTCAGGACATCATGTCCTAGTCCAACCTCGCCCTTCCTGAGGAGGGTTCTCTTCTGCACCAACACTGAGAACAGCAAAATTTGTCCGCCAGCACAGGCGGGCATGGGTTTCACCACAGCCCTGGCAGGATGCAGCAGTGCTGTGCCCTGGGGCAGTGCTTTAGTCCAATACACCCCTCCCTCCTTGCCAGTGTGGCCAATGCTGTGCTTGGCCATGCCACCACTGCCCATGGCCCCACACTGGCAGATGGATGCCCTGGCTGTGCTCCTGCCATGTGCCTTGGAAAAAAACCAGTGATTAATTTAAATATTTCCCATCTGATCACAGCAGGACCCACTGTGCTTGGCAGTGGGTCTGTGGGTGGACATCAGGTGCAACAGTGAGCGGGGGAACGGGAAGAGAGACATGTTGGGAGCTCCAGGCACTGCTCTCCTTCCACCCAAATTCCTTAGGCAGCTGGATCTCCCGCCGCTCCTGTTCATAAAAAGCAAATGACTTCTCAGATTTATTAGTTACCTCCAGGTGCAATTTATCAATCCCAGGCTGGGCCCTGCCCAGGCAGCTGGAGAGACGCTTGTGTCTTTGATTAATGTGCTATCCCCCACAATGGTGGCAGATTTCTTACTGGAGTTTAATTCTAACAGATTCTTAAAAATAACAAGAAGCATATCCAGCGAGCTGTTTAAGAGGATGCAGAGCTGAAGCACAGTTCATTCTCTGAAGCTTTGAAGTATTCACAGAAGGGGCTGAGGGAACCTTCATGGAAGCTGGGAGGTAAAGGAGGAACTTGTAGGATGAATTGGAAAGGGCAGAAAAAGGGAACAATTACAAAAGGTCACAATGGAAACAGGAGACTGAGGGCTTTCGAGATAGAAGTGAAACAATGGGAGTGAGATTTCAACGAGAATAAACAGAAGAGGTTAAGGATTTGCTCTTGCAAACAGAAGGGATTCCTCTAAGCAACACAGTTTTTGTCTGACATTGTTGTGAAAGGGCAGAGACATTCAGGGGGAAAAAATGAGAAAAACTAGGAAGATGAGAGGAAAATGAGAAACCCCCAAACCCTGGGCTGTAGTATGGAAAATCTCAAGCTCCATTGGAGCCATTCCCCTAGTGTATCAAGTGGATGACTTTTCCCAGCTTTATTTTCTTCACCTTTTAGCCACAGCTCAAAATGAAAACATTACACACAGATCTGCCTTTTGGTGACTGAGCCAAGAGGCGCTCTTGATCCTTTGACCCTTTTTTCACAGATGGAAATATATTAACTTTTCCCTCCTTTTCAATGATGCCAAAGCCATTTTCTCACGGTTCAGAGTCTGTGCTGGAAAGTAAGGCAGGCCCACACCAAGGTAAAGGCAGGGCAGTTTGCAGTTTTCCAGTGGGATGAGGATACTGAACGAGGATGGTTTGCAAAAGCGCCATCAGCATCATTTTGTGCCCTGTGTGCCTGAGCTGGCTGCTGACAGCCCTCCTTAGGTGCAGTGGTTTAGATTTCAGTGTGACAAAGTGTTTTCACACCCTTGGTAAGGAGGAACATCGTAACCCAGTTAAAGGGCAGGATGCTCCAAGCTTTCAATGCATATTTATACTGTCTATTTTAGGTATCTACTTCCAGATCTTTCTATGTGGTCAGTTCAAAAAAAGATCCTCGTCTCTGGAAGGTGACTCACAACACCTAAAATAGACTCTTGCTCTCAGACATCCTCTCTCTGCACTAATTATAGAAGGAGGCTGGCGATGTTTAGCTCCCCGTTTCAGCACGTGAAGGGTGATGTGTGCAGGAGAGAGCAATAATGCCCACTTTGTTTTCCCTGATGCTGGCAGTGAGATGGCTGGAGTGAGCGTGGGCAGGTTGTTTGCAGCCCAGTTCCCTGCTTTATGGTTTCCCTGCCCCGCTTCCTGCTGCGTTGGAGCCCGCCCAGGTACTCACAGACAGATGATGTGCTCTGCGGCAGGTAACGCCGTACCCTCCGTGCATGGCAGTGCAGTGCCCACCCAGGTCACACTGGCAGTGCTGGGGGATGCTGTAGGGAGGGTGCCAATATGCCTGGCTCCATCTCTCTCCCCTAGATAGACCTCTGGAGGGGAAACCCGCTGTGGTCACCCCTTATGTCACAGCACTCTCTTCTCAGCTGTGTAGAGCAAAGTTGGCTTTGAGAAGGGTGCATAACAACATTGACATGTGGGAGTTAACCTGAGAGTTGTGGTTGCCGTGCACTTGCTTGCCTGCTTATGGAAAAAGACCAAAATGGTGTGACTGTGGACAAGGGCATGGCAGCATGGAGTGGATTTGTCCCATCCTGTTCATCCTCGAGGGAAGGGATGCTACTGCTTAGAGTGGCACAGCCTGGAGTTTCTCCCTCCCCTCACTCCCACTTTGCATAGACATCTTTGGAGCCAGGGTTGAAAATTAAGCCCAGAGTCAGCCATTTGTATACCAAGCTGACAGGAAATTGCTGGCTTTGTGCTGAAGAAGTCATTACCTTAAGCTTTATTGCTGTGTGCAGAGTTTACTTGTGACAAAGTAAATGTGCAGAGATGTCTGTAAATAGGGCCGGGATATTGCTGCGTTAACAGCTCCTGGTAAGCCATCAATCAGCAGAACAGTGTGTAAGAAACCATTAAAACCCACTGTTGTGAACGCAGAGTCTCCCACGAGCACAGGTGTGGGAGCTCTGTACCCCACTGGCAGGTTCTTCCATCTCTGCTTCCCTGGCTGAGCAAAGCCCACTTCTCCTTTGGGTTTTGGAGGATGCTTTCCAGCCCTGATGTGTCGTCAGGGACGGCGATGCCATCTGGGAACAGAGCACTGGGCAGAGCGACCCATCTGAAAGAGCTTGACTGGATGAGGTGTGATCTTCGGTGCCCCTGTCACTGTGGCTGGAACAGCACTGCTGCAGAGCTGGTGAGAGAGCCTCGTACTCTTTGGGGTTTTGGTTTTGTCCATTAAAGTTATGGCTGTGAAGGGGAGACAGGTTTGTTAATGTAATACCGACATAAATCTCATTTGAAATAAATGGGGTAGCAAGGTGCACCACTTAGGCTACTTGAACTGCAGCAGAAGCTGTGCTAGGGGCGGGAAACAGATACATTGACAATAATATGATGTCTGATTGGTGTGTGTCTAAAGGATCTCGGTGGTGCCTTGAAGGAGCATCTCCCCTCCAGCTGCTGTTCCCCTGCCACTGGTGAGGAGTTTGTGGCAAGCAGGAAGCTCTGGCTGTGGAGCAGCTGAGTTCTCCTCCAGTTCACAGAGCCCTGGCAAGCTGTGATGGGGTTTCTGGCTTATCTGTGTTTTCTCAGGGTGGCCGACAGCCTCCCTCAGTCATCTGAGCACTTCAGGATGTCTGGAACTTTTTATGTGCTTCTTCCCTTGGAGTCAGCCCCCTACTTCTGATGCTATTTTGGTTGTTTGCCAAAACTGTGGCAGCCCAGTGCAAGCACATATTTCTGGTCTTTTCTGGCTTCTGCCACTTGTGGGAGTGATAAAGTCAGACAGGGAATAAGAACTCATCACTTGGGGGTCACCAGAGGGGCAGTACAGAGGAATTTTCCAGGCATTGGCTCTGCAGGGCTGGATTGCTGCACTATGGCAAGGGGCAGCCACCAAGGAAGACAGAGCCTTGTGCAGCATTTATAGCCACTGCTTCCTCTGGGACAGCAGAGCTGTCCAGGGTTTTCTGCAGGTGCTACAGCTTGCAGAAAACTTGGGGTGGTGTGGGAAGGGAAAGGGAGGGTTGAGAGGTGACAACTGAAATCAGACGATGCTGCAGATTTCCTCCCTCTCAGTCCTCTTCTCACAGCTCCTGCCTCTGCAGTGCCCAGAAGTCGTGAGGTTTTGTATGGACTGAAAAACCAGTGTTTCCCCATAATGAAATCCTGATGCTGGGGTGACAGATGTGGTGCCATTCCCACCACTTGGGCCAGGAGGGGAAGACACAAAGCTGTGATTTCTGCTGTCTCCCAGTCTTGGCTTGGAAGTGCCTGGGGTTCTGTCTGGTGCTGTGGAAGGGATTAATTTTTTTCCTCACTCTTCAGCTGCCCTTTTCCTGCGAGCAAGTCCCTTTGGCACGCAGAGGGGATGGCACCCAGCCACCCTGCACGAGGAGTACCCAGCTGTACCGCAGTGTGGATTCCCTCCATCCCTGGGCTCTGGGAGCAGTGCTGCACTCACAGCCAGGCACGGGGCTCCAGCTGGGAAGTGAGCCGTGGAGAACTTGGCCCAGAGTGTGCAAAGTTCCCGCTGACACAGAGGTTTTCCTTTTCATCCACAGCCATGGCAACCCCATGAGCCTGACTAGCCTGATTCCCGTGGTGCCAACCTGAGACCCGCATCCCTTTCCAGCTTCTTCCCTCTGCATGACTCCCTGGTCTCTGCCTGAGTCCATGGATGTGGTGCCAGCAGCCTCCTGCCTGCTCACCCCTTATCAGAGGGAAGCAAGAAGGCTCCCCAGGCCCTCTGCTGAGCTGTGAGGTGTCTCCCCCAGTCACTGTACATTGCAGGGCACACAGGGAGCTTTGAGGGACCCAAAGCGGAGCTGAAGTTCGGTGGCATCGGGAACCAGGTGGAACCCCCCAGCTCAGCAGGACATGGGAAGGACAGCCAGAGGCTCCTGGATCTCCACCTTAGGGCAGGGGCATCGGCTTGGTGGAGCCAGCAGTGAGGGCTGTGGGGGGCTCCCTGCCCAGGCTCAGCAGGGATGGTGCTTCCCTGTGGAATGTTGCCCTGAGGGATGACATGGCAGGAGCTGCTGGGGAATCTTCCCATCACATGTCTAAAACCAGAACATGCTCACCTTTCCCTTCCAAAACTCAGTTACGTGAGATAAGTATCCTGATTTTACACATTTGAAACTGCAGTTGCAACATTAAAAGAGAACTTCTTTTTAAAATTTGAGATGACTTTGTGTGCTGAGAGTTCAACTGACTGTTACCTAAAGCGCTTGGAGAATAACCCTGGCGTTCTGTGGCTGCTGGGTTAAACTGAGGCTGGTTTACTCCAGGGCCGTGTGTCTGGTTTGCTGAGGTCAGAAAAACCATCCCCAGGGCTGGGGTCTGAGGCATCTGCAAGGGCTATTTTTCTTGTGGACTGGACTCCTTGGTGCTGGTTCTTAAGGCTGACTGCACACTGCAGTCTTTTCTTCAGTTGAGGTTACTCATAACATCTCTCTCCTTTACATGGACATTTATTTTTGTAAACCTTTGAGGAACTGAATCGTCTCTGAGGCTGTTATCTCTCTGTCAAATTTGGCTGAAATTGCTCAATGAGTTCAAAGTTGTTGAGGGAGATACAGCCAGTGTGAATGTATGAGCCATAGGAAATCAGACTGACAGGCTGAAATGAGAAACACTTTAAAACTGTCAAAACAAAGTCTTCCCAGTGGTCTGACTTGACTTTTTGTCCAGATTATTGGTTCATAAAACCTCCCAAGATCCTGCCAGCTATCCCCAGCCCCAAGGGACTTCTGAGAGCCCCATGTGGCAAAGCACAGGATCAGTTCTGCTTACAGTAGAAAGGACCCTTGTGATTAGCAAGGGATTTGCCACCAGCTTTTCTTGAGGCCTCTCAAGTCTGGGAGAGTGGAAGCCCATGGCCCACGAAGAGATGGCATGCCAAACTCATTTGATTTGTGTCTCCTTTTGTCAAATGACTTTGATTGAAAAGGGATCTGACACCAGTTAATTAGATGTAGGTGTAGGTTAGAAAAATAGTTGCAATAATGAATCTCTTTACTGGTCCCTGCTGCTGCTCCTGTAGTGCTATCACAGCCATTCACAGGATGGTTAATCTTTTAGCTGGTGCTTTAAGCGTTTTGTGCAGGGAGCTGCGCACCATCGAGGAGAATGAATGACCCTGTTTCTCTTCCCTATCGTGGCTATCAACCAGAGCTGTCTTTGGCAGAGCTTGTAGGTTGATTTCTGGTGGAGCATTAGAGACAGAATTCATCTGTCCAAACGTAGACATCTAATTGTGAATGTCTACATCTGAGTTACTTGTCTAGACTCTTGTTTATAGGAAAGAAATGGGCACCCCAAGGACATGAGTCATTGTATGCTAGAGTAAATGTCTGAAATAGGTCAGATGAATCATTCTGTAAGTGGGCCTTTTTCTCTCTTTTCTCTCCTGTGACTATAAAGGGAGCCCAGAATCACCATTCAGGGGGAACAGAGATGCTTCTAAAATACAGTGAGATACAACCCATCCCAGACACATTTGTGGATGTGCATAGGCAGCTGCTCTTCTCCTTGCACATTTTCCTGACATCCTCTGTATGCTTCTTTTTGCTTTTCCCATTATAAATTAACTTGATTTGAAGTTGAAACTAAGATGCCATTTTGGTCTTGTAGCTCCTACTGCAGGACAAGTCCCAAATGCCTGCTTTTCCATTCTTCTTGGGGTCATCAGACTGGAGTCACCTGTATCCCAAACCCCCATCTGGGCCTGGAGCTCTGCTTTATCCTCTCGTGCATCCCTCCAGGAAATGCTGCTGGGGATCTGCTTTCCCTGCAGCCAGGTACATGCCTTGTTTTACCCTTCCACAGGAGCCACCTGCAAAACACCTCAGATGTCCCTGAGATCTCCAGGCCAACACAACCTGCTTTGATTCACTCAAAATTTCCTTAAGCTTCTGGTAAGCAGCGTCGCTCTCCTGGGCTTTGATTATTGTCTTTTTCCATCCGTGTTATATCTGCTCTGGGTGGGCAGAGACACCTGACTGAGAGGGACTCACAGCAGCTCAGTGTCACCCCTGCTCTGATGAGCTGCCATAACTGATGGTGTCCGTGCACGATCTCAGCCGGGGGGTCAGGGAGATCAGCCTGAAGGTCCTTCACAATTTAACTCCCATTTTATTTCTATTTGCTGAACAAAAGAAATGTATAATACTTCTAAATCCTTCCAAATAGGCTTAGAGCTTAGTTCTAGATGTAGAATTATTTTAACAAAACCAGTGCTGCGCTGATAAATGGGATAGTGGGAGGAGGGAAAGAAACTATTCATAACGCACAGTGCAAGAGATGAGGGAAGGAAGAAATCTGAAGAGTGCAAGATAAGACTTTTCCTGCAGGTGTTTTACTCAAATTTTGGCTTGGAGACAAAGGGAAACCCACAGACCATTCAGATAAGCCCATTAGTCAGGTTAGCTGAGCACTGTTTCATTACTCAGTAGTGTTATCTAGGCCCTCTGGTCTCAATAAAACCCCAACTTTATTCTTTTCTCAAATGCTATTTTATTAAAAAAATCCTCTCTGTGTCAGAGGACTTTTAAAAAAATGTATTTTAAAGAATAAATTGGAACATGGGAATACTTTAAAATGCTGGCAAGCTGCACCCTTGTGTGAGTGTGACTAGGACACAGTGTGGCTGCTGTCTCTTGCCTCAGTGCTGTTGAGACTTTCCTTTTCCTTTCTAGTTTGTTAGATCAAGCCCTGGGTCCCTGCTGGGCTTGACACGGATGAGACTCGGGCCCTTGCATCTAGAGCTGATGGGGCCTGAGGGACACGGGACCACATCGGGGCAGTGTGAGTGGCTCCTGGGGAGGGGAGACATTGTCTTCTCCCATGGGGACCGGGGCAATGAGGAAGGTGGTGAGGCAGCAAGCAGTGCCCTCAGCGTGGGGAGCAGCTGGGACTGGGAGCTGTTGAGTGAGGTGCAGCAGCCCTTCTGAGCAGGTCGGCTGAGTGCTGGAGTGGGGAACCCGGCTGACCTGCCCCCCGGCGAAGTTAAATTACGTATCATAATACTTATATTCCTGAGAACCTGGCACGCAGGAGCACTTGCTGGAGATTAAAGCTAAAGGGACATGCAAAGTGAAACCACAGTGAGCCTCACTCTGCCCTGAACCGTTTCCCACCAGGAAACTCCTCGCTGCAGCAGCGGCCAGCCCGTCTATTTGCTCTGGAAGCCACTTCCAGAATGTGCCTCCATGGCAGGAGGCACTCCAGGAGGCTGCTCCTTCTCAGCACTCCCTGCTAACAGTACACAGAGCTGCAATGACTCAGAGGTGTTTTGCCTTCCACCGCAGAGGTTCAAGATCAGACCGTGTTAGTAATGAGCAAATGTCCTCAGCGTTCCTCTGACGGTGTTTAGTGCTCTGATGAGTTGCCAGTTCCTGTTTGGTTCCCAGGAGGCTGACACCTCAGACACCTACTTTGTAGAGAGACCTGTTCTGACACTCTGACCAGAAAGTTTGACATTTGGCTGCAGTAGCTGCCCAGCACAAGGTCATACCTCACACTGGATAATGATGCTTGTCAGGATGGGTCTTCTCTGCTCTTGTACCGTTTCACACCTCTTTGTCTAACCCAGCTCTTCTGATATCTTAGAGCCCCTCTGTGTTTTCTTCTTATATCCAGAGTTAACCTCACAACTAAAGCTCAGCAAATCTCTTTAAATCCATTTGTTCCTGGAAGCTTTCTCCCCGACAATGATACCTGCGTGTGCTATTGTCCTGCAAATACCGAGTTAGAGATTTTCACTGAAAAGAAAAATGTCATTACTAAAACCGAAGCAGATGGTAGAATGGGATTGAAGTAATATGATGGAGATTTTCCTAAGGTGCCATGTGTTTTCTGCAATTATGAAGCACTCAAATGGCTCACCTGAGGAGGCTACAAGACCTCTACCTTGGAAAGTGTTTTTCAAACAAGTGAACATTTGTCAGGGATGACTTTGTTACCCAATCTTTCCCTGTGGAAGGAGATGAACTGTGTGGTTTCCTGAGGTCCAGTCCCAGGAAACCCAATCAAGAAACTCGCTAGATACTGAAAGTGGTTGTAAGGTTTAGCAACAGAGAGGAAATGATCAAAGAAAAGACCATATCTCAGATTTGGAGCTGATTTATCAGCAGTATTGCTGAGTTTGAATAGAACAAATCTTGCCTCATTTGAAATGCTTGAGTGACAAATGATACCTACTTCTTAGGGCAGGAGGAAATCAGAGTGCAATCTTCTTGGGGCGGAACATGTGGGAGTTTGCTTTGTATTCTCTCTGACCCACACTGGGGCCAAGCACAAACAACAATTGAAATTTATTCCCGGCATTTAGATACTTCTTATAAACAAAAATTATATTAGATGGGGAGCAGTGGCTAGGTTTAATTTGATCCCAGGGTAATTTGCATTAAATGGTTCCCAATTCTTTCTTTAGTATTGTTTTCATGCTGCTCATTTCCTCTGCTGGAGAAGTGAGAAGTGCATGCAGCGGAAACTGAGCCAGCCAATAACAGTGTTGTGGCAGAGGGAAAGAGAGGAATGTTACAAACAATCCCTGTTTTGGCTGATAAAGGCATCCTCAGGAAGCTCCAATGCCGTAGGAGTCTGTCATTTTGCTGGGCTGGGGAGAGAAAAGAAAAATGTACTCACAAAATAAGCATTTCCCTTTTTGATTTGATTTCCATAATATTTTAGTATTTATTCTATTTTTGCACAATGTGAGGTAGAGATTTAGGTCTCATCCAGGTCTCCTGTTGTTTTCACACAGATGCAGGACTTTCAGTCTCCTCTTACTACGACCTCTGTGGAAAGCTGACCTGGAGTGAAGTGGGGGAAGAGGAGTTGGTGTTACCTTGTTTTCCAGGTGGTTGTATTTCCCCAAACCAAGTGCCGTGCTGTCAGAGGGATGTCCTTTCTGACCTTCTGACATTATTTAATGGGCACAGCCCAACACTGTCAGTGAAGTCACATCCTGGAGTACCATGCTGTGCACCACAACCATGTGCTGCCGAGCCCAGAAGTCACCAGCGGAGCACTCCAACCAGCCCGCTGGTGCCAGGCTGGTGCCAGGTCCTCGCTGGATGCCAAGCCCTCGGAGGGCAGGCTGCTGTGTCAGGCTGAGTGGTTTTCACCCACTTCAAACAGGGTAAGTGGCAATACCGCGTGTAGTGACACGGCATCGGAAATCCCCAACATGCAATTGCACGAGAAGGTCAGAGCTCAGTCAGAGCAGCACATTAAACATTAAACGCTCCATTTATACGCACTAGTGGCGTCATGCCAAGATGAATCCGAAATGATTAAATCTCCAGCCGTGTCGGTTCCTTTCACAGCAACATAAAACATTTTGCTCCGCTAGTCAACGCGATGATGTTGTGGCGAGGACAGCAGACTCGGGCTCTGAGCTGTGCTCATCTCAGAGATTTGTCATTGAAATGCAGCTCTGGCTGAGACACGCGGCCGGGCTTCCCGGAGGTTCAAGCTGCCGCTTGGTGAAGATGCACAGCAGTCTCCAGCGGCCAGATGACTCACCTCAGCCTCTCTTGCCACCCGAGCGAGACAAAGGCAATTGGAAGGCAGAAAAGAAAATAACAAACTGTTGACCACATCGTAAATCCAAAGATGAGGCAACAACAGGGCTAAGTTCATTCAGGCAGGAAATATTGCAAAGGAAACCACAGTGTTCAGATACAGTGTCTGCTGAGAAGGAAATCTCCTTCGGTAGCTTGCACCTGCTGGATATAAAAAAAGAAAGGGATTGGATTTCTTAATTTTGCAGGAATCTATTTTTTTCCTCAAAAGGCAGCATATTTATAACTGTAGTAAAACTCCCAAATTGGTAAATACAAAGAATCCTACAAGAAGAAATTGATTTCTGGATCTGATTAGAGCAAAGCTCTTAATCTTTGATCCTCTGCTATAGAATTGCTGCCTGGACACCTCCTGTATGGGCCCAAGACCTAATACTTTTTTCAGTTCATAGTCAAGAGAAAACTATCAGGAAAGGGATAGAATCTTAACTTTACTCTTTCTTTGATTAAAAAAAAAAAAAAGAAAAATAAACAAAATAGAAAAAGAGCTATTCAGATCAATTATTCTTTTTTTTTTTTTGTTCTTTGAATGACAGGAGGTAGTCAAGACTGTCTTGCAACCCCTTAAGCAGACATTTCAAAACAGCAGTCATCAGAGAGGACTCAGGTGGGCCCAGATGTGCAGGGATCTGAGCAGCTGACCTTCACACAGCACATAGAGCTCTTCTTGCAAATCAGTCCACTTGCTTTGTGGTGTGAACATGTAGCAGAGGGAATCCTCCTTCATCTATAACTCAAAGACCTTGAGGCTTTAAGCAGCAGTAGAAACAAGTTCTACAAAAGGCTCTGGAAGCACCTGTTGATTCCCTGACTCAGACAGAGGCTTTGAAGAGGACCTGCTCCATCTTCAGCTCAGGTCCCCAAGGAAGATTGAGGAGCCTTAAGGTTAAAAAAACAAACAAAGAAACGATTTGACCTGGTTTTATTACAAAAAAATGAGGGACCTTAAACTTTGAAAACAGAGTAAATGGAAAGCAGCTGCTTCTGCCTTCCCTGCCCACAGGTAGGTCTTTGCTTCCGGAATGGGTTTTAACTCAATGACTATCTGAGCTGCAGCAGGCGCCAGTGGCAGCCTCTGGATGCTCTGGTATCCCACAGAACTACTTCGCAGGGTGACAGAGCCTGTCACTCTCCTCAATGCCCAGCCAGCCTCTTCTTCACAAAGTATAAAAGTACTGTCAGCCAAGTGCTTTATACCAACCACCACACTGCTGCACTGGAGAGCTCCTGCTAGGAAATGTGTACCATGATGGCACACTTAGGAGCAGAGTGTCTAGAAATGTGGAAGGAAAACTCCTCTCAGGCTGGCATATAATCAGGAGTTAGGCAAGAAACAAAAGAAGGGAAATGAACATCCAGGTTTGATTTCTGTGGCTGGAGGTGAGTCAGCCTGGTATAATGCTCATGTCTCTGCCTCAACACTGGAGAGGCAATGCTCTCTCCTCTTGCCTCTCTCCTGGCACCGAGGTCTCATATGTGCCTCCAGCAGTGCCTGTTTCAGATTCCTATTTGTTACTAAGGCTAGAAGCTTTGGAAGGTCCTGTCTGACTTAATCCCTACTGATCACAAAACCTTGATGTGAAGGAATTTTAAATTTCCAGCTGCTGACTGTTTAACAGCTTCTGACTTCAAAGGCTCCAGGAGCCTTCTCCTTTTAAAAACACTTTGCACTTAGGGAAAATACAGTTAGTCCCTCATTAATATGTACTTCTCCCATAATTATACAAGTGTTTGTAGTGCAAACTCTTGGTTCTTGTGCCATGAGCACATTCTTCTTTCAGGAAATCAATAGGCAGTAAGCAACATCCATTTCTGATCTTTATGGAAGTAATTTGCTGCAAGGGCAAGTTTTACTCATTTTGACAATGTAGATGTAAAATAGATGATCTTTAACAACACACAGGTCTCCTCAGATGACAGCCCATTGTCCGCAGATGAACCAAAGGGTGTATTTTCCAGTATCAGGTACATAAAATCCCAGAACAGGTTTTCTTCTCCCTGTGATGGTCTCTGTGCTGTCCATGGCAGGGAGGTGTTCTGCAGTGTTTCACACCATTCCAGTACCCAGCCCTGCAAACCAGGGGCTCTGAGGGTGATGCTGTGGGTCTGACCTCAGCTGGCTGCAGCAGGCTGACCTCTGCCTCCGGGAGGCTTCCGTGCTTGGGGTTCTCGTGTGCAGAGGTCTTGTTCTGGAGCTTGGATAGCACTACAGCTCCAAGCCACCTGCATGGCACCAGCACCTCCTCCCCCTGCCAGGTAGGTGAAGCGCTGCCTGACAGCTGGTCCCCAGGCAAGCTGAGAGCTGCCACTGGGGCCTCTCAGGCACAGAGGGTGACAGTCTGAGTTACAGCCCTGAGTCAGGGAGCATGAAGGAAGCTGGAAATGATTACGGAGCATACGGGGGAGCTTGAGCAGTGGAGAGACTGCAGAAACCGCGCTAATCCCCGGGGAGCTCAAACTGTATAATTTACGCAGGTTTATGCCTGAACTTACCTTTGCAGTCGTGCTCTTGGAAAAGAGTTTACTTAGAAGGGAGGAGATACATAAATCTCTGGGGCTGAAAGAGCAGCTGAGCAGAGCCAGGTTTATAGGCGGAGATTTGCGTGCCTTTGAATTCACACGGCCTTCCTGCACATCCTATGGCTGGGATGGAGGCAGTGAGGGGTGGGCAAATCTGGCAGCTCTGTCCTGCACTGGCCTGAGCAGGGTGTGTCAGGAGTGGGTGTGACTGCAGGGACCACAGGGCATGGGGCAAGGTGGTACTTCATGAGTCTCAATGGAAACTGATGTGAGTAGGTGTTGCACCCTCCAGGAGACAGTTATTCTGGATACAGATGCTTGGGGGAGCTTTGTGAAGGTTATTGCATAAAACTGAGACTTGATAC
Source organism: Grallaria varia (assembly GCA_013396735.1). NCBI lineage: Eukaryota > Metazoa > Chordata > Aves > Passeriformes > Formicariidae > Grallaria > Grallaria varia. The sequence goes on from VWZG01002670.1 coordinate 1,174,497, forward strand.
TTCTGAAGGTTTGAGGGTTTTTTTCTAGTTTTATCAAAAGAAGAAAAGGAACACTTGTGCCATCCCCATGGGTCCCCTTCCCAGATGACCAGGGCAACTGAAGAAAGTGAACTAAATATACATGCCAAGCGTAAGGTAAGGTGCTCCTTCCACCTCTGAAGCTGATGGAGCAGGGGTCCCAGACACAACAGCTTTCTTCACTAGCCAATTCTGACTCACTCAAGTTCTAGAGAAGCCATGAGACATAGTGAAACCCCACGCTCTCAAACTGTTTACAAAATGTACAGGAAGGCACTAGTCCAACTAACTTAGTACTGTCTTTTGGTACTGAGACACACTCAGCTGTGCAGCCCGAGACAGAAAGCCAGACTTGGTGGGCAGAGGGAACTGGGTGCAAGCCTGCGACCACCACTGGGCATGAGAGGGATCTCCAGCAACCCCAAATCACTGTTTTCCTTGAAGGTGTCAGTCAGAACTGGCACTGAGCTGATACTCAGTCTTTTCTCCTCTGATTACAGTATTTTCAGACGTACGTGACAAAAGGCAGTGGGACAAAATCCAGAGGGTCTGCCCCTCGGCCAAATGCTGTGGTTCAGGATGAAATGCTTGCAGCACTTGCTTTCAGACACACAGGAGAAGAGGCTTCTCTGCAGTACACTGCAGGGGTGGAAACCTTCTGGAGGTACACTCATGCTGGATTGTATCCTCAGAGCACAGGGGGCTGGCAGCTCCAGTGACAGTCCCTGCAGGTACCAGGCTGTGTGCACAGCTCCTGCACCGCTGCCGAGCTGCTCTGCCCTCAAGGTCAAGTGTTCTTCCATCATGCAGCATTTTAATGGCCTCTGGATATCTTTCTAAACCTGAGCTTGTGCCTTGATGAAACTTTTGACAGGCAGTGAATAACAGGGGCATTATTAATTCATGTCAGATGGGACTGAAGTGTTTCTTGTTTATCCTGCCAAAATTGTAAATGAAAAAATGGACTTTTTCTTTGACCTTGGTTTTGGTTTGTGCTGTAGATCCCCAAAGAAGAAAATATCTCTTGTAGTAAGTGTCTTATTAACAGAAAGCATCTGCAGAAGGAAGAACAATGTGTTCTGGCCCAAACTTGCAGCTGTGGCCACCAGCTGTGACAGCCCTGTCGTTCCAGCTCTGTCTTTCCTACATTATTTCAGAGATAGCTTTAAAGAAGAGAGAGCAGAGCCCAGGGGAGTCTGGCTTAGACACAATCTGCTGTGATCTACAGAAAGTCTTTTGGGTCTGTGAAGAACTCCAGCAGCCCAGAGGATAACCTGGTGCTTGGCTCCAGGGCCCTCGCAGGCAAGCCAGGGAATGTGAAAAGATCTGGGGATCTGCTGAGTGGAGATGCATTTAGGAGCAGGAATGAAGCGTTTGCCTTCCAATCACATAAATTATATAAAGCCTTTGGCCAGACATCCCATCGGAGATCATTACTGCTCTCTTTCTATAACTTTGGGTCTTTCATACTTCAATTTCAGTTTAGATACAGAGGTTTTTGGCATGGATCTCGTATGACCATTTCCCAAATAACTGTCCACTCCTCAGGTTGTCTGTGACTGCTGGGGGCTTGTGCTCCAGGTATTTCTTTCCAGTACTGTCCTCTGAAGCAAGGACTGCAGAGATCATTTGGCACCTACTGCATACAGTAACATCTTACTGTCTGCTGATGATTTGCCTGACCTACCCCTCTGCTTTGTCCACGTGCTGTTAACTCTCCTCTTGGGAGCTGATTCAAAGCAGGTGTCAGGAAGTTCTGCTCTACTGGGGTCTCTATGTCAGTGGCCTGGCAGCTTGAGCTGAGAAGGAACAGTTGTCTGCACCCTTTGGACTACAGCTGCTCTTTACAGATTTTGGGTGTTGTTCTGTTTGTGAGCTGGTCCTTGAACGTTCTTAGAATAAAACATAACATAACATAAAAAAGTGAAAACACATTCACCTCACCTCCACGCACATAAAACCTGTTGTGTATAGCTTTCTCCTACATAACCCACCTGACTCCAAGAACAAATGTGCCTAATTTCTTCTGGATGATAGGCTTTGTAGAGATTTAAAGGGCAATTTCTCTCTCTTTTTCTTAGCTCTCACAAAGTATTACAATAAGGAACTGCAGTGACAGACAATACTTAACGGCATGGTTTAGAAGTGATTCATCTGTGAAACACGGTGTAGCATATTTTATTGTATTTTAGCTAGTAAAAGCTGTGCCTTCTAGCTCAGCTCTGTCATGCTGCATGGTAAATTACACTTATAGGAATCCCAGCCACATAGCTGAAAATAAGTACCCTCTATACAAGAGTTAATGCGGTAGATTTGTACTTAGACATGTATTTGTAAAATATTTAAGCTGCATGAAAAGGGCGTCTGTGGGAAGATATGATTACAGGATCACAGCAGTGCAGCACAGTGCTGTCATATTTTAAGGTTAAGGAGCAATCGTTAGGCTTTGGTGGCTGACACTGCACAGATGGAGGAAGGGAGCCCTTTCAAAAAGGCTAAGTAGGGCAGGAGAGAAACAGGAACACCCTGAGTCTGGCATCTGCTGCCCCAGCTGCAAGGTGGCCCCAGCTTGAAGGACAGTGTTTTTCTGGGACCCTTTATATTGTTGTCTTATGGCAGGAGAAGAGAGCTCTGTGAAATGCCTTCTTGTGGCACATGCTTTATGCCCGCTGCTACCCCAGCAGAAAAGCACAGCTGATCAGGAGATGCTCCTCTCAATTTTATAGCACTAACTTGTCATTCCAAGGCTGTGAGTGCCATCCAAATGCACACAAGCTCTTCAACACACCTGGGCAGTGCCTTGTAGTCTTTTGGCACAAAGCAGTTCAGTCTGTAGTGCAACAGGTTTCAGGAAAGCAGAAAACTGGGGTATTGGTCTTTATTGCACAGGGGCTGATTTAGTCCTGCAGAGAGAAACACACACCTCTGTACTGTGACTGCAAAGCCAAACTTGAATCTTCTACAGTCTTGAGTCTTACTATTCTCATAGTGGTAGTAGTTTTCCAGCTGAAAGGAACATGTTCACATACTACAGTACAAGGTAAAGTATTGGAAATTTTTGATTTCTGATGCTTATTCCTAAAACACACCCAGTCTAAATTAGCTCCAATTAACTGATTTAGCAGCCTTCCATTGACTTCACTAAGCAGATGTTTAAACTTAAGTGCATGCTTGAGTTTTGCTGAATCATACAGCAAATAAAATATGCAGAGCTGGTCTTTAATGTAACATACTGATTCATGTGAAAACTACACATTTCCCACAAAGCCTACTTCGAGTTAATTAATGAGCATTAAGGACTCATATTTTTCTAGCGAAGAACGGCCCCAAGGGATCACAGCAATTTGTGTTCATACCCTGAACGATACCAAGTGCAATCTTCCCATGAACACAAAGCCCTGAGCACTCCCTCTGCGATAACCAGGCACTTACATTTGATGGATGGGTTTTAGCTGCCTCTGACACCCCATGGGTCAGGCGGGAGGACCTGCCCTCTGACCCGTCCCTTTCATCCCCTCTGGCTGGAAGCGTGCCTGCTGCATCACTGATTTTGGGGGGGACGAGGGCAATCTGCACCCTGGGAAAGCAAGGAGGGGAGGGGAGAGGCTGCTTTCTTGGATGCAAGTTCCCAACATTTTCCTCAATCGCTCCAACTCCCCTTGCTGTAGCTACAGCTTTCTCCACAAAGCTCGGCAAAAGGGGCCCATGTTCCGTGTCCGCAGAACATGCTGACCACAGGAAACCCTGGCTATTAATTTATTTTGGTAGCACAGCCAAACGAATCAGAGCACGTGGGTGTGACAGAGGGAGGCAGACTGAGTGCCACTGGAGTCAGGGACTGCCAGCCCAATGGCAAAGCATCCCAGGAACCTGTTAAGTTGGGACTAGCACAGCCCCTGCCAAGGGAAGGATGGGAGCACTCCTTCAGCACATAAAGGCACGAATTCCCAAAGTGCCAGGAACAGGGCTGGAGCTGAGTGCTGCAGTGCAATTTTCTTGATTACCACTTTGGTGTCCCAGCTTTGTTTGTTTGGCAGCCAAGGCTTTAAAGCAATAAACCTTGGCAGCTGTGAGCTGTGCAGCTCAATGCTTTCAAGGAAGTCAGACAGAGCACCAGGCTGGTGAGACTGCCTCCATCAGCAGGTCTGATCCCGTGTGGCCCAGGCAGCCATCCCTGTAGATTGATTAAGCGCCATCTTAAAAGTACACAGGTTTGCCGAGGGTTTTTTTGTCCTTGATTTTTACCCCCTGCTACTGCTCTCCCAGGCCTGTTCCAGAAGCTTACTCTGCTGGTGAGAAACTGTTTAATTTCCACTCAGACTTATGTCAACATTGCCTGGTAGCTATTTCCCTTCTTTATATTTATCCTCCTAGAAATCATTGCTCAGCCCCATTCCCATCCCTGTGTGGTCTTCCTTCAGCTGGAAAAGCAGGGGAAAAGGAGGAGATTGTTATGGGAAACACTGGAGCAATAAAATCAGTGGTGTGGTAAGATGTTTAGGAGGAGTGAGCCCAGCAAGGACACACACTTGGGATGCTGGAAGCAGGCAGGGCTGGGGGAGAGAGTTGTCTGAGGGAAAGGAGTTATCTGTTCTCACTGGGTGAGGCTGCCTTATGCTTGGCCTCCGGCCAATTGTTTCTGTAAAGGACCTAAGGAAGCTCCACATGTCTGCAGTTATGAGGAAAAAATATGACAAGTTTGGTCAAAAGGAGAATTACTGATATATTTCCTGAGGATTGTGAAGCACTTGAGCTGGACTTGAAACACAGAAATATGTCCACCAGTGGTCAGCTGTTTGGCTTGAGCAATGGCACATTTTACCCTCTTTGCCCCCATCTGTGAAAAACAGGATAATATTAGTCAGTCACCTCTCCCCAGGGTATTGGGGAGGGTCAACGTCTGTACAGGGTGTGGGCCATTTAAAGTAATAAAGAAATGCAAAGTATCATTATTATTAACCTTCCTGAGCCTCGGTTCCCCATTTGTAATCTCTCATCTAGTACATTTTGGCTTCTATTTCCTCATGGAGCTCTACCCAAAGAGGTCTCAGCTGGAGATGAGTTTTCCAGCTGCTGCCACTTGTAAATGTGGCCCATTTGCCAAAGACCCTGGAAAGAGCTGAGAAGCCAAAGTTTTGATGTTTTGGAGGGTTTATTCCTATTTATTAAACAGATTGTTATTAATGTTGTGTGCTCACATCATCGTTGCAGAAGAAAACAAAGCTACCGACCCACTGGGTGCAGACACATCAGCGTGTATGTACCCTTTGGTGACCAGAGGCTGGTGTCTTCTCTGGTCATGGGGTTTCCCTGTCACATGCCTTCTTTTTTTTTTTTTGAGATTTACACTTTCTGGTGTCCAGTTTATGGCCTTTGCCCATTTGCTTTAAGTCTGTTCAGGGTGTAACTGTTGACATCTGCAGTGAGTTTCAAGACAGAGCTGCAAGTGGGTCTCGTAAACAGTTGTCGGCAAAGCTGTAATTAAAGAGTGGAGAGTGCAGGCACAAACCACAAGAGCAGCCCGTAGGAGTTACACTGCCATATCAGCCTTAGCGTGGAGGAGCCCTTAAGGCTGTATCAGTGCTTACAAGGGCTTCTTGCTGGTTTCACCTCCTCCCTCCCCTCTCCGGAAAAGGACAAAACAGAAAATTATCTAGGAAAACTTTTCCTTGGGGAAAGGCAAGGAGCTGGTAGTGTGAGAAACGCCCTGTGCCTGTTTGAAAGTGCCTCACAGGGCAACTGTGCAACAGAGATGGGACAAAACTTATTCATTCCCCTTCCACAAAAGGATTCCCAGGGCAAGAACGTGGACACTGAATTTCTACCATCTCACAGGGGTGGGAGGGGGAACAAGCTGAAGGAGGTCAAGCCATGGGAGATTTACTAGGGATGGATCTCCTGGCCCCCAAATCCCAGAGAGGTGTTTGTGGTGGAGATTACCTGTACCAGGAACTAATTGCAGATTAGGGTTTTTTCCATTAAAATAACTCAAGTCTATCAGGTTTTTTTTTCCTGATGTGGATCATTTGATGATTTAGTGCATGCTATTAAACACCTTCTGGAAGGGGGTCTGGTGAAATTTACCTGCAGCAAGAAGGAAGCAGATCCCAAACAGCTGTTGAGCCTCTGCCAGCTCCTAAGGAGAGCCCACACCCTTTGCCTGGTGTTGTCACCTGTATGGTCTCTCCCGCTACAAGGTGTCCCAGAGCAGGCATCACTTTTCCATCTAAAAGGAAGATCTCATGCAGCTGGGGCTCTTCTTGTGTTCTTGTGCTCAGGTCCTGGGTGATGTTTATTGCTAAGAGTAGACTCACAGGGCCATGTCTACAAGCAGGTGACTCCAGTGTGGCTGGGAATACAGCCAAAGGGCTGGAGGACGCCAAAGGAGTCTGATCTATGTGATAAGAAGGGGAAGGATAACAATAGGATTTCTGTGACTGTCTGGGCTCCAGGAACTGGAAATACTACTTTGCTGGGAGAAGACTTGGCTGTTTGCTGTTCTCTCATGAGTCCTGGTTTTCCTCAGACCACAATACATCCATACTTTGTACCAGATCAAAATGTGAAGCTGATTTTGAGTCTTCACATGGATTTATTTTCTTGTTCTGCTTTTACTGAATGCTATTTATTTTTGCAGTGCCCTCCTATTACTTGTCTTGTCTTTATTTTCCATCTGGTTTCTTTATGTGGTTCAAGAAAAATTGGAATGTTAAGAGCATACCTTGTAGTGGGTGCAATTTCACCCATCTCTGCAGTGACAGGTCCCATCCTTCAGGATAGCAGAGGTGAATCTCCTCTTTCAGCAGCACAAAATTTACATAACCCCATCCCAGCCACTGGGTTGGAAGGATAAGAGATGCAAGGCAAAGGGAGCAGGTTTCATGAGATACAAGCCCATGGAAAGAAAGCTGAGTAATGCCACAGGTTTGTAGCCAGATACTGATTTGCATGTCTGCTTTGTGCTGCTGTAAGGAGATGCAACTTTGCTTCTGCACATTTCTTAAAAACGTAATGTTATTGACTTTGCAGTTGGTTCAAAGTGTGGGAAAAGGTTTTGTGGGTTTCAAGTCTGTAAGCCTATGTGCCTCATCTGAAGCCTGACTGCTCTCTTACAGTAAAATTAGTCCTATATCTGGTGACCCATGCGTCACTTCACTTCTTTCTGATACCTCCTTGCTGTCTTAATCTAGCCAAGCTGTTTTTCTTGACCTTGCTTTGTTTGTCAAGCGAAGCATCATACTTTGCCTGGAGTCAGGATGAAACTCTTGAAACCTGATAGTTTACACGCTGCTGCTTCTGGAAGCTCAGTTTACTTGGGATTTGTTATTCTGAAATAATATTTTTCTTTCCTGTTTATTTTTTCTGACAGATCTTCTGCTTCCCCCGTGCCCTGTCACATTAAACCATTTATGCACAAAGTAAGCAATTTGGGTTTGCCCTTGTGACTGTACTGGAACCAGTTGCTTATTCCTATCATGATTCTGCCAGCAAGTGCTTCAGTGGAAGAAATTGTAAGCTATTCACTGCAGCCACTGCATTTCAGTGCAGAGTTATAAGTGAAATCACATCTGCATTTTCAGTTAATGGTTGGATGCGTGAATGCTGAAAGCTCTCTGAGTTTCACCTTGTGAAATGCTGCAGTGTCCAGAGCAAGGTGCAAGCTCTGCAGAGTCTTTCCACAGAGGCTGATGAGAGTGGTGTCTTCACTGACAAAAACACAAGATGCACCCAGCCAGGTAAGAAAAGCAAATCTTGAAATCCAACCAACTCATGGCTGAGACTGGCCCCTCTTCCTTTCTTCCACAGGCTCACAGAAACATTTATTTCTTACTTTGCAAGAGTATTTGAAGCACTCTGTGAACAATAGTTTCCCTTCACTTTCACAACACTGGAAATGACTGGAACACAAGGCTTCCTTCACAATGTCTGGTGTGGGGTTTTTTTTTTCGTTTTTTGGTTTGTTTTTTTGTGTTGGTTTTTTTTTGTTTGTTTGTTTTTGTTTTTTTTCTCTAGACTGCCATATCCAAATGTCTTTTCAGTCTATTATATATTAAAACTAAAGCAAAGAATTACTCATGGGACTATTTTTCTTTCTTTGTCTTGAAGGCAGTGCCTGTTACCTCACAGCATGGAAACCAAGGGGGAAAGTAATCTATGCAAATTACGTGTGCTTTTCTGGTTGAATCACGTTCCCTCCACTCACGGTAATGAGTCACATGGCGTAAAGTGGACTGTTACTATGAATGGAGAGAGCACATCAGGGCTCTGCTTCTCAAGAATTATTTCCACTTGCTGAATCTCATTTTGGTCTGGAACCACAAGGGGTGAGACTCTGCTGTCAGCTTCTCTGTGCTTGAGGGACTGTAGTTACTCAGATTTTAAGTGGTCCAAGACTCTTGTTAACGGCTGGGGCTGAGAGTGATGGCCCATGGGCAGTCATCAAAGGCGGCTCATGCAGTTCCCAAGTACTGGCCATGTACTCTTCTTCCTGCATTTATTCTGAGACTAAACCCTTGATGAAAGGGAACGCAGAATTGAGTCCCATCCCATATGTGGTGTCTGAGAAGCTGACTGCTCAAAATGCAGCCTGTCTGGCTGAGGGACTGAGTCCTGCCAAGTCAGCTGCCATCTCAAAACTGGTCCTGTTTGTATCAGACCTCAAGCAGAGCAACCTAAATCAAATTATTGCTCTGGAAAATATTTTTTCTTGGTTTTGTTCCTATATAGTAATTAACCCAATGACCAGACGGTGAGGTCTCGTGCTTAGACTAAAAGTATAGGTGCCAAAGAGCTTGGATTTCCTGCTCTCGGTTTCATAAGCACTATAGCAAGAGCACCTCCCATGGGCATGACATGTTACACCTCTCCTGACCTTACACAGGCTTACACTGCTTTTTCTTCACTAGAATACATAATTCTTATTTATTTATTGTAATGGAAACAGACAACTGACACTGAAGTATTATGACATTACTGATTGATAGTTGAATGACAAGCTGCAATGTCACTTTCTTAAGAGAACAACTATCCTGAATTACAAGGGTAGTGAATTGAAACACATCCTTTAGAAAGACGCCTAATCCCATTTTTAAGGCTCTGAGTGATGGTGAGCCCACAATCTTGTCAAGTAAGGTCTTTAATTGCCCTTACTGCGAGGATAGCACATCTTATATCAAGTTTGGGTATAATCTAATGGCATTGACTTGCCTTGTGACCTTGGAAGAGAAGCAATAGATCAGTTGTTTAAGGCTAAATTGATCTTGGAATTTATGTAGTAATATACCCACTCTGGAGAGTCTCCAGTGTTGTTTTGAACCGATGAACCCTGGGTGGAGCTTCAAGATCAGTTCTTAATTTTTGCGTGTGCTTTGTGGGTATCACCTTCCATTATCATTAGCCTGGGGTTTAAACTTTGTTAAGCAGGTGGCCTGGGCTCGCTCTGTGCAGTGACAAATGAGACACTTGATCAGGCCTGTGTCTCCTTTCTGTGGCAATATTGCTTTCTGAGCTTTAGGAGGAGCAGCGTGGATGAACCTCCGTGTACTTTTGAAGCTGTGGTGTCATGGTATAAGTGAACACCTGTAAACACCAAAGAACGAATGCCATGGTTATGGTTTCACAGGAGCAGTGCACTGGTTAGAATACCCAGTGAGAAGTAATAAGTACAGTCTGAGTGACAGCCCAGGTAAACTGCTGCACATCTGTCATCAGAGTAGCATTTTAATAATTAGGAGATAAATGATGATGCCATTATGAGTGTATTGAGACCAGTGAAAAATGTTCCAATGTTGATAGAAATCACATAAAATAACAGTCACTGAAATAGCTTGTCAGGTCTGCGCTGCTTTCAACATGTTACTTAACATGGGGGAGCCCCTAAGCTTTAAAGAAGCATCTCTCTACCCTGATCTAGACAAATTACTTTTGTACCTTGATCTAAACAAACTCTGATCTCTTTGCTGCCATTGAACTCACCTTGTCTGAAACCTAATCTGACTCCTTTATTCTACCTCTGTACTGGGAGTTCACTCTATCATTAGCATTTCAATCTATTTAATTCACTGAGGGTCGCTGAGCAATGTAACTGAATCCACACTAAGCTACTACAGGCAATTTAGCTGTCAGATAGTCTCACATATTTTTAGTTGCACTCAAATTCCTTGCTTAAGGGGGTGCACACTGAATTTCTGGATTAGCTTCCCCCGACCCCTCTATTGTATCACTGTCAGTCATGTGTAAGTCAGAGTCCTGTTTACATTGTTCTGTTGTGCTAATTACAGCTTGTCGAAGGTATGGACAGTATACTTGGACACTTTGGTGACGAGCCAGTAACCCTGGGATTAAGCTCTTCTGTTTAGAGCTGAGAAATTTGTATTAGTGCAGTGAAGAAAGTTTTTGCTAGGAAGCTAAGAAAGTCTTTGCAAAGCCAACACCTCCACAATCTTAAACCCTAATTCTTTAGGCTGGATGGTCAGTCTCATCTTCAGCTCTCCATAAGGTACTCCATAGTGCCAGATCCTTGTACTTGGGCAGGGCAGGGATAGCAAAGCCCAGGTTCATACCTTCAGAGGAAGGAGGTTACGGTAAGGCCTGCAGCTGTACCATTTCTTTTCTAAAGAATTATTTCAAGCCGCTGTGCTCCCTGGCCTTCCGTGTCTTTCAGTTCTTTTCTCTTGCACAGATTCCACTACATCTTATTTTTGTATTTATTTTCTCCTGGCACAGCACTCCCATAAAGCTCTGTGTTCTAATGACCTTCTTAGCAAGTACATATGCTGTGGTGTATATTTAGTCTTGAACCAGCTTAAGGCTCTTCTTTGGTGCAATTTAGGGCAGGAAGCAATTTGTTCCTGTTAACAGAGCTGTGTACACATGGATGCCCTCCCTGTGTTCATTACGCTTTGGTTCCTTGTTGAACTTAGCTCTGTATTCTAGTTGCCTTGAAGTGTAATTCAAAAATTAAGTAATATATGTGTATATCAAGCTTTAAAGAAGCATCTCTCTACCCTGATCTAGACAAATTACTTTGGTACCTTGATCTAAGACATTCTGATCTCTTTGCTGCCATTCCAATATACAATATATGCAAATACAGGCAGAGAGCGGGTTTTATTGGGAGAAAAATGGGCAGGCTGGACATTTATGTGGTAAAATTCATCAGTAAATTTAATTAATTATATTTTCTCACTTATTATGTCTGTTGCACTTTGGGTATCAGATTTCTTTACCTTTTCCAACACAAGCTTGGTGCAAATTGCTCTGAAGTCACTAGATTGTGCTTTATGGGAAAGCGAGAGACTGCAGCCTTTTAGGGTAAATGCAGGAAGGTGGTAGCATATAACAGAATATTTGACTATAAAGTCAGAGCCTTGGCTTCACTAGCTCTATTTCTGATCTGTCCTGTGACTTTGTGATCACTTCACTTTTCTTGTCTTCTTCAGGCTTCAGCTCCCATCCTGCCTTTGAGCCCTGGTGCTGTTTCCTGTGATAGACGCTCGGTGCATGCACCAGTGAGTCCTGCTCCAAGCTGGGCTGTCCATGGGAGGCTGAGGGGGCTGCTCTGGGGGCTGATGCTCAGGGGTAAGCAATACCAGACCATCCTGATCCCTCTGATTCCGGCTCTACCTGCCACCAAGCAAATATTTTCTTATGCAAGTGCTGTGCAAAGGTGAGCAAAGAGCTGTGGCTGCTCCCTGTGAGGGTCATTGCTGGGGATGAAACCGGAACGTTCGTCGGGAGCCTCAGTAATATCCAATTCAGATTGCTGATGAATACATCCTGGCTTTGGGCACATACCTCCTGTTAGTACTAATGGGAATGTCACACATGAATGCTGGAGAATATTGCCCATTATTTTTGGTCTCAGAGCTCTGAGCAGAGAGATTCCTTGAGAAAAATGGCCATTTGCTGTATGTTGCAGGCTGCAATTCATTATATACAGTGCATGGTGACTGTTATTTACCTTACAGAACTGTAATGTGATAAGGAGTCTATGTAAGCCACTTAATGGCCTGTCTACCTTAAAGAAAATGTGTACCTGATCAGCCTCTGATTTATGCCACTTTCACCCCAGTGCAAGCCTATTGGCTCCACTGGTGCTATCCCTGATTTATGTTAGTCTTAGCTGGACTTCATGAGTTTATGTGCTTTATATGACTCATGTACACGAGGAGAATGTAGTCTAATAAAATATCTGGCTGTGCATCATAGCTGCAGGTTCTTTGCAGAACTGTTAACAGGGGTACTACAAAACCATGTTCTGATCCTCTCTAGTGCCTATATATTTCAAGGGGTTATATCCCATATCTATAGAGATCTAAGCTACTGGTCTCATACTTGACTAATGTGCTGCCTCATTGGCACAGTGCGGTGTTAGGGCTAAGCAGCAGGCAGGGTAAACCTGTGGAATGAGAATTAGAACTCAGAAATTGACTGTAGTAATTAGGGAATTATTTTTTCACTTGGTAGATCAAATTTCTTGTCTAGAAACACAGAACTTCCCACAGATTATGTCCCTTCACTCTAACCCTAGCTGTTCTTATCTTAATCATCTTGCTGCGTCAGCACTTATCGTCTGGCTTTGGGGCAAGAGAACAGTCATTTTATGATGTTTATATTGCAGTAACAGCCAGAGTACATAGCGTTAGATGCAGGACTCCTTCTTCTAAGAAATGTGTAAACAGACCAGGAAACTGCTCTCTGGCTCAATTATCTGGTGTTCCTGTTAACGAGGACCCCTCTGATCACCATGGTAGCTTTCATCACCTGGCCTTGTCTACAAGGAAAGTGATCATTCCTCAAATCTGGAGCTGGAGCATCAGTCCAAGCTCTGGTGAAGTTGTTGGGGTGATATCCATTACCACTGCTGGATTCCAGGTCAGCTCACCTTCCGTGGTACACCTGGCTGCTGATTAGCAGAGCTGACACCTGAGACCACTCTGTAGCTGATCCTCATTTCCTTCACTGTCTTTCCTTTTAAACTTTGCCTGCTTTCCTGTTAAGCTCTCAGGCACATTTTCATCTAATGAATATGAATGACAGGTACATTCAGGTGTCAGGTGTAAAACAGAGGCTGGGTGAAGTTGTCGGGGAAAATGTTGAGAACTCTTTGCAATTTATTCTGTACTGAAGGGACAGCATGACACATACTTAAGCCCCAGAAAGGTGCATTTTGGAGATACTAGTAATCCTAAACTAGTGTCTTAGTCTGCATAGGTTTGTGGACAGTCTTTGCCAAGTAGTGTGATGGTAAACTGAGAAACCATCAGGTTTTGTTGCAGTATTTCACCAACTGCATTGGCTTGTTTCATTAAAAAAAAAAAAAAAGCTGCTAAGTTCTTAAAATGGAAAGTGCATTTTTCTTGGCATGGTAAAACAGCGAGCTGAAGGCTTGCTCTGTCTGTACGTAACTGTAATTCATGTTTCTGCTCTCATAAAGGGTCTGCTTGCCTTTGATGCGTGAGCCTAAGTCCCATTAACATTAATAGGAGTTGAACTCAAGCAGGGAGGTTTAGATAAAATATAAAGAAAAATTTCTTCACTGAAAGCGGTGTCAAGTTTGGAACAGGCTGCCCAGGAACATGGTGGACTCACCATTCCTGAAGGGATTGAAAAGATATGTAGGTGCAGTACTTAAGAAGAAGGCTTAGTGGTGGGCTTGGCAGTGGGTTGGACCCAATGATTAAAGGTCTTTTCTAACCCCAATGATTCTATGATTAGCCGACACTGAATTCCCTAAATGCTGACTTGAGTTCTAAAGCCAAGACTGGGTCACTGCCCCTGCAGCTGATCAGTGCCTGCCACCCAGAGCTGCTCCACTCCCCTCTGGCCACACAGAAGCCAAAGATGCCTTTTGCAGGGCTGGAGCACTGCAGCCATCCTCCTGTTACGCAGGCTGAGCGCTGTTCACAGGGGTGGCTGGTGGGAGGTATTTGGCTTCCTCGGAAAAGCACCGCAGGAAAGAGACTCATCAGCGAGGGATGTTTTCTGCTTAGCTCACACTGTAATGAGCTCAAGTCCCTGGGTGGAGAAAAGAGGGGTGACAGGAGGAGATAGGGAGAGGGGAGGGAAACAACTTGTTTGAGGCAACAAATCAGTTGCTAACTCTGATCCAAAGCCATTTGCATAGATGATGTTGGCCCACGGTGTGTTGGAAATATAAGGCATTCTGTAGACAGCTGCCCAAGGGAATGCTAATTAGCTGGCAGGCAATTAATAATTAATCAGACTTTTGTTCATTGTGAAGACAGTGTTTTCTTTGGCAGCTTCATAATGTTCTGAGTTTGCTGTGCTTTTCTTTCACTGGCTGATATCATCGTGCTGGAACTAGGTTTTGCCGAGACATGCTTCTCCCTCCCTCTGGCATCCAGCTCACCCTGTCCACATGTGCAGCCCAGGCCACGACCTCAGCCTTGGCTGGGCTCTGACGGCCCATTTAACAGTCAAAGGCTGCAAAGGGAGTTGCTGCTGTGCTATTTTTAACCAGCTGGACAGTTAAATAATTCAGATGCGGACACACACATAGTGGTATGGGCTGTGCCTGAGATCTGAGAGGGGAGAAGAGCCTTGTATTGCCCCTGCTAGGCTTGCCTGACCTTATCAAGCACAGGTTCCCAGGCTCTTTAACACCAACACAAAACAAAATCCAAGCTTCCAGAAGTGAAATCCCTGCCCTGCTGACGTCAATGGGACTCCTGGCTCTGACTGCAATGGAGCCTGGATCACACTTAGCTGCAAGGCATGAACTATTGAGTATTTCCCTGCTTTCTAATGCTGCGTAACTATTTTTCCATGACAATAAAACCCGGTTATGGTGAGTAGAGTACAGAATAGACAGTGTCAAAATTTCCAGGGGAAAAAAAAGATTAATTTCAAGAAATCTCTTTAGAAACGGAATGCCCCATGTATGGCTACTCCCCTTAATTTTGGACTAAGAAGAGAGATGCACAGAAAAACAGTTCCTCCCATCTCTCCAGCCCAATCCTCTCCCCAGCTATCCTGGGGAGAGGTACAGAACTCAATGAAAAGCTGTCCCTCTCAGGGGTGCCAGGGAGAGCACAAGTCCTGCCAGCAAACCTGCCCTGGGGTGGGCTCTTCTCTCCATTGGGCCACAGGTCCTGCCTGCAGCCTGCTCCAGTGCAGGCTTCCCATGAGCTCCTAGCCTCCTCTGGGCATCCCCCTGCTCTGGCATGGGGTCTAGCACAGGCTACACGTGAGTATCTGCTCCATTGTGGACCTTTATGGGCTGCATGTTGAATAGTCTGTCTCACTATGGTCTTCATCACAGGCTGCAGGGGCATCTTTGCTCTGGCATCTGGAGCACCTCCTCCTCCTCTTCCTTTATCACTGACCTTGGTGTCTGCAGGGTTGTTTTTCTCACATGTTCTCACTCCTTTCTCCAGCTGCAGTTGCACAGGCATTTCCTCCCCAACAACGCCTTCTCAAATCTGTTATCCCAGAGGCACTGCCACCTCTGCTGATGGGCTTGGCCTTGGCCAGCGGTGGATCTGCCTTGGACCTGGCTGGCACCGACTGTCAGACACAGGGGAAGCTTCTGGCAGCTGCTCACAGAAACCACCTCTGTAGCCCCCCTGCCACCAAAACCTAGCCATGCAAACCTGATACACTTGTCCAACAAATAAAAGGCACAAACTCAGTCTTTAGGCATGAGGGAATCCACAGAGGACCTCAACTTTGAAAGACAAATGCACAGCAAACTAGGCTTCCCTGATCCTGCTTGTTTCCTTTGATTCCTGTGTGTTAGCTCAGCTGTGTTTTGGGACTGAATAAGATCTTTCCACTAGTTCAGTTTCAAACACGTGGTAAATGACTCTGTGCCTGAAGCACCCAAGGTTCCCGGGTGGTCTCTGTGCAGAGACCAGAGTTGTCTCTGCTGCCGAGATCAGGCAAAACACAGCTCTTTGTTCCAGCATAACCAGCTCCCGTGGTGTTGTCAAAACCTGGCTGATGTGAGGAGGAGGAGGAGGAGGAGGAGGAGGAGTGAGTCCCTTGTGCATTCCAGGTTTGAGGTTCTCCCTGTGTCTCCACGACCCAAATCATGACATTTACTAACAGAGGCATGTGAAGTCTTGTTAAAAGAATGTGGCTTGTGATGATCCTCAGTGGCTTTAATGATTCATTTGTGGCCGGGGTGACTCAGCCAGAGTGGGCTGTCAGCCAGCAGCTGGGCAGAGGAGCCCGCTGGAGGCAGGGGCTGACAGCACGTATAGACAGCATGTGCTAAGAGCACGGCATTTTGGAAAGGCCAGCTGTAACCCGTGCGAGGCCTGCATATTTCTGAAAGCCCATTAGCAGAATGCCAGTAAGGAAAAGGAATTTGGCATCAGAGTTGTATTTTTCTAGCCAAGAGTATAGGAAAGTGGGTGGGAAGGCAGGACACCCAGAGTTCACATTTGCAGATGGAACTGATAGTGCACGTGAAAAATGCAGCTCTAGGTTTACCAAAGCCCACTTCTTCTTCCACAACTGCACGATGCCTGTCGGTCCTTCCTCCTGAGCTGGAAGAAGACATTCTCCTGGGAGGCAAAAGCCCTGCCTGTCTGAGAGTGCATGCAAAATAGGATGCTATGCCCTGTACAATGCAGAAGTTCAATTTTCAGATAATACAGAACTGGGATGTCTTATCTAATACTGCTGGCAGGCTCTCCTGAGAGTCCGCACAGCAAAATTCACCTGCTTAGTATGGTGAATTTAAATCACCAGAGCCACACCAGCAAAACTCCCCTGTGCAGAACCTCATTCTGGTCCAAAGTCCTTGAGTAATTATTCTGTAATAAAGTCACTTAAATTTTAGAATAGAGTGTCCATGTGGAGAAGTTATGCAGGCACGGCTATAACAGGATAATTATTTTGTTATAGTTATGTCAGTCAATTTCTCAAGGAATCAGTCACATGGGAAAGTTGAAATTACGTATTTTTTACAGTCTCCAGCAATTCTTTATTTTTTAATGTCCATTAGTGCTTGACTAATGTTGAATGATAATGGAAATTCTCCAGGACAAAGACAGTTTCCTCGTGGTTATCAAAGGAATTTGGATCTATCCTGTTAAAACTAATATGTAATGAATTGCTAGTGATTGGGGGTTTATAGCTGAATTGGCTGGGAATTATGAAGCTGCTGTTTACTAAATTTAACTGAAACAGCTGAACTTCATAAGAAGACAGGAATTTGTAAACTCCTTATTTATGTGATAAAAATCCTCAAGATTTTTTAAGAGTATGTACATAACCAGATTAAGATACAAAATTCTCTTATTCCCACAAAGTATTGGAGGTTTCATATTTCAACATAGGACTTTATGACTAATCGTACCAATTTTGGGGGTGTTGAAAAAATTTAGCTTCTGAGAAAGTTGTTGCAAGGTGTATGTGTCATGATTCATTATTAATTGTGTTGAAAATAGTCCTTTGGGATAAAACTGCACCTGCCAAAGGACAATAGCATGTATGAGATTTCTATGGAGATATGCCAGAGCTAGCTTGGGTCTGGAGATCAAAGCAGAGTAGGAACTGGGAGCCTGGCTCCCCTCAGAGCTGTCTGTTGAAATGCTAGATGTAGCAAATGGGTGCCAACTGAATTTGTTGCAGTCATATTTGAATCCAAATTGAAGAGTTATCATAACAAGGAAGGCCAAAAATCTCGGTGCACATGAATGCACTGTGTGGTTCCTGCACGCCAGGCTGGGCACACAGCGAGCTGCCTGGGGAGCTGAGACTTCTGCACAAGGAAGCAGACCTGATACGTGCTCAATAGAAAGCATGACTCAAAATGAAACCTGCCTATGACTGTCAGCTGTTTTACAGCAAAATGTTCCTTAAATACATGTATAACATCTCCCTTCTTGGAAAAAGGGTTGGGTTTGAGGTAGAGGATGCCAATATTCATGTGGAGGTGCCAGCTGGGATGTACACAAGGGCAAGAACAGAGTTTGGTCTGCAGGGCCACAGCTGGATACACATTTGGGTGGATCAATGGCTTCTTGGTCCCATCAGTGTCTCCCTGGACACAGCCCATTGCGTACCAAGGATGTTCCTTTGTCAACCTCTCCCAGTATCACCATGCTGGAAGGAAAGATGCTCTCCTAGCTCAGTGCTTCTTGTCACACAAGCCCTACTAGATCAGGTAGGGTAAACCACCCAGTTCTGATTTCTGTTTATCTCCATGTGCTCATGTCTTCGGGTTTTGTATGCTGGAGGAGGAGACCCATTTTGCAACAGGCACAAGGACAAAAAAAAGGACATCTGTTTCCAGGGCAGTGATGCAAAGGCTTAATCGTGTTTCAGAATAACTGGAGGTATAAACTGATGGGGCATTTAAAATGTTATCTAGTTCCAAACATCAAGTGTTCAAATCCTGCCTTAAGGGGACATTAGCTGATTATCAAATCACAATGAGATTCTTATAACTTTATTTTAATCAACAGTTTTCATAAATGTTAACATTTTAATGGATGATTACATTCATATTTAGCTAGCAGATGCATTCATGTTGATTGATGTTATTTCCACGAGTACCAAAGGAATTAAATAATGATTTGTCACTTAGGGTAAAGAGCTGCTCAAATATCTTTTAAATCAACAAAGTTATTTGCGGTGTTCGATCAGACGGCGATGCCGGGTCAGGGGTGGGTGTGGGGGAACCCCCCCGCGTTCTGTACCCGGTGGGCACTGACACCCCAAACTCGGGGGGACAGCGGGGGGCAGGGGACCCTCCTTTTGCCCTTTAGCACCTGCCCTGCCATCCTTCCCGGCCCTGGGCACTGCGGAGGGCCCAGCGCAGGTGGGAAAGGCACGGCGGGACCGGGAGCGTCCCAGGTGGGACGGGCGGGGGCCGAGGGTGGCCCGGCGCAGAGCGGCGCTCTGTCTCCCTCTGGTGGCCGCCGGCGGGGCCGGTGGCTGTGCGGGGGCCGGCGCGGCTGGGGCGGGGGCTGCGGGACCCCGCTCCGCCCCTGCCCCGCAGCCCCCGGCGGGCTGGGGGGCTCCGAGCCCGCCCGGCCATGGAACAGCCCTGCAGTGACCCCTGGCCCCCGCCGGCTGCGGCCCCTCGGTGAGGGCGAGGAGCGAATGGAAGGCACCTGTGTGGGGCAGAGCCTTCGGAGCCGGCACACGTGAAACCTGTAAAGGGCAGATTTAGGGGCTGGCTTTGCTTTGTGGGGCGGCGATGGGCGAGGCCGGCGTGGACAGAGGCCTGCCGTGAGGGAGCTCCGCTGGCGCGAAGGTGGACAGAGGCCTGCCGTGAGGGAGCTCCGCTGGCGCGAAGGTGTGTGGAATGTGTCGTGAGGGAGCTCAGTTGCAATGGACTTGTTGAGAGGGGGCTCATTGGGACGGAGGCGTGTGGAAGCGACGTGAGGGAGTTGTATTGTGGTGGAGCCTGTGCAGACCTGCTGTGAGGGTGTTCCTCGGGGATGAAGGTCTGCAGTGCCCCCTGTGAGGGAGTTCCTCGGGGATGAAGGTCTGCAGTGCCCGCTGTGAGGGAGTTCCTTGGGCATGAAGGTCTGCAGTGCCCGCTGTGAAGGAGTTCCTCGGGGATGAAGGTCTGCAGTGCCCGCTGTGAGGGAGTTCCTCGGGGGTGAAGGTCTGCAGTGCCCGCTGTGAGGGAGTTCCTCGGGGATGAAGGTCTGCAGTGCCCGCTGTGAGGGAGTTCCTCGGGGANGGATGAAGGGCTGCATGGCCCGCTGTGAGGGAGTTCCTCGGGGATGAAGGTCTGCAGTGCCTGCTGTGAGGGAGTTCCTTGGGCATGAAGGTCTGCAGTGCCCGCTGTGAGGGAGTTCCTCGGGGATGAAGCCTCCAGAGCACCACTGTAAGGTTTGTGGGGTCTGGGCTGTTCGCTCTTAGTGCCCTGGGGAGAGGTGGAGGTTTGGCAGTGCTGTGGTGTGTTAGCTGGCATAGGGGATGCGGGGCTCTGCTGGAGATGGCCTCTCTTTATGATCAGTTCTTGGTGGCTAGCTTTTGGATGGCTTGCCAGGAGAGCCTCTTGGAGTTTTATCCTTCTGTAAATCCTGATGACTGAGTTTTTTTCAAGAGACCTGAAACAATCCTTTGATGCCCTGTAGCCAGCCCTTTTGGGCCTTGGTTTTTCCTATGTGCCCACAATGAGACCACAAGCTGTGTCTTTAGGAGGCACAATTAAGCAAGTGTGTCTTTTGCCAGCTTTCCGAAGTAGTTACTAGTTTTGAGGGATCAGTTATCTGATCCAGCATAACAGATGGATGCAATGCTTTTGTCTATGACTAAACCTATAGAGGTTGCATAAATAACTTCAAGGTAAGTGTTCTGATTTCATCGTAAATGTGTTTACAGGTAGATGTTAACTGCACCCACCCCCCCCCAAACCAATAAACCCAACGCAGAAAATCTCCCTGGTGACCTGATGAGCCTCTGCCATAACTGGCTTGAAAATATTTGCCTTTTTTTTTTTTTAATCTGTGTCCTGATTTCTCTGAATGACTCTTGGTAATGTAGCTGTGAGTTTAGCCTGCTGCCTATGAACTGAGACTTTCTGGAAGGCAGCTTCAATCTGATTTCAGCCTGTTTTCTGCAGAGGTCCAGAAGAGCTCTGAGTGCCAGCAGGAATGGTGGTTGTCCCAGCTGTGGTTGGCTCAAGGTGGGAAGGTGACTCACGGGATGGCACGTTCCTCTCCCTGGCTGGCAGAGCCTGATATCTGGTATGTAGTTCTCTGCTGCAAATAGCTTGTGTTTACTAATGGAGCTTGCTTAAGGTATTCAAATACTGCTTAAATGCCTGAAGTTGAAGATACAGCTTTACGTACACTGGAAGTACCCGGAGCAGTTTGGTAAGTACTGGGTTACATCTTCCTGGGCAGCAGGAGGTTGCTTCCTATGGGATTTTGTTTGACCTAGCTGGGGACCTGTGTATCTCATGCTTTTAAGCATTTAACTTCTGTCCTGTATTTCTCTGCAGTTATACTTGTATTATGTCTTTTCCTGGTCCCACATTGTGGCATTTCTGCTGCTGTCTTAATTTACACACTCTGGGTAGTGGCTGAATTGAAGCTATGCGCTTCAGAGGATTGGTGTGTGTTTAGCAGTAGTCCAACAGGAAACTTCCTGGCTCAGCAGGAAATCCTGGGCTGTTGTTGTCTGCTTTAATGAGCAAAGGTACCTGTTGAGACCCTTGCTGAAAGCAGCCTACCCTAAAGCATGGTTCAACGATGAAGTGCCCCTGGGAGAAACCGCAGACTTCCAGAATCACTGGAGCAGTTCTTAACCCACTGAAGATCTTATCTAATGCTGGCAGGCTACAGTTACTGTGTGGCAACTGCATTTCTGCCGAGGGAGGAGTGTCTTGGGGACCTTAAATATCCTTATTAAGAGGTTCCCAGGCTGAGTTCTGGGGACAGTTTCTGCCATTGCCTTTTTTTTTGTAAACAACCACCTAAACTGCTTGGTGGTTGAGTCACATTGCACTTGGAGCTAATTTATAAACAAATACTGGTTGAAATTCAAAAAGGAATTTCTAACTGTTTATAAAATAGTTTGCTTGTGAAACCAGTTTCTATATAAACAGAGTTTACATAGATTCTTGTGATCTTGATGTCACAGGGTGCCATTGAAGATCTTTACAAGAGTCATAATGGAGTCTTGACTGCTCATTTTAAATGGTTGCATTTAGCCATAAGGAAGGATAGGGTTTTTAACAGCTAATCTGGGCTGTCAATATGGTGTATGTGTTGTGGTTTGTGTTTGGGTTTTGTTTGTTTTGTCCCTGATGGTTGTGTCCAAAGTCAACCAGTGATACTGCATGAGAGAGAAGAAATGTTTGAGAGGTGTCATATTGTCCACCCACGATTTCCAGATGTGGATGTGAGCTTTCTTAGGTGGTGGACAGAGTAAATTTTACACCAATGACAATCAAATTACAAGCTAAACTCCAACCTTATAAAAGAAATCCAGCATTAAAAGAAAGAAAGAAACAAAATCACAACCAAAAGTCACAGGTCCCATAGCTATAAGATATATGATGACGATAAAAACCTGATGCTGCAATCTGCTGTGATCAAGAGCAGGGTGGACAGTTTGGCTGTGGTTGTTGTGATGTACTTTTGAGGCTAGCAGGTGCCCTTTAGATTTCAGACTTTCTCTGTAAAAGCAAACATTATTAAACAAACTGGCCTATTTTTCTCCCATGCAAAACTAGTTACACTTCAGGTTCTCCAGAATGTCCACACGGCAGATCTGTCTATGCCTTGGAGCCATTTCTGATGGAAGGTTTTATAAAAGCCAACTGCAGAACTCCAAACTGTTTCCCACACACTTGAGGGGGATTAGCTAATGCTTCAGTGCTGTGCTTCAGTGATGAAGAACAATGTTGTCATGTTGTTGGCAGAGTTAGTCTTGGACTGGAAAATCCATTGAGCAGTGATATTATTAGTTCTTGGCCCTCATGTGCTATTTCATGGGTACTCTTAGGCAATGATTCGTCGTAAGAGGGGATCCAGAAAGGATTTGTACAGCTCCAGTCCTCAAGACCTTTGCTTACTTCTGTCTGGTCCTTGAGATGCTGACACAAAGTGACCTGTGGCTGGGAAGTTTCCTGAAAGTGTATACAAACTCTTCATACTAAGAAATGCTTGTTTTCAACAAGCTGAGAAGCTTTGTGCTGAGCCCCAACCTAAGGAACTTAAAAAAGTGGATCAGTTCCAGTCCTTGTGCGAAGACTTACCCATGTTAAGGAATAGCTGAAAGAAGGGTGGCATGAAAAGTGGCTGACCAGGCACAGAGTCTTCTGGGAACTGAATTTTGCACAGACAAGATGGAAAACAGGAGAGGAATTACCATTCTGCACTGTAGCATTTGTTAACCAAGGCAGGGGTCCCAGGAGCTGGCCCCTAAGCCCTGTCAAGTCTGGAGTAGTGGGGCTCTTTGCCTGCTGATGAGCTTGCAGGGTTTAGCAGCTTTGATTGTGTATTCTCCATGACATCCTTTATGTCCCTGCTGGGATCCAATGTGACCTGTTAACTCAGAATTTGTTACTTGGGAGCTAAAAGTGACTTTCTGAACACTGGCTGGCACACAAGTCTCTGGACTGCATGAGCTGTGTGTCACAGGGTATAGGAGCGAGTGAACCACTACTGGTGCCAACAATAAAAAAAAGAAGCAATGTGCACCCAGTGATAAAAATGAACCAATTTTGGAGTCTAGTTGTAAGTCTGTGGAGGTTATGTGTGGAGTCAGCCAAGAGAGTGGAATATCAGGTGTTTGGAGGAGTAGCAGTTGTTAAGGCACTAACATAGGGAGAAGTGTTAAAACAGACTTTAGAGATGTTTGCAGAAAAGGTCTGTGGAAAGCCTCTGCTCTCTGTGAAGCAGACTGTGGTCCAGCTGACTCGTGCCAGGTCCCTTCCACCTCCTATCATCTGTGAGTTGCTTTAGCTGCATAGTTTGTGTTGGGTGGTTTTGACCTATTTCAAGCTGGAAACTCCTCAACTCCTAGTGGCCAGAGGTTAACTCAGCTGAGAGCTGGCTTCCACTGAAATGTGCCTACTTTCTCAAGACTGGGTTTGGGCTTTTAACAGATGTCTAATTCTCTTCTCCCTCTAGGCCAGGGAGGTTAATTGGAGGAAAGTGACTGTACATCGGGCCCAAGAGCCTCCTACAGAGATACTTGGCACAAATAAATCAGCCTATTTTTGATGAATAACAAGGCCCCAAAGGCTCTAGTTCTTGCTGCCTGCACAAATTGCAGGTATAAATTTCACAGCTGATCACAGGGACTCCAGAATTCAATTAACTCTCAGCTCATTTAAAAAAAAATGCTGCCTGCCTATTTAATTATGAGTGTCACTGATACTACACATGCTGTTCAGGAAAACTCCAATTAATAAAGCATTGCATCATTAATATGAGTGACAGCATGAAGCCTGTGACTCTTACGAGGAGACTGTCTTGACCCTCTGCAATGACAGACTTGGGATTTATTTGAAATGGGAATCCTTTTCTTCAGGTTTGGGTGATGCTGAGAGAGCTTTGAGATTGTCTCCATGCCTTGCAGGCTGTTCTGGATGCCCTGTTTTGGCTGGTGGTTGGGATGTAATGTAGTGCTGGTCACTGATAACCTTCTAGGGTCTCTGATTTTGGGGTGGGGCTGCACAGAGATGCATGGGACAAAAATCTGCAGAGATGAACATGTGTAAGTCATGGTGAGAAGAAGGCAGCAAGATTCTTCTTGCACTGCCTTCACCACATTAAAGCTCATTTCACTGCCAGGAAGGGTGTTAACCAAAGCTGTACAAATAACCACATCTCTGCAGAATGTTTCATTTTCAAGTGTTCTTGATTTAAATTTAGCTCAGTCTCAAAGATCTATCAATAAACAGACACGTTTCATTTTGACTTTCTAATGTATCTTTCATTTTAAGACCAAATTGATCTGATCTAGTCTTTCCATGCCTCTGCTTGTGCCCACCCTGCATCTCTCTTGATTTCGTACCTTGCAGGTTGTGTTATTGGAAGTGGTCTCCATTTTTGCAGCTGTGTCCTTTCCAGACCTTTGTTTAGGAGAGTGTCTGTGCCAAATGGCTCTTACCGCAACTGGAGTATCCGAATGACATATGAAAAGTATTTGGCCTATTCTCCCTAAACTGTGTCCCTCCTTCCTTAGTCATTATGTGTAACCCGTGAGGATCACAGTGTAGCATTTTCCTTACTCATTTTTCAGACCATGTCCAGTTTGTACCTCAGCTTTCTAAATAATATTGAACTCTTTCTCTTCACACTGCTACTTTTTTCTTCCCAGAGCAGCTCTGTTCCTGACTGCAGCAATCTTCTTTCCAGTAGTGGCAAAAACAATCTTGCTGCTCTAGCCAGAGGCAGATGTCACCCCAGATTAGATGTCATGGCTCCATCTCTGCTCTAGTTCCCTGCCTCTTTCTGGGTTTTCCACACTAGCCACCAGTGCATTCAGGAAATGTGTGTCCAGATGTTGTTGAAAAAAATTGGTAGTCCTTTTAATTGCCTCAGCTTTCTCCAGTCCTTTCATAAACTGCTTGCCTTGTTGCTCTTGTTCTACATGCTGCTGTTCCCTGTTGTTGGTCAGAGCTGCAGCTTTCACTGCCTGTTTGTCATAGTTAAGTAAAATGTCTTCACTGGTTGCTTTCAGGCTTGTCATCCAATAAATGCCTGCAGGACCACCTCTCTTATCCACAGGATTATCTTAAAACCACAACTGAAGACGTTTTCCCACTCTCATGCCTCTGCATTCTGGTCCATCTCTAGCACCTACTGCAGTGCTAGAAGAGGGAGTGGGTGTTTTGTTCAAGTGTATTTTTGCAGTGTGTGGCTGCTCAAGCCTTAGCTTGTTGTAGTTAGACCACCATTTCTGACGCTAGTGAGAGTTCAGATTTAAACTTATTCTTGAGCTTATAAAATCTGAAACAAGTGCCTGCTACCCTAGGACTGCTCTTTCATGTGACCTGTCATCGTAATGGTTGGGATAGGTCAAGGAACGACATGTCTTCTTCCAAAAACAGGACCTTTATTATATCAGAAGCTGCAGGACCATTGGTTTCTCTATACATAAATAATTCTTAATTGGATGCACAGACTGCACATGTCAGACAACAATGACTCATCACTTTAGAGACTGGATTTCCATTCTGGTGTCACAGCCTTTACTTCCGTGTAT
Source organism: Grallaria varia (assembly GCA_013396735.1). Lineage (NCBI taxonomy): Eukaryota > Metazoa > Chordata > Aves > Passeriformes > Formicariidae > Grallaria > Grallaria varia. Next base: position 1,200,177 of record VWZG01002670.1, read on the forward strand.
ATCACCCTGACGGTGTGCAGAAGTTCCTAGCACAGTCCACTCACTCCACGGAGACCCCAGACCAGCTGGAGTCTCCCCACACAGCTACCCACTTCAATTTCATACTTACTTCATCACCCTATTGCCTCATCTTCAGCTGAAAGAACCTTTGTCCTGGGCCTGGAGCTACCTGTCTGTTTCACACTTGTATAGCCGGAGGCTCAACAGGACTCTTATAGATGACATGGGACCTAGGCCATTGCTAAACCACAGCTCCTGGATTCAAACTCTTGTTGACTGCCCTACCTGTGCAGTCTGTATGTCACATCTGGTGCTTGGCTGTGACCAAACTCTCCTGGGCCTCTGCTGAGAAAACTGTGTTAACTGAGTGTAATTCACTTGAACCATCAGGGCATGGTGGTTGCTGCTACAGCCCTCAAGTGCCAACCCCTAGTTCTGCTCCATCTGTGCAAGCCCTGGAGACAACCAACTCCTACCTCACCTTCTCAGATAGGACTTGGTGGCTGTAGCACAGTGCTCATCTGGGAGAGAGTGGGTTAAAGTCGATGGAGACAGTGGGGTTGGATGGGGGATGGAAAGGTTGAGGTTGTTCTAGTTTTAATTCCCTGTGTGGCTCTTCACACAGCTCACTATTTTCTAACTATTGGATTTTATCTGCAAAATAAGGATAGTGCTGTAAGCTTCATGAATGTGAGAACTTCAGTCGTGAATAGCGAACATAGTATGTACAGCGGTTCCCAATGGTTTAGGAGAACTGGGCTCAAGTCCTTGTTTTGACAGAAGCGTGGTATTTAGCCTGCCAATGGGAGGTTTTGCCAACTCTAGAACCTGTTCAAACTGTTGTGCAAGGTTTTGATTGTTATAAAATGAAACTGCAGTGAAAAAGCACATGGTCATGCTTCCTGGCCAGCTGCAGCTGGGCAGGGACTTGTTGCCATTATTTGTCTTATATGACTACAAGGCAAAAGCACTGACTTTCCTGCTGTCTGTGGCTACCTGTGGGGACAAGGGATGAGTAAAGGTTGTGAGTCTCTTTAATCTGTGCCCTTGGAGCAGCACTGAGGTAGCTGGTGGAGCTGTGATCTTGTTTATACAGCCTTCCTGCACATCCGTTTCTCTGAAAGCATTGCTCATCTGCAGTGAAATTCCTTGTAATGCTGGAGGAAATGGAATGTAAGGTTGCAGTACAGTGATGTGTGGATAACAGGTCCTCCCCCTGAGAAAGGCTGAAACCCTCTAGAATTCCTGCCTCTAGCTTTCCTGGCTTTGAAGGTGGACTCTGTGCTGGCCTTGCGAAGGTGTCAACTTCATCCTGAAAGTGGATTTCCTGTACTTAAAAGGCTCCTTTTGGATTCTTTGTGCTCCCTTCCCTTCTTTGAAACACTCAAACCCCAATACAACTGCCCCCCACGCTGACTGTAGCTGTGTCTTGCCCTGACAGGTAGTGCTGGTCCGATCTTTGGTGGTAAATGCAGCTGGGGATGAGGTGCTGCCTCTTGGCTGAGGTTGCTGCCTGACTGGGTTGCCAAGTCCTCCAGTCCCCTTGGTATGACCCTGAGCTGCTGTGTTCCCTGCATCTGTCAGCCTCAGGGCAGCTTGTTCACTTTGCAAGGTATAGCCCTTTTATTAGCACAGGCAAAAGGCAAAACTGTTTTATTTGTCTGAGAGTTAAAAAAAACCAAAAAACAACTCTTTGTTCTCTGTGTAATAAGACTTGGCCTGAGGGAAATCAGGAACCAACATTTTGGCATTCCCAGTGCCTTTTAGGTATTAGTGAGCTGCTGGTGTAGGTACAACCTGCTCCCTTTTTCAGTTTTGTTAGGTGGGTATTTCACACTAGCATGTTCCCTTTACTTTTTATGTCCTTTGAGGATCTCTGAAGCTCTTCCAGGGTGCTTCACATCCATCAAACTGCTCTTGTGGAACCCATGTTACAAGGGATGTGTGGCTACTTGAGATTTGCAGCCTCCTGTTTGGAAACCTTCCTTGTACAGTGTGTAGGAGCGCATGTCTCAGCAGGGAATCAAGACCTGCAGCTTCCTGGGATTTACCAGTTTGTGCTGCAGTGGAAATATGTTCTCAGCACTGAATAGGATATTTAGCCCTGGATTTAAGGGGACAAGAGTAACACGCACCATACCAAGATCGGGTTGTACCCTTTAACAGGCTGGGAGAAGAACATACATGCTCCACATCAGGTGCTGTTTTCCTTTTGATGCTATTTACTACTCCAGGTGTAATCTAAATAAAGCCAGCTCTGAGTACTATTGACCAAGTTCCATCAGAGCAACCCCTGTGTGTCTACATGAACAGCTATGGCTGATAACCACCACAGTATAATAAGCCAGACTTGAGCTATCCCAGAAACCTGGAATTCTGCTTTGGTTTGGCATCAAATGCAGAGGCTGATCTGAACCTGGTTGGGTTGAAATCCAAAGCATGTGAGTGCTGGCTTTCCTGTGAGGCTCCTAAAACTTCTGCTCCTGTGTTGAAACTGATCTCCAGGTATTCAGTCTTATTTTCAGCATAGTGTTCCGATCCCAACATGAAATCAGAAGGTTTGAGGGGTTGAAGTGTGTGGTTGAAGCCTGACCTCTGTGTTCCCTTGACTAGCTACACATTTGGGCTGTGCATATATTTCTTTCTTTACATATCTGCTTATTCTAATTAGGATCAACATCTAGATGAAATAAAACTGACTTGAGTACTTGCCCAAACTGTGAGAATTTGGGATTTGGGTTTGATGAACTGTGGTGCATTTCTCTTTAATGTTTCTGTAGCTCTGTGGTACCTGGCTTCAGCTGGGATCAGTAGCAAAGGTGCCAAAATAAAGCAGGAGTCGCTGTTTTTGGGCTTTTCCAAGCCTCACAAAGAAAAAAGAAAGTAAGAGGGCCTGTTGTTAGCTGAAGTGTTTTCTTACCTCACTGTGTAACAATCTGCCTTGAAGAAATCCGGTGATCCAGATTAGCGTAGAACATCTTTTTCCTCCAGCCACTTTGGGAAGCTCTGTGAGGATTATCAGGGTACTTCATCGGTACTTTATTTGATATATTAACCTCTGCCTTGGAGGCATTTGGCCCTTCTATAAATTGCTGAAGAAGGCACGTGTAAAGACTTCTTCCCCCTCCCCTTCTTGTCTCTGGAGAGACACTGAAATAGCCACTGAGTTGTTCTGCTTTGAAAGAGAAGTCACCCATTGTGGCTTCCAGAAAAGATCCCAGCTCACAGAGATGTTGCTCAGGAGAAACCTAAATAATAGTTATTGGAGTTTGAGAACTATGCATCACTGCACTACTAGAGTGCCAACAAAAATGCCATAAAGTCTCAAAAGAAAAGCTGCATTTCTCTGAATTGAATTATAATAACATTCATTGATGGGTAGGCAGCTAACTTTGTTTTGTTGGTTTGTTTTAGTCCAATGCTTAGGGTTAAAAAGAGCTTTCAGCTTTTTCATTCCCTTCTTCCTGGGCTGTAAGCAGACTTCCCCTCCACTGCCCTGGCTGTGCCTTGACTAGTGTGTTGGGAAGGTGTATTTGTGTGCAAATTCTCCTTGATGGACTAAATAATTGAAGTTCATCATATTACTCTCTATTTTGTATCTTTCTAGAGCTTGTTAAACAGTCCCTAAAGATTGCCAATAAATAAACTCTGTCAGGGCCTTATCTTGAACAAACTTGACTTTTCTCCTTTGCGTACTGTAGTGTCAGCTTTGCAGGGGATGACAGAAACCAGAATCCCAAATTACCACAGCTTGTGGCTAATTCAAGCATTTCATTGTCAGCTGAAGCTGAATTTCCTCATATTCTAATTAGAAATTTTAGCTGGCTGGAGGATGGGGTGGCTTCACTGGAAGCATTGGCAATGGACCTAAACAAACAGATTTTACATCCTGTTGTTTCCTCCTATAGAATTTTGTTAGTTTCTGTGCTAATACATAGGGGATAAAGGAACGGAGTGTTTTGCCATGACTGTAGGTGTAGGAAGCTGGGTTGTGCTGCAGGCTGGTATCTGCTGGCCTGCCTCCTGTAAGATGGGTTCACTGGGGTTTGGGGGTCACAGGCTTGCTCAATGTTCTTGCAGAAGCTGGAGTGAGTCAGCATCCTGCCTTTGAAATGACTGTTGATATTAAATACATTCATTTAGAAGTGTCTTGTGATATGGAGCACAAAGGGAGGTGGCATCCTCTGTATTTCCCTGCAGCTTTCCTCCTCTGCAGACTTTTGCATTTCTTTTCCTAAAGGAATGTGAACTTTGCCCTGTACAACCAGAAATACTCGTTCAGCATAAGCCACTGGGTTTTACCAGACTCTGGTTTTCTTGCACCATGTCCAAGAGGTTGGCCTTTCTTACACAAGCCACAGCTTGTATTATATTTTGATAGATTAAATGCTATAGATGACTTTTTGTGATACAAGTTAGGTGTTCTGGTTCTCAAATTCATTGGCCGCTGCAATGTCTTGGTTTGGTGGTCTTATGTACTTTGTTGTTCTTCCCCTACCTTATCTTCTCACCTTTAAAGGTGTATTGACCTCTGTAAGACCTTTGAAGAAAGTATTTTAAATCAAATTGCATATATTGCTTTGCTTAGGCAAGGCTATTCAACCACACATATTAAGATAGTCACGTGAAAGAATATCTGGATGTGCACAGGAGATACAGCAAGTTGTTCACTCAACAGTGAAGTTGTGGTGAAAACACCAGTCTTCTGGGAATGATGGTTATTTCTGCCAGACACGGTAAACTGAGTATCTGGTTGAATGACACAATATCTGGCTCAGTCATGCTGGTGGTGTTGCAAGCATATTCCTGAAAGCTGGACTTGGCACTGCTTATTACCACCTCACCAACATGACTTCGTATGCTCTGGCTCTTGGCACTACTACTGGAAACAGGGTGGAATAATGCTACACAGCAAATCTTTTATAGCCCAGTAAATGTGGGAGGTGGAAAGGTCTTTAAATGGCTGATTGAACTTGTCTGGAACAGTCATGAAATTCTGCTTGGAGCCAGAGCAGGGCAAATAGCCTAGGTGTCCCATTTTCTCTCTCATTCACATGTATTTCTGGAGGGGAAAGTATTTCAGAAATCTTTCAGACTAAACAAAACTCACTGACCTCCTGTTATAGCCTTTCTTCTCCCCTTTAAAAAAAAATCCCTAAATGTTAACAATTTGGCTATGCAATCATTCACAAAAGCTTTTGGCTGTGCCACAATTGTAAACTCCACCCCTTGCTCCCCAAATTCACTCTGCTCCATTTAGTAGTTTGTTGGCAAAGATAACCTGACTTCATGCTGTGGAGAATATTTGTTTCTTAATAGAAGATGGAGCAGAAGTGGAATTGTGCTGGTTGTGTATATTTTGCTTTCTCAAGATTAGCCCCAAGCAATTATCTGACTATGGCCTGTGCCAGAAAAACACAACAGAACAATTTTAGCAGTGCCAACGAAAACTCCAGAATGCGCTCCACTCAAGAGTGTAATTTTAGATTCTGTTTTCAAGTAGTATTTCTGTGACATCATTGACTTGAGGAAAAATAATACCCCAGGGCTTGTTTTACAAACAGGATGGAGCTTTATGATTTGGCAGCTTTCTGTAGGGAGGAAGACAAACGTTCATCACTTACAAACCCCTGTGTGACAACAGGCTTTGCTTCCTATTAGCAGTTAGAAGTAATGAAGAAAAGTAAAAAACTGATGTGGAAAGTGAATTGGTAGGCACTTGTCTCTGCCCTGAGGGCAGCGATGCTCAGATCACCTCCAGAAGAACCTGAGTTGTATGAAAATTTGTTCTAGGACTGAGAGCATTTCTGACTAAATCCTGTGTGCGGAGTTGCCCCAGGCAAGATTTGGGAAATATAGTTGTTTCTGCTTGTGCTGCCTCTGGTCTCTGTTCATGACATAGATGTACTCAAATCTGGTGACAGAATGGGAAGGCTCTGCTGATCCCCTGAGCAGACTCCAGCTGCCTCCTGGAGCTCTGTCAATCAGATGCAGCCTGTCTGGTATGTGCTTGAGAGATTTGGATGTAGTGGTGACAATCCCTGTGTGCCTGACCCAGAGCTCTACCGTCAGGAAATGTTTTGAATTTCTTCTTTTCAGGAGTTCTTTGTTGATTGTAGGACTGGAAGGGACCCCAAGTAGCTGTCTGGTCCTTTTCCCAGCTTGTATGGAGCCCTGTGCACTTGGACAATGCTTTTCAGACCTCCAAAGCTGAGGTGTCACGGTCTTTCCTAGTCAAAATTTTAGTTCTTTCTGGTAGAAAGCATTTTCTTTGTTGTAATCCACATTTTCCTTTCTGTATTTTGAAGTCTGCCGCTTGTCTGTTATTCTATCTGCAATAAGTGTGCATAAGGACTTTCCAGCCTGCAGAAGGCTGTTTCAGATTTGAACCTTATAGGGCCTTTCATTCTTCCCCTACCCATCCTGGTCTTTCCCTTAGACTTAATAGTCTTTGTGGGCTTTTTTCCCTGTCCCTTCTATTTTAGAGGCAGTTATTTTAGAAAGTTCTCACAGTATCAGCACCAGGCACTTTCAGGCAAATCCAAAGTGAATTAAAGGAAAGATAATGTCTAGATCAGCTTGTTCATTCCAGAAGGCTCTGTAAACTCAATGGGTGTCTTTGGGCCAGTGAAACAACTTGTTTCCTTTCAGTAAAGACTTTTTTTTTTATGAAAAAAGGGTATTCTCTGGCTCTGGGGCAAACCATGCTTCAGTTTTCTTCACCATGTGCCTCCCAGCACATGCAAGTGGAAAACAGGTTACGTTAACTGGGATGAATCAGTTGTGGCTCGAAGGAGAAGTGATGACACACCAGCTCTGTTGGCCTCTGGTTGATTCAGTGTACTCTCAGGAATTCAACAAGCTGGTAAAATCAGTGAGATTACACACAAATTTCTTTCACAACCAGCTCCAGTGGAGCTGCTCCTGGGGGTGTTGGTGCATCTGGCACAGCGCGGCTCTTCTCTTGCTCCACCACAGTCCAGTTTGGCAAGTTCGGGCACAGCAATCATCATCTGAATGAGTAGGTTCATTGTTTGCTGCAGTGGCCAGACATAAGCATCAGGTTGCCTCTGATTGTGTGAACTAGTAACTCTGTTCCAGAAAAATGTGTAACTCATGCTGATTTCCATGAAAGTGAATCATTTGCTATGAGTGTGAACCCTGTCAAGGAGGGGCTGCCTCTTCCCCTGAATGTGTGCAATGTCCAAAAATCTTGGGCACTGTTATAATATAAATAACAGATCCTCGTAGTCTCATCAGCTCCTAGACTCCCTGGGGGAGCTTTGCATTCTTCTGTTAATATGAGCTTTGTGGGAGAAGTCTGATGCTACATAAGCATGTGAGAATTTCCTTCCCAGTTGGCATTAAAAGACTATAAATCTGTGGAGACATAAGCCCTTCCCCCTACCCGTTCCTATAAAATTAATGGGTGTTCATTTAAGCCAAAACAGAGAGTGGTTTCCCTCAGGCCATGTTGACTTTATGCTAAAATGCCTTTTTTTTTTTTTTNGAAAACCTTGTTTAAATCCATGCTTAATAATGCATTAAGTGTCCAGGGAAAGGAGTTGTGTTTCTTTCACTGCTTTGGGCTTTCAACTTCCTGGGAGGAAAGGTTGAAAAATAAACAAGGGCTGATGCTAATGGAGATTAAGGGTGACCTTGGCCTGTGGTGTGACTTGTATGACCTCTTATGGATTGAGTTTTTGGATAATGGAGACTTTCAGACTACCTCTGTCAGGCAGAGAGGTCAGCTGTGTCCCTTTGACTGCACTTTTTCTCTCTCCTTGCTTCCTACCTCCATGTGGCAAAGATGTTTTAAGGGGTATTGGCAGAGAGCTAATAACAGAAAGTCATTAGAACTTCAGTTCTCCTCTAAAGTCCCTTTGGACAAAGTGGTGACCAGTGCCAGCATGGCAGTGTGGTTTTTTTCTAGTCAAATCCTGAAGAAGGCCATGGGAGGATGGGGAGGTAACCACCTGGTCTGCTCCTGCCTGACCACAGATAGCTGGCATCATCTCAAACTCACTGGCTTTGAATCTGTCCTACCACTGAATTCTGGAAGAGAAACTATGTGAATAATTCTTCCTTTCCACTGTACCTGGTTTTATATTCCTCAGAGTCTTGGAAGAAAGCAAAAGATATAGATCTCACTGGTTAGAAACTAGATGAGGCTGGTAGCCCTCAGAATATAAAAAGCAGTTGAAGAATATTTTTTGTAGCACTGCTTGGCAAACTAGTCCATGATGGCTCTGGTAGCAATGTGAAGCCTGCAAAATACAACCCACGCTGGTAGCCGAAATGCAAAATGCCTGGATTCAAAAAGCATATCTGGATTTTGAAATGGTAGGAATTGCGAGTCATTTCTCATGGTGTGGGTTTGTGTTTAATATCACAAGGAATTTCTTAAGACTTTGTGTAAATTTTGTTTCCTTTTGGAATATTCAGGTCTAAGTGGATGTTCTGATGGAAGGAGTTTTTTATTTATTTACTTATTTTGGCTAGGCGAAATAATGCCTTCCACGGCTTCAAATACTGCTCAATAATTTACAGCATTGTGGAGGTGCAAACAATTTCCTAATAGCACTACAGGCAGCTTTAGGGCAGGCGGGAGCACAGTGTATGAGGAGGTAACTGCACCCAGAGGATCAGAGGCACAGCTGCATTTCATGCTTGGTAATGCCCCAGGGATGTGATTATCTCTTGATAACACAACTCCTTTGTGGCTCTCTGCCTGGCAAGGGTTGGGGAGGGGCTGGAATAGCTCTTCAGTGTGCAGGTTTCTCTGCAGAGGATCACTTTTGAGCACGTTTGGGACCATGAAGCAGCCTTTTTCTTGCCTGGAGAGCTGGGTGAGAGTGGTGACGGTCCTGGAAAGCCAAAGCTGTGACCCTGCTGTCCCTCTCAGAGGTTCCTGTGTGGGTGAGAGAGCAATGCCATGGGGGGCTGCCCCATTCTCTTGGCTTCTCCCTTTTCCCCTGGTTGTCACAGGCGTAGCTTGTCTATTGTGCCTGAAGCAAGATAACTCCATTTTACTTATATAGTTGCCCTCGAGCCATTTCAATTCAAAACCCCTCTCTAGGCAGCGTGTGTGTGATGATTTTCTTCTCTCGCTCTCTCTCTTTCTCTCTCCATTCGCTCTGCAGCTGCTCTAAACGCAGCTCGCTGCTGGAAGTAGTTGCTGAGAGCAACGTAATACAGCAAGGATTTCATTTTTGCTGCCATAACCTTCTGTACCCTGCTATTGATGGAGTTTTGATGTGTTTGACTGGAAGTATGGGATTCTTCACCTTCAGGCACCAGTCCTGCTGGATCCCAAATGTGCTAATGCTCATTTACAGCAACATCAGTTGGCACATTGCAACTGAGCTTTGATCCTACAGCAAGGGCTTATCTGCTAAATGACTGCAAGGGTGTTAGTGTCCCTAAGGGTTAGGCTCAGCATATGTTTGCACAGGGAAAGGGCAGCTATCTGAAAACGTTTTTCAGCATTTTCTTGGGTAGGTTAAGAAGGGAGACAATATTACATAGTGCTTTTGGAAGAAAAGAAAACCCTTAAGCTCTCAATCTTGTAACCCAAGGTTTTTGAAGCCTGTTGCATGTTCCCTTTTTAGACTTTCTGGTCTTTATCCTGGGAGAGGAAGCAAGAGGGAAGGTTGTCTGCCTAATTTTTCTTTTTTTGTCATGCTCTTGCAGTGAGTTTTTGCGCTAGCCTGCAGACAGAGGGAAGAGCTGGGTGGGTGGTGATGAAACAATCATCACTTAAAACTATTTGCTGATAATGAGTCACTCTTCATGGAGTCCCAATCTGTTCTCCCTTCTGTCAAATACTGTGTGCAGCAAGTCTGCTTGCTTTGCTGCAGTTTTAGTGTTGGTTTGTTGTGGGTTTTTTTCCCCCGAAGGATGGATTCTAGCAGGAGAATCTGGCAAGAAGGACGAAAGAATGAAATGTGTTTGTGGATGAATTTTAATCAAGAGGTGCTTTTTTGTGCCAAACCTGAGGATGAAGCTCCTAGCAGCTCAGATGAGGACCTGTGAGGGTTGTCTGCAGTCTATAGGCTCCATTCTCTATCTGGCACAAGTCTCACTAAGTCCCCATTGCTGTTACTCCTCAGCTAAAAGTGCAGAGCCTTCATGTCGGGTGGTGAGACACAGGGTTTCTCCTTTTGATGGGCTGCTTTTTAAAAAGAATTAAGAGAATTATTGAAGACAAATTTAGGGATGATCCACCATAAAGTAAAATAAGGCCTGCATGATCCTGACAGGCACCTTGGCTTTGCCTTCTCTTGCAGTTCCAGTTGCAATGATTTATAGTTGATATCTTGATAAATGCCGTCCTGTGTGTTAAGTGCTGTCTGGCTTGTGTTGTGTTAGGATGGCTGTGATGCCTTCCCTGACATGGTTCCTGCAATAATAGGCCAGTCTTGTAGATTTCGATGGAAACTCAATTTTCTTGTAACAAGGTTTAATGGGAAGTTTATTGGAGTATTGATAATGGAGAACGCAGTTGATACATGTCCCAGAGTTAATATACTGTAAGACATTAAAACATACATTGCATGTTTATCACTGTCAAGTGCAATTAAGGTTTTAATTATAAATAAAAATAATTGGTCACTCAATCATGGGAAATTACGTGCAAGGGAAGGGCTGAACATAGGTGCTGGGTCAGCTGGGACTGAAAAGGGCCAAAATAAAGAGAATTAAGAGAATTTGGCATTTTTTTCCACCAACTTCATGGACCTCTGTTATAGACTTGGGCATAAGTTTTGTTCAGTAGCCTGTTAAGTGAGTTGGGGACTGGCAGTGCCTCATGTTGAAATCATCTCTAGGAGGTCCAGGCCCATCTTTAGACATGTGAATATATTGCTGTTGATGTCTGTGATACACAGCTCTCCATCTGCCCACTCACAAATCCAGTGAAACATTCCACCAGCGTATTACTGCTTTTCAGTACATCCTGATTGTACTCAGCCCGCTTCAAACACAATAATCCTTCTTGCAGATCAGATATACAGTAATCCTTCTTTACAAGCGAGAGCACAATGGGCCTCTGCCGTCAGACATGATGTAATCCTGCTGCATCAGATAGAGAATTTCTTCCCTGCATCATGTGAAACACTGTCCTCTGTCTTCTTGTACTAGACTGCAGTCTTTTCCCATCAGATGACTTTCACATCTATGCACTGTGGTTCTTTTCTACACTCTAAGCAATAAATTCCCGTATTTCCTTGTCATGCTCAACTACAGTGTATGTCCCTAGGAATGGTAGCAATGGGTAAAATGAGAATCTCTACATTGCATGTGAGGTACTCCTTTGAGGGGGGACTCCTCCTGTCTTCTGCTTGTGCAGGACTCACTGCAGTTAGAGATAATAAACCTTGGGGTTCAGGCCTCTTAAAAATTGTGAAGTCTCTCTCCGAGCTCTGCTAAAAACAGGTGCTGTAGTCTTACCCTACACACCGTGCAAATGGTTGCTGTATGGCATTGAGAAGCTGGCAGCTCCTCCAGCTGCACTTCCTCTCCTCCTGGTAGCTCAGGTCTGTTTGCCCGGTCTTGCTCAGACTGTTGTTTTATAATCCTTCTGCTGGGGATGATACAGGAGAGTTGTCGTTGTACATATGTTCTCTCTAACCTTTCTCTAATCCTTCTTGTGGGTTCTGAGCATTGCAAATCCTCTTCAAGTACAGCCGCTTCTAGTTGCTTGATTGGGGAGGGGAGAAGAGTGAGATGCTGTCATGTGGAAGGAAAGCATGTATTCTATTGCTCTCTTAATCCTCCAGTCTGTTAGAATGCAGCTACATATCCTGCCTGATTGAATACCTGCCTCGTAATTCAATCCAGGGGTTCCGCTGCCGTTCATAAATAGATTACATTGCTGTGCTGCGGGGCTGAGCCAGGGTTTGTGTGTTCCACCAGGCAACACATAGCAGGGGCTTTTCCTCTCTGCTATAGCAAAGTGAAGCAGCTGAGCTGGGCAAGGGTTGTCAACTTTCTTGGCTTTAGAGCATGTGTACCCAAATATTCCCTTTAAGTGGCTTGGAGGCACATAATGCATCCTCCCTTCAATTAGGACTCAGGGGGATGAAGAAGCACCAGTGAGAGTTGGCAGGTGGGAAATGGCAGTGGTTTCTCAGGGGTATCAGTGGGTTAGTGTGGCTTTGCTGCTGGATGGGTGACAGCAGAGCAGCTGGTGACCTGAAAGCAGCCCTCTTTGCTGCTGCATGATGTGGTTCTGCAAGCCTTGCAAAGCTCCAAGGGAGCTCTTGCCATAGAGGAATGTAGAGAAAGGTAATAGCATTTAGGGTGAGCTGTTACAGGGCTGGATATTTAGATATGGATGATGAGATGGTTGCTGCCTTTATCTGCTTTTAATTTGTCCTTGTAAACCGGATGTCTGGTGACTTTGGCAATAGTCACCTTCTCCTTGCTCAGAAGTGACTGCACAGTGAAAATTGCTCTTCTACCCTGATATCCGGTAAAGTGTCTATCAGACCTGACTGGCACTTTTTTGGTAGCATCAACACACACTTTCTGGGCTAGTGGGACAGAGGATAACAGATGTGGGTCTCTCACACATGGACAACCTCCACTTCAGATTGCATGTTGCCAGTAAGCACTTTGAGAGACAAAGTGATCTGTGTTTGCCAAGTGCACATCTGTAACCTGGGACTAAGACAATGAAATTCAGAGCAGATAGGTAAGAATCAGTTAGGTTTAGAAAGCAAAGCAACTTCTCAGTGTTTTGCTGGGGTCAGAACCATGAAATGGTGGGTTTGGACTCCTTGTGCGTTTTCAGGATCTCGTGCTGTTCTAGGCTCATGGCACAGTGCATGTGGGGAACTGAAGAGGAGAAATTGGTTATGGGATGGTGCTAGCTTCAAGCCTCTTGTGTTGTAAAGTGGGTGATGCTCATTCCCTGAGCAGAAACTTGGTGGTTCTTTCTCAAGAAAACTCTTCCAAGGCCTCTTTTTGAGCAGCGTAAATGGAGCTCGCTGCAGTGTTACTTTTTCTATTCATTAAATGATATATATTCACATGGAGGCTCTAAAATAAATTGTAGTCGCGGAAGCACCTTTTAAAACTTGTCAGCTGTGGGTTTTTCCCCAGTACCTTTCCCTCTTAGGACCATAAATGGCTTCCTAAAGCAGGGGAAAACCATTATTAATTACGCTGCCTAATGAACTCATTTGGCTTTCTGCCCAGCTTCCAAAAACAGCAGTAGCACCAGGCTGGATACTGTTGTCTCACTGTAATTATGTTTATATGGGAAGTTAATTTTTGTTTTCATAAATTGATTTGAGGCTTCTGGAAGCTATTTGGAGATAATTAACTTTGCCCACACAGACCTATATAAGGGCATTTGTTTACAAGGTAGCACTCGGTGCTGGAGCATGGAGGTATGTTCCTGGGTTCATCTGGAAATGTTCACTTAGCAGCTCCAGGCAGCTGTTTTCAGACTCAATTCCCTCATTTTGGACAGCAATAGCAAGCAAACACCATAGTCTTGGGATTTTTCAGGCTGCTAACAACCCTCAAGGTGGACCTGCAGTCCCTTGCTGCAATCGAAATGAGCTGAAACCCAAATAATTCAAACACTGCAAAAGCTACTGCTAGAATCACAAACTCCCTTAATGTGAACGACAAACATGACAGTCCCAAATGGAAAAGGCCTGTAAGGAATGAGACCAGACCTCCACAAATAAGAAGTTGTGAAGGCAAAAGCAGTTCCCATATATCTTTTATAATGGTGGGGGATGGAGAACAGGCAGCAGAAGTGCAAGGTGATTTCATAGGGCCTTCACCAGCAGGACTCACAATATGATATTGCAGAAGTGACTTATTTGTTCAGTCATAGGCGTGCGTCTTTGGGTTTCTGACCCCTGCAGTGAACTCTTCCTTCAAATCAATTCATTAATGAGCTAATTTATTATGCATGGGGATCCATTAGAGAAATGTGTAATAACCTCAGGATGCAGAGCCCTGCTCCCAGCACATGGTTGCTGAAGAACAACAGGGAGGAAAAAGCAAGGGCTCCTTGGCAGCTCTAAGCCTGTTTGGGAGCTCTTGTCTGACCCCTTTAAAATGCAGGGGAATGCATAAAGTACTCTGGGTCATGTCCAATAAAACAGTGGATGGCCTGGCTGAGTGGAGCAGCTTGTGTAGGTCAATGCCCAGGGTGCTCTTTTTTAAAGCTGCATTTTTAAAGTTGCTATTTCAGTGCGCCATGAGCTTTCTGCTTTAAGAAAAAAAAATTGTTCCCAAAGGGCTTGAAAAACGTTCTAATTTCTTGCTGCACACTTCAAAACCATGGACAAAGCTGCATCAGAAGGCCTTCAGGCTAGATTGGCATAAGATGTGTCTCTGCTTTTGTGGTGGAAGGGCCGGATGGTATTTAGAATTCATAGTTTTGAGTCTACAGAGGATCCTGTCTGTTCTGGTCTGTCTTGTTCATAACAAGGAATGACTTTTCTCAGCCCTTGCAGAAGACTGATGTCCATAGTGTAGCCAGACTGCCTGCAAGGCCATAAATACCAGCTTTTCCTGTTTGAGTCTTTGCGTTCCTGTCTCTTGAGCAAATCCCCAGGGGTCAATGTTTTGAAAGTTTTATCTGGTGCTTTAATTGAGATCGGGAAACTTCTACAGACTGACAGGCAGCATGCTGGAACAACAGCCCTAGATGAGATCAGAAAAAAACCCCCTGAACTTCCAGAAGATGCTTGTGGTGTTTCATGTTCTTGTAAAAGAAGAGGCAAAGCAAAGTGTTAATAGAGAAATTACAGGTTTCCTAAGGTTGTCACCAGCTTACTCTTCTTCCTTTCCCTCCACTTCCCCTCTTATGCAGAACCTGGATTATAAGTTGTATTTCTGATTTGCTACTGCACTTTCTGTCAGTTAGACTTAAGGTCCAACTGCTCAACCTATATCTGACTCTTGAGAGGAAAAAAGAGAAATTTCCATAGAGGAAACTTTCCCTTTCTCTTTTACTGATAGATGTTTGGAGATGTCTTGGAAGTAAAGGCAAACTGAATTGGTGCTAGAAAGGTAGATATGGTGTAGAACTAGATTTGCACTGGCAAAACAGCACCTGGATGGCTTTCCTTGTTGGGACAACACCATTTTTGGTATTTCTGCATAGTAAGATATTGAAAGTGTAAATAGCCAAACCCCTCCTGATGTGAAATGTGTTGTGTCTTGAATCATTGAAGATGTAACAGGAGGGCTGAATGTGCGTTAGGTTTCTGGGCTGTGGGGGAGAATGAATCGCAGCCTGGTTTGCACTGAAGGGGGTTAATGCTGCTTTCCAGCAGAGCTGGCAGTTGGGAGAGCTGCTCTTTCTTTTGCTTACCCCTAAGCACTAAGGTGCTACTCCCTAGCTGTAAGTCAGATGCCTGGTTGGGGTCATGTGCTATCTTGGACAGAAATTCAGCTGGAAATTTAAACCACCACCAGCCTGTGGCTCTGGGCGGGTGTGGTGTGCTGGCTGCCCAGGCTCGGCTGGCTCTCCTGCTGCTCAAACACGTTGTGTTCCAGGAGGCTCCTCAGAGCCCCTTGGGAGGAGGAGAAGACAGTGACGTATGGCTGTGCAGCCAGGCATGTTTGAGGATCATTCCCAGGGCTCAGTGTTTGCAGGCTAAATTCCAGTTCATAACAGAGGCACTCGAGTGTCTCCAGGTTTTCCAGTTTTGGGTGGTTGCCCACTGAGAGGTTGCAGTTCAGGCTGAGCCACCTGCCTTGCCTGTGAGTGCTCCCTGATCACACCCAGCTGGTGGGACTACAAGGTGGTAGGATGAGGTATCCACTTCCTCTGTATGCAGATGTGGTGGCTGGCAGTGGTTGTCTGGTCTGTGACCTCTGGATGGGCCATCTCATGTCACCTCATAAACATGTGGTTACATGGTGTTGTGTGAGGTGCTGTAGTTGATGGGGTGTTTGCCCAGCTGGCCAGATGAAATCCCACCATGGATGTGATGATATATGGACCTGTGGTTATGGATCCAATGCATGGCCTTCAGTGATCTGGCAGCTTAACTGATACTGTTTCTTGTTTTGCTTATTCAGAATTGCAGCTAAATGAGAATTTATGTACCTCCTTAACCTACACAAGCACTTCTGCTGACTAGAATAGAACTATTTATGTTTAATTAGGGGCCTGAACATCCACTGTCAGAAAATAGCTTTAGGATTTTGTTGATGGCTCTCACAAAGAACCCCAGGGAATACTGACCATCTAATCCTGCCCCTGCAGGCCAACTCTCTTCTCGAATTCTGTCTGAGGATTAACCAGTGCCTCGAGAGATGCGGCAATTCAAAGCTGACAGCAGCTAAGGTGGAACCTCTTTTCAGATCCCCGTGTTTTGTATGGTGGATGGTAAAATGGGTCACATACATGTGTGCACTTAAAGCAGTAATACTAAAACAAAAATTCTGGAAGCAGGTGTTTCTCAGGCATGGGTGAAGACCTGTGAATTGGAAGGGCTGCTCCTTTCTCCTCCATCTGCTGAGCTCTCCCAATGTTAGGTGAAGGGTTTACCCTTCATCTCTCCAGTTATTTGGTTCTGTATTTTACGGAGACTGTTTATTGTGCACTACAGGCTGCTCCATAGCTGTGTTCCCATGCCAACCATCCTGCAATATGGTGAACACGCTTAGTGAAACAAAGCAACTTTAATCCTCAACCTTTGGATGTCTCCTGCCCATCGGGGCCAAGCCTCCAAAGAGGAACCCTGCTGCTTACAAAGTGGAGCTCCAGGTTCCAGTTAATTGGGCCCAGTCATTAAAGGAAATTCAGTTTATGTCTATGGGGACTGTGAAGGGAGTAGGTTTTTTAATAGCAAATATCTACAGTGTGTATTGGTTGTCCTGAGGTTAAAAAAAAAACACAAAGGCAAACTCTCAGCAGAGAAGAAATAATTCTAATTGCTTGCCTTTGGCAGAATGGCTGCCCTGCTCTTTAGAAGCTGTATTTATATCTTGTAAGAACCAGCTCATTAGCTCTATTGCTTACACAGATAATCAACAACATAATTAATAATTATTTATATGACACCTATGGCAGAAGGCTTGGGATCACATAACAAAACATCATTTCCTTATGATCATTCAAGCATTTCTGTGTCTTTTATCTTTTTTCTCTCTCTTCTTGGCTTTCTCTGGCTTTTTGTCCCAGTTTTTAATGTTTGGCATGGGTTTTTTTGGTTAACTTTCCACCAAGTGTGTTCTTCTCTGTTATAAACCTCTCTGAAGTCCCACTTGATCCCCAGTTTTTTAAGTGCCAGAACTTTGTCACCATGTAGAGCAATCTGGATTGGCATGAGCAGCCGTCAACTCTGTTGATTTCAGTTGCTTTTATTTGTACTGATTTTTTGACTGGTCCCTGTCTGCACTCCAATGCCAAAAAGCAGGATTTCTCTTGGTCAAGTGCTTTGCCTGTTCTGCATTTTCCCAGGCCAAAGCAGGGCTGTGGGGTATGGGGTACACCTGGGACGTCTGTCCTGGGGAGAATTTTTGAGCAAAGTGTTCAGATGCTTTTCCTTGGGTGGGATTTTATCTATTTTGATCAAAGATTTCATTTTCAAACACAGCTATAATCCTCTGCTGGGTTTCCCTGGAGTGCTTTGACTTGCATTATGCGAGACAGCTCTGATCCCCTGACCTACGGGGTGACCCACAGGGCAGCTTTCATTGTGTTTTGCTAATGTGGTGAATTCTTGCAGCTGCTGGCATCAAGGATGACATGCATCAGAAATCCTGCAGTTAGGTCCCATCCTCTGCAATGCTGTCAGCCTGCACTGTGCCCCTCCTGAGCCCATCAGGGCAGCAGGATCCTGGTGTGGGACAGCACAAGTGCACCTCATTCCTTGCCCGGCACAGCAAAGAAGTTACAGGAAAGATGTAAAGCTGCTGTGAGCTGAGCACTTGGGGACAGGCTGACACTGGGAAGGGCGAAGATGCTCACTAGGAGGTGAGAAAGAGGAGAACATGAAATTGGGGAGCATCCCAGTAACAGGACATTGGCAAGGTGTAGCTCATCCTACAGATACTCATTTCTTGTGAGCTTTGGAGAGCAGGTCAGGTGTCAAAATGCATTTGAGAAAATTTGAAGACATGTTTTGGATCTGGTCAATGGGGAGAGGAGGGAGAAGGTGGTGTCTGACTAGAGATGTTTCTCCTATACTCTAGAGAGGTGTGTTTGCCCAGACAATCCTTATACTGAAGGAGCAGAGGCAGAGTGTGCATCTGGATACAATTCCAGAATATAGGAGATTGTAAAGCAGGTTATTGTTGCTAAGTGAAGCTGCCAAAAGGGAAAAAGATAGCTGTGCCCTCCTGATGGCACCTGTCTGCTGTGGGAAGGCCACTCTTGCCCAACCCCCATCTGAATGCCTGTCTTTGGAGCTGGGAACCCAATGTGACTTTGCTGTTTCTTCAAACCTCTCAGCCTGGGGCTTGGAAACAGTGTTTGCTGGCACCATGTGTTGCTAAGCAGATGGGCCTCTGTGTTTGTACCCGCTGAAGTTTTTCAGAGAGGGTGGCTTTGGTGTGGCATTTCAGTAATTGTTGCCAGCACTGAAAAACAGAAGGAAAAGCATCTCTAGTTCTTTACCACCTGCTTCTCCTTCCTCCTTGTGGCCTCCATCCAGCACCTCGGTAGGTACTTGCCCATCAAATGCATTGGGAGGAAAAAGAGAGAAAAAGCCCCACCCAGACTGTGATTGCAAGATGCACAGGTGAAATTCTGGTGTGAGGAAATAGCAGAAAAGTCTTACCTAAGCGTGCTAAATATATGTGAGGGTGGGGCATCTGAGTCACTAAAGGGGAACCTTGAACTACTGAAGAAGACTAAGTGTTTTGAGGCATTTGCTGTTCCCTTTGTCTGAGGGCAGGTAACAGCTGGGGTGTGTAGCGATGGCATCATGGTGGGACATGCCATCCAGCTCTTGCCCACGAAGCTGGCAGCTGGACAGCTTTTCCATGCCATTTTCCTTGTTCCTGTGCTGGTCCTGTGTGTACCTAAGAACCTGATGGGTCTTCCAATGTTTTTCTGTTTTGTTTTGTGTTTGTTTGTTTTTTTTTTTTCCAAAAACTGCTAAACGCACCCATAGCAAGGCAAGGGTTCAGTTTGTTTCCGTGTTCTGGTTCTGAGTTTTACCTTTTGTAACAGATGGCATGTAGTGGTGTCTTTTTTGGTTAACCATAAGGGGTCCATTTGGAGTGTGATACAGCAATGAAGCTGTAACATGTCTGTGCTGTCCTGTGCTTTTAAATGGAGTGAAAGAGTTGAGATAAGAACAAAATTTTGGAGTTAAAATAAAAAAAAATCCACCTGAAATGGTTTGAGAAGTCTTACCTTCACCCATTAAGTTTTTACCTCCTTGGCACTTGTGGCTTCTCCCTCCTGGTTAAAGGGATTATTGCCCCTGAAAAATGCATTTTGACAGATTGCCTAGGCCTCATCGGCAGATCGGATACAAGCTGACTCATTTCTCTCTGTTTTGGAGAGATCCATCTCTCTTACCCATTGATTTTTCTGTCCTTGTGTCTTGAGATTTATGGAACTAGATGTATCAAAGCACAAACTCTGTTCCCAAACCCTTGAAAGATCAAAGCAGTTAGTATTTCATGTCTTCAGCACCCTCTTCTATTCTCTCTGTTCAGTAAAGAAAGCTATTATGCGTTAAAAACTAATTACATGTAGCAACATATTTCTTCATCACTGAGAGGCGCTACACTCCAAAAATGGGCTTTGTCACTCTTTCGTGTGTCCATCTACCCCTTGCCATGGCTGTTAACACACTTTCATGGTTTGTGAGCTAACAGGCCCTGAGCAGATGGGAGAATTGTGAGTTACATAATTTTACTTTTTTTTTTTAAAATGGAAATTTTTTTACCAGATCTCTAGCTGATGAAGAAAGAGACATATTGGGAAAGAAGGTGTGGGTGAAACAAGGACAACATTATCCTTGTGCTTGGCCACATGGGTTGGTTTGTTTTTTGGAACGCCCTCTCTTGCAGATGATCTGCCCGTAAGTATCTGTTGCGCTTTTTGGTGATATTTCCTCCCCAGCATTGTTTTTCCTGCCTCTAACGCAAAAATGCAATGATATTTTTTTTTTTTTTTTTGGTGATTCACATTGAGCATTTGAATCTTTATTTCCTAAGTGGAAAGAACAAGGTATTTTCTCCTTCATCCTTTATTGTGACTACTTCTGATTATAGCAGTGGGGTGGAGATTTTTTTGTTATGTTGATGAACAGGACCCTTGTGTCATTCCAGATCTTGCTAAGAAAGAGGCTGATTTAAGATATATTTTAGAATGTAAGTCTGCCTGAGAAATAGCACTATATTTTTGCTGCCTCTGGTAAATTTAGCTGCTGCTGCTGCATTGCTGCCAGAGGAGTGAATGTGCCCTCTTTATCTGATCACCACTTCACCCTTCCTCAGTTCTTTGTGGCAGCATCAAGCGTACACACTGTGCATAGCTGATGTTTGATATGTTCTGTTGGAAAGCTGAATGATGCATGATATTGTTCAGCAAAACCAGTTGGTGTGTTTATCTGGCTTTTTCTTGAGTGTTTGGAGAAACGAAATCAATAACGTTTATATAACACTCCTGTCATCTGCCTCAGCCTGTCTCTTGCAACTGTGGATGCTTTTCCTGAAATCAGTAATGAAATGTATTTAATTGTATGGTATGATGGCTGCAAGACAGCAGCTCCAAAGCTGTTCTGATCACCTCAGTGTACAGTAAATACTTTAGCAATTTTCATGTGTAAATGAGCATAAGTTAGTGCACTGTCTTGTTTGTAAATGAGCATGAATAGCTGTGCTGGTTTCATATTTTTATTGTCAAGATTATTATCCCTCTGAAGGCATCGAGCCACTTGTTGCAGCTGTTTTAATGTGCATCCTGCAGAGAAGGTCCCTGGCTGAGCAGAGCAATCCTGTGCAAGGCAGGACAGTTGTGCTGCCACTGAGATCATGGTGTGGCTTCAGTAAATCAGATTCTTTCACTCTTCTGCAGGCCTTGTTGGGAACTGGATAAACCTTCATCTGCACTAAGTCTTAACTAGTTTAGAAGGTTATAGAAAGCTGTCTCTCCTTTACTGATTAACATGCACTTAATCTGCCTGATGGTGCAGAGCCTGTCCTTTGTATTTCACTGGGGCATCTCACTCAGTTTTACACACCCTTTCTTGTGCTAGTCCTAAGTGAATACAGAGCTCTTAAGATGAATTATTGCTCCAAAACCTGAAGATGCAGATTTTCCTTTAGCAAGGTGGTTGCTCTCCACTGCGGATCCCTGCCTCCAAAATAATGTCCAGCTCAGGAGGCTGCTGGAAACGCCCCAGCAGAGAGTAGAGGAACATAAACTCGAAGAAATGGTGGGGTTGGGTTGAAAGCTTGAGAAAAGCCTTGTGTTGTCAGTGTCTTGGGATTGCTTTGCATTTGAAGCAGCCTAAGGGCCTGGAGAGGCAATTGCTGGGACCTGTTCATAGGTTTGTGCTTAGCCACGGCCTCTGTGAGACTTTGAAGGCTGGGATGAGTGTAAAACCTGTGTCCTACAGGTCATCCAGCCCTCTGCTCTTTTGAGCTCAATCCTTTTGTAAAGGCTCTCCGATATCCCTCCTGGGGTGGCTGCATCTCTTTGAACATGGTGATTGCCTTGCACCTCTGTGAAGATGATACCGTTTTCTGTCTCCTTTTAACAGTAATGTCTGTGTACTCAAGGGATGGGATGATTGCTCATTTCTGGAGATGGATGGGACAAAAGCATCCACCAGTCTGTGATGATGAAAGAGTGTCCCATTTTCTGCTTGGGCATGAGCCACAGATCAGACTCTATTTTATGCTTTTTCATTTGTGAGTTTATTCCTCCTGAAATGGAGGTAGAACCTCAGTAAGACCAAAACTGAGTACTTTATGTTAGTTATTTATTTTTGTTTATTCTAATTTAACTTTAAAAAAAAAGAATTAATTTTGATTTACCTCATCTGGAACTATACATTTTCCTTGTCACTGCTCTGTGCAAAGAGCAAATTCTCAAATAGAAGAGCAGTATCAATCCAGGCCCATGGAAATGTTTGCTCCAGCTGGAGCAAGTGGAAGAACTGAACTAGTTTGCTTTGAATTTATAGCCTGGTTGCACACCAAGAAAAGAGCAGAGAGCCCCTCTTCTTGTCCTGTTGTAAGAATGTAGTGGGGCAGTGGATGGAAAATTCGCACCTCTCTGTCTCTGCTGACCTCGGACCCCGTGGCTCCCCAGGTTGGTATCCACTGGTTTTTCTTCCCTAGTGATCTATGCTGCTCAAGCTCTTTCCTTGGTAGAACTACTTTTTGCTTTTCTGTGTGTGTTATATTGCACACATCAAAAAACTCTGCTGTGTGGATCACTTTGGAATTGCAGCTGGCAGGGGAGGAGGTGAAAAGTGGCTGCAGTTCTCGCTGTCCTGCACACAGCAGGGCATGCTGGGCTCTTACAGGTCATCTCTGCAGTGGCAGCCAGCAAATGATAAATAATTTATTTTTCCCCCTGAGGGAGTGCACCTTCAATATGTTGTGCAACAGAAGGTTCTTTTTATTAAAAAAAAAAAAAAATTAGAAATTTGGTTCAGTCTCAAGTATGTCTTTGGCACTGTAGATGGTGGGGAATTGATATTCAGGCCATAGTCTACTAGGTGGATTTTTTTTTTTTCTAAATAGATCATTTGTCTAGACTAAATTTTTTTCCAGTGACCTGTAACAAAGTGTAACTCCTTCATAAATGAGCTAATGCATTGGTGTAGGTCAGTGATGCAGGCCTGTAATGAA
Organism: Grallaria varia; assembly: GCA_013396735.1. NCBI lineage: Eukaryota > Metazoa > Chordata > Aves > Passeriformes > Formicariidae > Grallaria > Grallaria varia. Next base: position 1,222,986 of record VWZG01002670.1, read on the forward strand.
TCTCAACCTACCCATCAGTTTACTTTTCATGATGTGCTGAGAAGTGATCTGTGTACCACAACCTGAAAGCCACTAGGTAGATCACCCTGAGGTCCAGGGACAGGTCAGGGAAGGCAAAGGGGCAGGGAAGAATTCAGATTGCAAATATTCTGGGCAGTACTCTCAACTCTTTAAAGAGATTGTTGCTCATCTATTTGTTTACTAGTCATTTTGGCTTCTGCTCCCGATTGCAGTGTAAGAGCACCTGATTATTATAGAAAAGATGTGGGATATACTGAAGCAACTGAAACTGTGGAACTTCTTGGCGTGATCCAAAGCCTGTTAAAGTTGGTAACAGTCCCTGCTTTCATTGCTCAGTCTTTCATTGTTCTGTCCTCCATAAGAAACACTGTGTTGGAACATCTAACGAGTCTGGTGGGTGCGTGTGAAGAGCCTCAGGCTAAACAAGTCTGTGCAGTATTTACCAGAGGCACTGAAGCTCTGTGTGTAATTTTATTGCAGTCAGCCTGGCAGGAAGCAGTGTGCTTTAGTGGATCAGCTGGGCACTGTCCTGTGCTTTAGCTGGTGGGAACTGTTTCTGAGACAAGGGGAGGAGTGCAGGATCACAGGAAAATGGGATGTGCTGCACATCTGAATCCAGTGTGGTCCAGGCAAAATGTACTACTTGTAGTCCTGTCAGTTTCTGGATTCCCTGACTTTGGTAGCTGTGGTGAGAAGGCTGGGTAACAGCAGTCCTGTGGCTGGTGAGGCTGGAGGAGTGCTGGAATGCTTTCCCTGATTGCAGGATGCAGCACAGAATGAAGGGACTATGTAGGAGAGAGCTCTGCATCCTGTCTCTGCAGCTTCAGCCTCGAACTCATGGGCGCTTTCCTTAGCAATGTCCTTAATCAGTTCCCAGAATATTTTTTTTTCCTTTCCTTTCATGCTAAAGATGATGTGTTCAGGAGGCAGCTTGCTTTCAAGTGGGTTATGCTGAGTTCATCCTGACTGACTCAGCTCTATCCACTACTTGGTCTCTTGATCTGTTCTGATTCAGTCCTTTCCTAGGACTCCTGTGATCATTATTACTGTTAAAGACCTTGAACTAAAGCTGAATAAAGCTGGCAGCTTTAGGCTTGGAGCCATATTGTCAGGGCTGTGAATACAGCAGGGTGGGAACCTGTGCCAGATGCTGGGATCTGCCTGGTGAGGATACCAAGGAGCTCAGCATGACTGGGAACACCTGTTTAGGTTGCATGGGTAGCCCTTACTGAGCCCCTTCTTGCTGCTGGTGGGTGTCCCAGCTCAGGATGTGTCTGTGTTCTGTGGCCACGGCTGGACTGGAGATCCAGGTCTTCTGGAGTGCACTGCACATGAGGGGCCATCTCTGCAGGGGTTTTGTGAGAGGTCACGCGTCTGTGAACGATGTTTGAGGCTGTGTGTGCCCTACAAGCTAAACCAGTCCAGACTCATATTGCTGAATTAGCTGAAGCATCAGAGGTGGCTTCTGCACCATCTGTGGAAGGACAGGCTGAGCTGGTACAAAGCCAGCAGTACAGTCAGCCTGTAGTCATTGCTGGGGGCCAGCAAGGTGAGTTTGTCCTGGCTCAGCAGAACAAGGAGAGGAGGGCTGAGGTAACAAAATCTCTAAAAGAACTACCTTGGCATGTGGGGAACTGAGCAGTCCTTGGCATTATTTTACACAAAATACTGATCATGACAGCTCCTAACTGCAGGGGATTTTCAGAAGCCTCTGGGGATTTTGTGTGAACATCTGTTTTTGGTAAAGCAGCTCCTTCTAAGAGAACAGCCATGCAAACAAGTTATTCATGAGTGTGTAGGATTATACCACTTAAACTGCGTTTGCCAAGTAAGATTCTCCTCTTGTATGTGGGTACTGGAGAGCACCTTTCAGGTATTTCTTTGCGGCCATCTTCTTTGTTCTTGCTTGGATCTACAGCCTCCTGCTACCCTTAGCTGTCTGACATGTTATACACTGTCACCTTAGCCCTTCTGTAATAAAGATGTTCTTTGCCTGTTTGCTCATGGGTCTTCCCTGCCACTCCAGAGATTTAAAAGAAAGAATGAGTTCAGGTTAAATTACATTAATGTGCAAATATGAACTGATTTCATCTACAGAGCACTCTTACAGCTTCCTCCATAAAGTTGTACAAACAGCAGTAATCCTTACCTCCCTGGACCTCATCAGTCACCAACCAGGTCTAACATTTTCAGGTTGAGTTGGTGAACTTTGTGAGACTGGGAAGTTTTACCCTTGGGTGTGTAATGCTCTGTTACTGGTGCTACAGAGGTAGATGTTAGGTGTAGGGTGCTGGAAAAAAATCTCGTCCATTGTTTCCCAAGTTTTCCCTCATCTACTCACCACCAACAACTGCATGGCTTGGTGTTAACTGCTTCACTCCAGGAAGTCAGGCAGAGGCTATGGTGACACATAAGGCAGAGCTCAGCTTAGTTGATGGGAGAGATGCTATTTGATAGACAGCTTGCATTTCATAAAAGGGTTTTGGCATAAAAGAAAGGAAAGGAGCAGCACCCAAGAACGCCACTGCAACATGGCTTTCCTACTCTGGTCTTTGAAAGCTGGGAGCTGCAAGTTAATTTACTGTGACTCTCCTTCCCCATGCTGCTCACTATCTGGCAAGGAAACACTCTGCTCCTTCTGGCAACCCACAACAGGCAGGCACATTAAAACCAGACTTCTGCAGAAGCAGGAACAGGTCCTTACTAAATGTGTGTTAAAGACAAGATTCTATCTGGGGTTTTTAGCAGAGATGGGCTTTCCTGAAGTATGAGGCTGTGAGTAAAATTGGGACAGCAATGGACATGATCACAAAGCACTTCCCTTTTGGTGTGGAAGTTGCTACAAGGCCAGGCACAGACCTTGCTGTTGATCTCTGCAAAACCTGTTTATGCTCTGGAAGCCTTTCACGTGTCTGTTAAATATTGCAATTACACTTGTGTCTCTGCAGGTGAAAGCCAGGAGCTTCCTGCCCTGAACTTAATTATATCAGTACATGATTTCTCTTCTCTAAGCCTTCTTTAAAGATGACAGTGTGTTTATTCCTTGGTGCTTGAGATAAAGGACTGTCTGCTAAAGATGTTTTTAGTGATGGAGGTGGGCAGTTCTTTAACAAGAACTTGATGAGACACCAAAACTGGTCACAGATGTTGGTGGGTACAATCTCTGCTCAGGCAGCCAAGTCAGTGAAAAGAGAGAGCTTTGTAGACTTTAAATCATGGTTTCTTCTTAGAAGGTCACATTCTCTGTCTTGCTTTTCTCTTTTGCATGTCTTTGCAAGGCAGTGCAGTGGTAAATCTCTTAAAAGGGAAAGCTGTAGGAGAGGATTGCTTGACGCCTAAGCTGTGTGGAATCCAGGATGAGGTATTTGTTTAAGTATCTCTGCTGTATTTCTTATGACCACTGGCTTCCTTAGTGCTGTGGGCGACTCGGGCTAATAAGAAAAGCCACTCAGTGAAGAAGTGCATTTCTGGAGAGCACAGTAAGATTTCCTCACAGTTCGGCTCTTGTATCTCTGCACTATCTGTAAGCTGGATAAAAGCCTCAGAGGAATGATTGTCTGAACAAGATTGAATCTGGAAGAGCGGCTTATGGATCCCAGGAAGAAACTGGCTGTCAGAATGCAGTATTGACTTGAAGAAAGCAAGTCCTTGGAGGCACTATTGACTGTCATTACTGATGTAGTGGAGATTGTCTAAAGTGCCATTTCTTGAGAGTGGCATAATTTTTTTGCTGTACTTTTCTTTTTTTTGGTCCTCTCCTTTTTGCTTTTGGAGGGGGTTGGCAGAAAGGCACCACTAGCATGTGTCATGAGTGAAATGACAGTACCTGCTGAGCTGGAGCCTGCTGAGGGACTTGTTTCAAAATGAAGGGCAGAGAGGGGATCTTGAGGGACTGGTTCCCCTCAGTGCGTACTCTGACTGAAAGTGTTTCCAGCCCTTGTTTGCAGAGAGCAAACTCTCCCTTGTATTCACGTAAAGGCAGCTGTCTCACAGCAGGAGCTATGAGGCTTTTCCTTTCACCTGACCTTATTAGACTTTGCCCTCAAAAGAGGGGCTTCCATTTCGGAGATGCAGTGCCAGGTCACAGACAACCTTGGGAGAAACCTGGCATCTGTGACACAATGTAGAGGGAGGAGGGTGAAGGATCTCAGTATTATTTTAAGACTTGGCAGAAATTGCCCTGGGGGAAAGTGAATACAGCTGCTTCCCTCCTGTTTGTCACTGTTACTCCTCCACTTGCTCTCTGGATACTGAGCCTAAAACAATAGGGGAAAGAGCTCATGGCCCTTTGGGAATGTTGGCTGTTTCTAGCTCTTACAATTAGGCTGGGCAGAGCAGCGCTAATTGAAACAACACGGTCCCAGCCCAAGAGGCCAGCCATCTTGGTGTTTGGGATGGAAATTTCAAAGTCACTTGGTGGGCATGGACTTTTCTTTCTAGTTTTTGTGTGTGTGTGTTTTTGTTTTGTGTAGTAGTAGGTTTGGTTTTTTGTTTTTTGTTTTTTTTTTTTTTGCTTTGGTGGCTTGCAAAATGTGAGTTTTCAGTTCTCTGGCTTTAGTAATGCATTTCCTGAATTTCCAAAATCCCCCTTTGCAAAAGCTAGTATTTTTGGTTAGTGTTCTGTTTTCATTTGTCTGCTTTCAGACAACTCAACAACTGCTTCAGAACATAATGAATTTGGGCTGTGCATTCCACAAAGCTCTATCCAAGAAGTCCTTGAGAAGCATGTGGACATCTATTGAAGCCATACAGCAAAATTCCAGTTTCTCATGTACTTTCTTAATGGCACAGCCTGAGGATAAGGAAAGGAATAATGTAATAGCTTGTGCATGTTAATGCTTTCCTTATCCAGCATTTAACTTTGTGCTAAGTAAGTTCTAAAGTACTTCACCACTTAATGTGGTGCCTTTGGGCACATGAGTACCCTATTAAGTAGCCTACTGACCTGTTCTGGTGTCCTCATCTAAAATTGGGGTAGGATGGCAATAATTAGTCTAATCTGTTCACACAGGATGTCTATTCTCAGAATGTTAGATAAAAACAGACTTGCCCTATTCCCAAGGTAATGGGGGAGGGATGGGAAAGAGATGCTGCCCAGGCTGTGGGAGATTGTGGGTACTGTGAGGATGAAAAGGCAAGAGATGGAGACTGAGAAAGGGTGAGGCAACATCCCACCTCTTATCAAGGGATCTTCACTTTGACTGGCACTGCCTTGAAGGGAGTCTGCCCCAGGAGGGTGTCTGGCATTGTGGAGTGTCCCAGCTGAACATCTGGCTTTTCTCCCTCAAGGACACATTGGCTGGGATACTGAAGTGACTCAGTGTTTGGATGTCTGGACATTGTTCCAGGCAGAGGATTCGTTGTGTTGTTCTTGACAGAGATGCTTTTGGATAGCCCTGTTGTCCAACTGTTTGGTTAAGATTGAAATGCAGGTAGTCCTTGGTTTGTTCATGTAAGAAGGTGAAGGAAGCATTTTGAGGAGACTGTTAAAATCACATTTGTGATTTGAGGTGCTTTTTGATGGTTTGTGTTTTTTTTTTTTTTTTGAAGTGATTTTAGTGCTCATCCTTGAAATATCTCATCCCATTATTTCCCCAGCTGGATGCAGTTAGGCTTTACATTCTCTTCCCTGTGACTGAGCACGCCTCTGTGGCCTTAACCCCCAGGGCTCTGCTCCAAGGCTCCCTTGGAAGCACCATCCCTGTAGAGTGTGTCTTCCTGGCTGCTGTGATTTGGCTTAGGAAACTGAGTCTCACTGACTTCAGCAACTATATCTTATCTTCAAGGTACCTCTCAAGGTTTTAACTCAAAGCCTTGGAAATGGTCTGGGATCCAAGTTATCTGCAGAACTTACTCTGTGGCCATGGCAGCTGAGATCAGTTGGAAAGTTTAGCAGGACAGGATTGAAAAAAAAAAAAAGAGCAAAACTATTCTGGTCCTCATTAGAAACACTGGAGAAAAATAATTGAGGAATACGTGTTAAAAACTTAACCAGCTCTGCTCATGGCCTGTCTAGGAGCGAGGGAGACATTCATTCAAAAGGCTCTTGGGTCTCAAATCCTCTTGCTCCCTGACAGGGGCTGTAGTGACTGGCCCAACTTGCATGTGGGTCCAGGAGGCAGAGTGAGTGGGTGACTCTGTGGGAGAGGAAACCAGGGCACCTAAGTCTACAGGAGCTTGTCAAGGTCATAGGGTGGATTAGTGACAGAAGTTGAACTGAATCATCTGGAGCCCTGACTTGGAGGGAGGTGGAATATCTCTCAGTTCTAAAGGTATAAGAAAGCAGACAAAGCATCTCATGGTGCCTCAGTCCTGGCGCTGGTTGCAAAGAGGCTGAGTCTGTGCCCAGCTGAGGAGGAGCTGCTGAGCATATTTTAATAGCCCTCTAGTACAAGGCACTTGATTCTGGGAGAGGTTTGCTGGAATCCTGGCAATGACTGAAGGTAGGAATGGAAGTAGTGACGGGACTGTTTGAAACACCTCTGTTGTTGACTTCTGGAGAAGGCCAGCAAAGGGAGATGGAGAGGACATTTGTGGGAATTGGATACTTGACTCCCCTTTGTGCCTGAAAAGAGAAATGTCCATCCTGGATTCCATTTTTCCCTGAAGGGGGAAAGCTTTGTGCTAGTCTGTCCCATTATACTGCAGCAGACACCACGATCTAGTTAATTTAAGTGCCTCTTACTGCAGCTGAAACATATTTGCAATTGGAATACCATTCCTGCTCACTGAGCAGAGTCCTGGAAGCCATAGGCTTTTGTGTGAGAGATCCAATTAAAATACAAAGAGAGAGATGAGGTGAGTAAAGCCCTCCCCACAAACTCAGGGAGGGATTTCCTGTATGAGGCCAGCCTTGACCTTGAGCATTCCCAAGTCCTTTCCCTGGGATGCTGACCCAATATTCATAAATCATTTGAAGCATTAAGTAATCTTTTTATTTAATAAATAATAAAAAAAAAGTAATTGGATTGACATAAATTAAAGCTGAGTTAACCTGTCTGGAATAATTGGATTGGTAATAATGGGCAGCAATGTGGATTGAAGTAGGTCACAGTTTAACCCGGAGGCCTGGAGAGGCTATTCCCCCCCTTCCCACTCTGCCTTTTTTCCTTCTTTTTTTTTTTTTTTTCCTTTCTTTGCCTCCGAGAGCACAAAGAAGGTGGGAGGGAGATGACCAGTGTGTGTCGTGTGCATGGGGCTGCTCATGGCTGGGGAATTGCTTTAGGGGAACTCCAATTCCAAACTTGGATGTTCCTGGGAATAACATTCCCAGGTTCATTGCTGGGAAGTGATGGACAATAGTGATAAAAGCTGTATTGTATGTGGTTGCAGTGATAAATCATTTCACAGGGATTGTATCTACATCCTTTCCATACTGTTCTTATGTACCGCTGATGAGGAAAAGGCTGGAGGAGCTGCCCTTGAATTGGGGCTTTCCAGTGGCAATGAGATGTGTAACCACTGGGATTTGGTGTTGCTCTCTTCTTTTATTAGCATATCTGTAAGTGGCCCCCTAGGTGTTCTATGTATTTAAGTTTGACTGAACTCCTCTTGTCTCCTTGGGTAATAGCAACAGTGATAAATTATCCATACTGTTGAATAAAATCAGGAAGTTTTATCTCAAAGTAGCTTAAAGCTAGTTACATTGCTCTGCTCCTGACTTGAGACCTTCAACACCCTTCAGCTATTGGTTAGAATTGATGAGTACTGCTGAAGTGCATCCAGGAGTGAGTCCCCCAACCTCTTGAAAAATACCCCAGGCTACAGAAGTAATTCTAGGATATTGCTCCAAAGCAATTGCGTGGTCTTGTCCCAAGATCTTGATTGGGTGCATTGCTGTGTTTGACACATACCCTTCATTCCAGTGAAACCCAAACCCATGAAGGCACAGATGTCATGCTGAGCACATGAGAAATCTTGTCCCCATTGGGGTAAAAACATTTCCAAAGGAACCACTTCCCACAGAGTGGCGAGAGTCCAAGAGTACCACTCAGGCAGTTGAAAAATGAGCTGTGTAGAAATCCTCCCGAGGTGAAAGCCTCCTCTGATCCTGAAGCAAGCAGGATATGAGAAATATGTGCTAAGTGAAGGTTTGTGTCCCTGCGGTGTGCCCTGAGAAGGACTGGAGAAGTAGACATACTGCAAACCATCTGGAGGTGTGGAGCCAAGCAGGGATGAGGAGGCAGTGCAGAAGGGCCAGCCCTCCTCTTTGCTTCTCACCAGGACCATTCAAGTCTTTTTTTTGCTTTATTCTATAAAGAATTGATAATGTTTCTGTGGTTGCAATAGTTGCTTTGTTAGGTGAAGTTAACTGGACTGTCTTCAGTTCCTGTAGCCAAATCCTGCTGCCTTTTCAAAATTGCCTAAGTAGTTCTGATTGTCATATTAAAAGCACTTGCTGTGAACAGCTTATTTGGAACAGTGGTCTGTATAAAACACGTTCTCAGTCATGCTGTATCACCTGCTTGGCAGGGAAAAAGGCTTTGAAGAATTACACTGCCAATCCAGAGCTTTCTGTCTGATCTCTGTGTCCACACCCTGACACTGCTGGGTTCAATGGTAAAATTCCCTGGGTTTTTGTGGGACACCTGGTACTGGCAACATTTTACTGTGAATAGACAAGTGCATCCTTGGCAGGGAATAAGCTGGAGCATGGGTTGTTCATGTGCTGGGGCTGGTCCCTCACTGCCCTGCTGCACTCTGTGCTGGGGCAGCTCCTGGGGGAAGGATCATCAGTCCCAAAGGGGCTTGTTCCCTTCCAGGGTAAGGGAGGACTGAGGAAAGGGAAAGCTTCTGAGTCACCATCTGCTCAGGGGTAGTCCAGCTAGATGCTTTTCTTTGCCTAGAGCTTATGATACAGTCACAGCGTGGATTTAAATAATTAGGAGATGCCTGGCTTCAGAGCAGAGAGTCATTTCTTTCCCTGCTGACCTTGGCTGATTAGCAAATATTTGGTATCATTTGTAGAATCCTATCAAAGTAGCCCAGAGGTATTCATCTGCCTGAAAGCTTCTGGGAGATCTCTTTCCCCCATGGGGGCACTGCCCATCCTTGCTCTTCAAAGCAGGTTTTTTGATTAGCTGACAGGAGATGCGTGTTTAAGAACTTGTGGGTTTTTTTATGCCTTTTTCTTCTCCCCACCCCCTTTCAAAGAAGGGAGAAACTTAACATCGCACTAGTCCCTTTGTGACAGTTTGGAAGTTAAATTTACCAGGACCATTATCTTTAACAGCTGCTGCTGTCTGACAGATTGAGTTTATAGTCGGTCTTATAGGCTCTAAAATCACTTTTATCCTTGTGGGTCCAATTTCAGAGCTATTCAATTTATTATCTCTAAGAGCTTAACAGCTGTTCTCCCCACTCCCTCGTACCCCTCTGCCCCTCACTCCCTCTGGCTGCCCAAAGCTCAAACCTGAGGGTCACCCCTTAATCCTGGAGGCAGAGGCAGTGAAATCCACGTGCTCTTCCAGCAACACGTGGAGCTTTACTATAGACAGGCAGCTTCCACTGATGGAGGAGTCCCTGCTCCAAAAATTTTTTCTAAGTACAGCATCAAGCCAAGGTTGGGTTGTCTTGGCCATGGCAGCCTTAGAGGAGCTGTTCCTCTCTCTGTGCCTTGGCAGAGGTACCAGTGGAACCATCCAGTCTGTGTCTCAGTTCCCTCTCAAGCAGAGATGTTAAAGCTTTGTCTCTGTGACTGGTGAGGCCACCATGCACCATGGCAGTAATTAGTTAGCTGTGTTAATGGACCAAAGGGAAGCTTGTTCTTGCTGCAGTTACTTCCTACTCAGCAATGGCACATTTTCTCTACCACCTTTCTCACCCGCCCCATCCCCTCATTTTTCTTGCAGCTCTGCAGAAGCATTGATTTATTGTGTGAGTAGACACTGTGATGATGAGATATATTGTGAAAAATTGCTGAAAATTAGTAGCGGGAATTCTAAGATGGATTTCGCTTATTTCCCTGTAATGGTGGTACATGATCTATTACACCTTGGCTGGGGCTAAGTTTCCCTGAAGTTAATGGGAGGCTTCCTGTTGACATATGTAGTCTTTGGATCAGACTTGTGGAGTTTTGGCACTTGTCAAATGATAGCAAAATCTCAGCAAGTCTTGTGGCACAAAGGACACTATTCAGACCTGTCACTGAGTGTCTGTTTCATTCTTTTCATCTTCTCCTCGGTTCTATTCAAGTTCTTATGCTGCTCTTGTTCCAGTGGTGCCCGAGTGCCCTCCAATGGTGCTAATGTTCCCACAAAGAGATAATAACGATACCCGGCTGCTTCAGAGAGTCCCTTTATGCTCTGCTTCATTTCCCTTCCACCTTGCAGTCTGATGATACCCTGTGGCTATTCCTACTCTCTTGTCAGGTTCAGAAAGGAAGAAAGAAGTCATTAAAACCAACAAAAATGTTAATTGTATCATAAATCTCTGAACAGAGCTGCATTTCAGCAGCTTATTCTGATTTGAGTGTGTGGCACTGCAGCTAAATCTGCTTTTCTTTTCCTGTAAGTCACTGAAAAGCTGAGAAAAGATGGAGGAGACAGTCTGGTTTGCCAGAGCTATATGTAAAATCAAACAGGGGTGCACAGTTTCAGCACTGAAGTCTCAGACCTAATTTAGAAGCAATATTTGAGGAAGTGAATAAATTCTGTACGTTTTTTCCTTTTTGTTAGGCTGGAGTAAGTGTTTGCATGCTTTTTTTTTTTTTGGTGTGTGTTTCCAGAATGGCTTTACAAGCCTATGAAACGGAGAGTACATCCAGCACAGCAGACTCTTTTTTAGAAGCAATGCATCTGTCTTAACAGAGGAAAGGCATCAGTAACAGTGTGGTTACACGACCACTGGCATTACTCATTGTGCCAAAGAAACTGCAGAATTGTATTTGAAAAGGTCTGGAACTACAGCAAGGAATGCTGGACTTGGAAGAAGGCCTCAGAGCAGAGGGTGCTGCCGGCTCTCCTTGTAAAGGTGACTGGAGCATGTCATGGAAACAACCTTGTGACCCTGGAGAGACTTTAATCAATGGTGTAACCCGGGGTGTATTCAAGGGAAATCACTGAAGTGGCTTCAAATGGATAATAGGAGTAAATAAGATCTACACAAGCTGAAGGAGTGCTATTTGCTGTTAGCAATATGATTATGGAAGTAGGGGATGCTTTTCCTTCATGCCAGTGTCCATCCAGAGCTCCCACCTGTGCTGGGACTCTCCTCCACTCTGTCCCAGCACAAGCTCAGGTCCAGCTGTGCTGGTGGGCCCCGCGTCCAGCCTGTGCCGCACTAACTGGAGCAAATTACCTGCTGATGGATACCTTCAGCACAAACTTGGCAGAGCCAGGAGGGATCTCAGGTTGCAGGAGTGGCTCATGTCTCGCAGGCAGGTGGGTGGCAGCAGAAGGATGGGGACTACGAGGTCTGTGGAGAGGCACATCCACCGCTTTGCCTTCCCCATCAAGTTCTGATGAGTCCAAGTCCAGCTGTTCTCCACCATGCTCATGGGTCTGTGGATGTGCTTCGTGCTTCTGTCCTTTTTGCTTTTCTCCCTATCTGAATCCAGTTTGACTGTGGCCAGCTCCTGGTAAAGGGGAGAGAGGGAGGGAAGAGGAGGGTTAATCCAATCCTTTTATCTTGCCCTTTGTCTAATTAAAACCACAACAAATGGCGCAGTTTAGGTTTAAAATGTAATTGTGTTTAATGAAACATTAAGGGCAATTAAAGGAGTTACCGTGGCAGCCTCTCTATACCCTCCAGGGTTTTAACGGTCTGATGAAGTGCTCTTCCTGGCTCTCTTGGCAGGGGGCTGTTAATTGCATCAGAAACTGATAGTGGTTTCCTTTTAGTACTGAAGTTTCCCTGGTTATCCATCTCGAAGGCACTTGCTTGTGATCAGTGTCTGGAAGTTGGGAGCAGCCGAGGGACGTGGCGACTGCCCAGGAGGGTGAATGGGACAGTGGGGGGCTGCTGATGTTGCCTCTCTCCTGTGCTGAACTCCTGAGCTTTGGTTTGGACGATCACTGGGGCTTGAGGCACTCAGTGAAGCCCTGAGGTCTGAGTGTCTCTCCTGGCCTAATTATTGTTATCCTGGATTTATTGTTAATGGGAGGCAATGCCTTATGGGTTTTTTTTTTGCCTGGGAAAGGTCATCATGATGTAGTTAAGTCAGCTTGAGAGTTGTCAGCAAAAGGGAAACATATTGTGAAAACTGAGATGATTCATGCTTGTAAATATTGTATAGTTACTATCAATCTCAGACTTTTAAAAGAAATTCTCAGCACCTAGAGGTCGTTGCTGGAGATTTCACAGACACAGAAAATTGGCACCTTCCTCTTTAAAATGCAACCTGAATTTAAAGCCAGTTCCTCACATTTTAAGGCTTTGACTCATGCCTGACTCATGCTGTTTTTAAAAATACTAAGAAGGGAGTTGGCAAGAGTGAGATAAACTGAGGCACAGAGGGAGGGTGAGGGCAGCCCCAGCACTGCCACTGAGGTCAGGCTTCCCCCCGACCATCCCCAAAGGTAACACCAGGGGAACCAGGAGCAGAGCTGGGAACAGGATGCCCAGCTCTAATCGCTTTCCTGCATCTTGAAGAAATAAATATTGCCAGAGCAGCAAAATAAATACCAGTTTAAAACACTGGTGGTGTGAGCAGACAGCAAATAGTCACCTTGCAGAAGCAGCTTGAAGGGGGGCAGCCTGGACTCTTTCTTTGTCTCTGCTGCCTCTGTAGGTAGAAACTATGGCTTGAAAACAAAGTTAACCGCTGCCTCCTGAACATGGGGCAGGCTTGATAGCAGCTTTGTGGCAGCTGACTGGATGACTGCTCTGTAAATCTTAGTAAAAGATGTCACAGCAACACGTGTCCCCCAGAGACTGGGAGGGGAAGGGAATGATACATATATATATGCGCGAAACCTGTCTCTAGAGTCCTGCCATCTATTTCTCAAGACTTAAGAAAATGCTGCCACTGTGCTGCCTCCATTTATCTCAAGTAAATATGGAGAGAAACTTCTAAAATAAGAGGCCTTTAAATATTCTTTTTATGGCAGAGGTTATTTTTTAACACAAAAGACTTCCCNGTTGCTTTCACAAATAAATAACTTAAAGCACCTCCTTGTCTCCACCTGCTTCCTGCCCCATTCAGCAAGCGCTTCCTGAGGCTGTGGGGAGTTATCTCGACCCCCAACAGATCGTCTCGATCCTTCAGCCTTGCCACAGCTGTGAGAGGTAACAGATGGACTCTTATCTCCCCCTTGCAGCCAAGGAGCCAAAGCCTGTGGAGATTTGGGAGTTATTCATGCTCACACAGGAAGCCTGTGGTTGATCAGAAGCTAAATCCTCTTCACTTTTTAAGCGGGGTAGGGAATTGTGAGTTTGACATAACTGTATTTTCAGGTTGTGGCTTCCCTAACCAACCATTGTGGACTGATTCACTCTGAAGGTTTGTTTTACTGGGGTGTGTTTGTGTGGCTGTTTATACCTCCAGTGCCAAGTGTCTGTGGGTTGTGATGGTGCACAGGTGCCACACGGCTCTTGGTGGGCTGAGTGTACTGTGGCACAATGAACTCTCAACCTGCCCTGATCCTCGGTAATGGGATGCAATGGAAGGATAATGGCATCCTTCCTCTTTCCTGATGTTGAGATTGACAAAGAGTTATATTTGAGACTGTCAGGGTTTTCCATTAAAAAGGTTTTTTTTTTCCCCAAGACCCAGAGTATTCTGAAAGTGTTTGTACCTGGGATTTCTGTTCTTTTCCAGACTCTGTGGCTGCTGGGCACCCAGACTTGCTATGGTCTGTGCCTGCTTGTCCCTAGCAGCAAGAGATCAAGGAAAACACGAGTGTTAACCTGAGGTTTTCCTACCCTTACCCTTGGGGTGCTCTTGAGTAGTTCTGCCCGTGCTATGAGGAGGTGTTTTGCATAGCAATATGAAGAGGCTTTGCCTCCTGCTTCCCCATCTCTTCATGCTTGAAGAGGTCTGTGGCAGCAGGAAACTGTCTCTAAGGAGGACTGATCTTGCCCTTCACAGGGATTAAGGGCCTCTCCTTGGTCTGGGATGAACTCCCTTGCTCTCAAGGAAGCTGCAGGGACTGCTGTGTTTTACTGTGGTTATTGTTTTGGGGTTTTTTCCCTCTCCTTTTGTGAAGTCAGAAGGCTGTTCCACAAATCCTCACACTTTATACTCCAAGATCACTCTGTCCACCTTTCCTAGCTTTTCCTTGGATCATTGCAATGATCTCAGAGTTCTTTTCCAGCCCATCTGATTCTATGATTCTATGTGCAAGGGGGATGGGGAGGACAAATGAGAGTCCACCACCGCCCCCCCTGTCCCATGCTGGGTACTCTGAGCCTCATCACCTCAACTACCCCATCTCTGGCCAGACACCGTTTCTTCTGTGGCTGCTGCAGTGGTGCTGCGGGAACAGGGACAGGGCATTCACACTGCTTAAGTAAAACATAATGATTTAAGTTTTATTTAATTTAAACAATAAAATGGCCATTAAACAAGTTATGCATTGACCACCTTACCATGCCCTCTAGCGCTAATCCTGATTAAGTGTCTTTATTACTTGGCTCAGTTGGCCTTTTTTAAATGACAATGAAACACTTGATAGCATGAGTGCAAACTCCTTCCCTCTTGGCAATTATCTCCCTTCCTACTGAGTTTTGCAGGAGAAAGGAGAGAGGGAGAGGGAAGAAGGGAGAGTAGGTTGGCCAGGGGAGAAATTCAGCAGCACCTGATCCGTTTATCACATAGATATGCCATAGTGGAGGCTTAATGGAGATTTAAATAATTCAGAGCACTCAGCCCCGCTAAAGCTGTATAATGAGCCTTCTGCACCGTGAGCCACTGCTCGGCTGAGCATACGAGCAGGGAGGTCGTGTGGTTTTTCCATGCATAATTAAAGGAATAAAAGGGGATTTAGAGCAACAGTGTTACAATGAAGCATGCGGACAGAGGCTTCGATTTTATTTAAGTTGGAAATGCCAAACAGTTTTTGGCTTGGAGAATAAGCTCCCCTCTTAATCTTTTTTTTTTTTTTTTTTAAATAAGTGCTTTTTTCTTTCCCCTGTTCCTTGCTGACCTGTCCCTGCTTCCCTCTGTCCCTTGAGCACAGGGTTGGCTCTGAAGAGAGTTCACAGTGATTTTTGTTTCACACTGGGACAGCAACTCTCAGCCCTGTGGCTATTCAAGGTCTTTGCTAGAACAAGCAGACATGAGCTGAGAAGCCTTTTCCAGCATGTTTCATGTTTCCTTTATTTCTGCCAAAGGGAAGGGCTCCAGATGAAGAGAATGAAAAGGAAGGTGGGAAGAATACTGGGGATCACTTGAACTCTTGTGATTTACCATGTTTTGCTGTGTTGCCAGGCTGTGCAGCAGGCAGGTACTCAAGTCCCCATGACTTCTTGGGTCAGGAATGCTGTTTCCCATGCTGCCCTTCATCAACTTGCTGTATCTGATCTGCCCTTCAGCCTGTGCTGTTGACAGGAGAAAATGGCTTTACATTATCCTCCTCCTAAGAAATGGAAGAGTGTATTTTTGTGCTGAAAGATGTTCTCAACCACGTCTCAAAACCTGTGCAGGTCTAGGGTGGTGGTGGTGGTGATAATTAACATGTCTTTCATTAACCACTTATCACAGGCTTAAGGTGCTGTGGGAGAGCTTCTCAAAGCAAACAGGTTTGGTTTCATCACAGCTCTTCTGAGCTTGAGTGAATTCCTCTGTGTCCCTATGAAATGGGAACAAGCTGGAGAGAACTTCAGTGGTCTGGAGAATCCTGAGACGGCCGGGGAAGGGCAAGCATAAACTCACTTGTCATAGGCTGCACCAAAAACCATGCTGCACCATGGTTTTGGTCTGCCATGCAGCCTGAGTCATGTTGTAGTGTAAATTAGACTTGCATCCCTCCCTTCACTGCCACAGCCAGTCATGAAACTGGGAATTATCAAGTGGTGGAAAAGATTACATCAACAGAGGGTCTATGCCATTGCAAATCTGAAATACATTCACTGTAGCATTTCTATTGGAAGCAGCAATGTGCTGCTCTACAAAGATGTTGCCCCATATGATGAGGGAAGATGAGCTCAGTCTGGCCTGGCTGCAAAATGTAGTTTTTGTTATGGGTGAAGGTTAAAGAGACTGGGACATTTAGACAGACTGTTTGAAGGCAGGGGTTGAGAGGGATTGCTGCTGCTCCTTGTACATACGGTAGAGGATAAATGTCCATGGTGGAGAATGATTCTTGCAGGTCAAGATCAAGACAAAACACAGAGCCGTGAAAGTGCTCAGTGAGAGTGATGGAGTTTAAAAACCCAAACAGGTTTTAAGGTGATATCTTAAGCTGATACATGATAACTTGTGGAATGGGATTCTATAATGTTTGTCTGCAGGGTACATGGATCACTAAATCTGGAGGTCCTTTCTGGTCTTCAGTCCTTAATAACTCCTTTGCCCAGGGGCTTATGGCTGACTCCCGGCACAAGTGTGTATGAATTCCTTGGGGCTCTCCTGCCCTCCCCACCTTCTCCAGGCAGAGCTTCAGAGCTTGTCAATGTGATGTACAGCCAGGAGCACAAGCTACTGCTACACTTAATCCCTAGAATTAATTAATTATTTTCCCTTAGATAAAGAAAACAAGAAGGAATATGTGGCCTCCATATTCACCTTAATGGCATGTGTCTATCAGTCATTTGTTACTGAGTGGGAAGCGGGGGCCAGTGTGACATCCTGCATGGTCACCGTAATGGAAACATCCATCTTGTCTCCCTCAATGCACGCTCTCCATTTAGGAATTTCGAAAACACTTCTGTCAAATATCACTCTCTGCACAATCCTGTTAGCAGGGCTGATGAATGGAGTCTCAAATTAAGACCGATCCCTCTGATAACCACAGTGCTGTAGGAGAGTCATCTGTTCAGTCAGAGCTATTTATTATATTTGATTAGCTGGGATGGCAATCTTCACAACCCACTGTAAATTCTATTAGGGGCACTCTGAGGCCCAGAAATGCAGATTACACTTCCTAACACACATATGCATACATATTGCCTCTCTTAGCAAATGGGTAATTTCCTAACATTTATTTCAATGTTGTTTCAAGAGGGATGTTGATGCCTTCCCTTTGCCAGGAAGGGAGGGAGAGGGATGAGGGGAACACTACTGGATAGTGAGACAGCCCCATGTTCTCTTTGCTCTTCATTGTGAGACCCTGCATGGCAGCAGCTCCCAGCAGGTATGTTTTGTGAACACTGGTCTCTCTACCTTCCCCCTCCTGTTATCCTGTGTCCTACAGGCATTACCATCCAAATGGGTGCTCAGGAGCAAAAGTCTCCTGTAATGATTGAGGAACCTCATGGGCGACTGGCCTAGGATAAAGCTCTAAAGATAGGGCAGGCTCTTCACTCTTATTTTTTTTTGTTTCTCCTTTATAATTTGATTCAGATGGGCCCCTGGCACCTCCAGCTGGCTATGTGACATGAAGTCAGGTTGAAAGTTCAGGGCTGGCTCTCCTTTGGCACAGTGGTGGTGATAGGAGCAGGATAGGATAGTATTACTGTACATCTCCATTGATAATTATTGGTCAGATGCTCTGAGACCTGTGCATAAAAGGTGCATTTTAATCAGAGTGTTCTTCTCGATGATGTCAGTGACTGAGATACCCTTGACTACAGTGGAGTTAGTATTAGGTGCATACCTTCAGGGAAGGAAGATGTCTGTCCTGTAGGCTGTTCACAGAGTAATGCATCCAGAAGTTTCATTTATTTTTGCTAATTAATTCTGCCAAGAACTGGAGGGGTTTATTAAGGGAAAACAAAGCAAAGATTATTTATGAGCTAACAAGCAGCATTTCTGGTGGTTTGCTTTCTTCTCCTGGTTGTATTTTATTTTAAGAATAATTTTCATAATGGTTCATTAATTTCTGCATTATATAGTAATTTACTAATACACACTATCCATTGATCTAAGGGTTAGAATCATCACAACTGGTTGTTCTGTGATTAATAGGTTTTTAATAAACCCTTTTTAAAGGGTGACTAAACCTCTTTAAGAATAACACTGACATAAGAGCTGAGCTTTATCTTTTCCCCATCTTTATTTCTTGTACCTGTTCAATAGGATGCTTACAACATCTGTGTCCCTTTGATGCACTTCCCATTGTATATGTTTCCCTAGGATTTTTATTGAGGTAAGCTGCTGCAATGATGCATGGCTAAAAGAAAATCCTTATAGAGCTGGAGGTACCTGGCAGTGTATTTGAATCTTCTTAAGCAGTTAAAAAAAAATTCCCAACACAGTGAATGAAAATCTTATCTGGGCATGATAAGGATCCCTTGGTCCCTGTAATATAATGTAGTTTGTTTCTTCCAGCCTCACAAATGCTTTTGTTATCTTTGCTTTGAGGTTTTTTTTTTGTCCCCTCTGTATAGCTTTGATTTTTTTTTCCCCCCCCCTTCCCCTTTCTCTTTCATCATTGTTGCTTGTAAATCCTTCCCCTGGTAGAGATTAGAGTAGGAATGAGTGATAGATGCTGTCAGTAACAGGAGCTAATTTTACCCCTGATAATGGCTCTGTGGTTTATACAGACTTCACTCTGCCGATGCAGACATGTACCTTGGGGCCTGTCCTGTCTGTGCCCTGCTCGGAGCTGCACCACGCTTGGCGATGGGGGTCTGAGCTGCTGGGGAGGGTGCTGGCAAATCCTTACCCTGGAAAGAGTCTCTGTGAATGCTTCTGCTAGTGAATAATTCCCTTCAAGCACACAACTAAAGCAATAGAAATTTTTGGTTTTTCCATGAAGAGTGTTTTGCCTTCTGCAGGAGCATGTGCATATGCTAGTGTGGTATGAGCCACTGTTCATAAACAATGAGGACTAGCAGTGCTTGGGCACTGCTGTCCCAGCCACCAGAGTGGCCCTGTGCTCCTTCTTGCTGCTGCTTTGTGCTCATCTTATGCTAAAAAGGAGGTCAGTGCCTGGCCACGGATGACAGGAGATGCCATAGCCCACATGTGGTCCTCAGCTTTTCTCTGTTATGCAGTGGGGGGAAGAAGCACTGCTGGACTGGCTCACCAATGTCTGACTTTTCTCTGGTCATGCCCTGTGTAGAGGATGGCATTGAATTTGGCCCCACTCTTTCTCTGCATTAAGTCGACACTTGACATTCATTTTTCCTGGTGTTCTTAAAAGGGACTGAGCTCTGGGAGGGGATTTGCACAGCAGATGAAAGACGTCTGAAGAGATGTTGGAAGCCTGAAGAAGTCTTGAAGCGCAGCTGTCACAGCCAGACTCCAATGCAGATGGCTGTGCTTTGCTCATTTGAAATTGCAGCTGCAGTTTCCATGAGGGATATTTGCTCCTCTGGCTTGTACTAGGGAGTTTGATTACTGTGGGTCACATTCCAGCTCCAAAGGGTTGCAGAGATCTTGGTTATCTTCTTGTCCTTGGATAAAGACTGAGTGAAATATTCTCTGTTTATTTTCTTGGACATCCTTGTTGACTGTGCATATTTTTTTTTGTGAGGTAGTCTTATGTGGTCCTGGTGTGTGTATGTGTGTGAAAACATGGTACTCTCCCTCACCATCTTTTCTTTATTTGGTGTGGCACAGTCATATCAAGCCTCTGTGTTCACATTACAAAGTATGGAAGGGAGAAACAACTATTTTAAAGCCTCTGTTTACAGTCAACAATATGTTTCTTTGGTCACCATTAGTGCTTCTAGTACTTTATCTACTATAATTTGATTCCCTTTGGCAACTGGCTTCCCTCAGTTTGTCTTCCTTACATATGAAATAGCCTGAGATAGCTTTAGTAGTACAATACTTGTTTTACTTCAGTCCTTATTAATGTCTTTAGATGTTGTGTGTCCCCTCCCTCTTTAATTCAAACAATAATTCAGGGACATCCTGGAGTAGCAGCTGATGTTTCCTACGGAGTGGGGTGCATTGCTAAGGCTCTTTTTTGTTGTGCTCCTACCTTGTTGGCTTTTCATCTTCAAATGCTCGATTTTTCTCCCAAGGCATGTGATTTTTTTTCCCCTAGGTATCTCCCCTGCACCAGTGCTGACAGCTCAAATCTCATCTCCTCTTACAGGTGATATTTTATTACCTGTAGCAGTGACTGAATGGATCCAGTAAGGCAGCTCACTGTGGCACTGTCTCCTCTTTGCTACCAATGAAGCAGACCCAGGGCATTCTTTTATTTTGAAATATTTTAGGGATAGCAAGGTTTATTCTTCATGAGGCTATTATTGGTTAGAGAAGTGGAGGAAGGATAATGGTAAAAAGCTGTGACACAGCTGTTCCATCCCTGTTCCATTATGGGCTGGGAGCAGCTGATGGCCTCTGATTACTGGTGATTTTCTTAATTATGGTTGGAGAGAAACAGGTGGTGGATAGAGAGCAGATGCCATCTGTGAGGCCAAGTCTTCTGCTACTTGCAGTCTGTGGTAAGAAGAGCTATGAAACAGTTTGTGCCTGTTGAGTGTGTTTGGGTGCTAATTCAGTGTAGCTTTGCTGCCTTTTGATGGGGTAATGGTAATCTGTGTAATTACAGGATACTTTCTCATTAATAACTGCTTCAGTCATTTCTCCCTTCTACCTTCCCCACCAATTTATTTTCTTCTGCAACTTAGAATGGTATTACTCATAGTCATAGATGTTCATTTTGTCTAATGGAAATATATACAGTGGTATGCAAGTTAGTTACAGGACATGAATGCTCTAATGTGTTGGTCACTGGGACAGTCATCATTCATCTCTGGAGTGTGGAGTCAAATGAACATTCTAGCTGTGTGAGAGGACCTGCAGGTATTTTCCAAGCCACTGATCTTATCAATTCTCCTTTAGCAGTCTGCTCACCCATGTGGAGCACCACCAAAGACAAGTGGGCTTCTGCACCATTTGGTCTTGGCTGTGGTTACTTTGGACCCAAACTTAGAATCATAGGTTGGAAAAGACCTATAGGAACGCTAAGTCCAACTGTTGTTCCAGCACTGCCAAGTCTTTTATGAAGAGAAACACAATTTTTGGCCTCCTTGGCGCTATGCAGGTTCTTTCCTTCTGCATAATGTTCTGTCCCTCTCCTTTCTTCCCCCCCCCCGCCATGGTGTCTTTGCATTTTCAATCGTATCTTCACAGCGAGCTAGAAAGGAAATCAAGAATCTGCCAAAACATACATCATGTCTTTTCTTTTCAAAATAGCATTAGAATTCAGGCCCATTTCAGGCCCATGCATTGAAAATTATGCAACCCAGAGCTGGGAAATTGAAAAGTACTGTGAACATCGGTTTGAATTTTAAACCAAATTCCTGTCAGCTGCATTTCTTCCTTTTATATGTTTTCCTTCTATTAATATTCTAGCGAATGAGTTTACAAGAAACAATGAATTTTAAACAAAGCGTGGAGGACTTTTCCTGAGAGTGAATTTCAAGTCATAAATGTGAATATTCTCACTGGGTTCTGAGAAACTGCGCTTTGCAGAATGGAGACATGACATTGATTCTTACATCCAAAATCAACCAGAACACCCTGTATTTTGAATACTTCTGGCAAACAGCTCAGGAGAGGATGAGCACCTTCTTCTCTTGTTTTGCGCCAGTAAAATGCAAAGAGAAGTGGGGACAGAATTAATTGTATCAGTAACAGGAAAGAGATTTTCACCTGACTCAATTTTTGCCATGAAAAAACTCTCTCAATATCCTGACAGGTTCTGAAAAGGCTTTCTGTTTCAGGAGGAAATGGTAGGGTGTCTTTCTCAAGGGACATCTGGCCTGTATTTGTGAGCTCCCAGGTGACTTACAAAATCAAAAGCATGTGTCCTCAGAGATGCTCTGCACATGAAGCTCCTTCTGGTGTTGGTGTGAATCAGGCGGTGGCACAGACTCTGCTGTCATCTTGAGGTATCTCCCTGTTTTGCTTCTTTCTGGTCGTCTCCTGACAAGGTCGGGAGTGTGTGGTTAGATTTTTCTACTTGGTTTTCATTTCCTTTCTGCAGAGGAACAGTTTGTGGGTTCTACATCCTGTCTCTTCACCGCAGGTTTGTAACAGATTGGTGTGGGGAGCCAGCATCCCCAAAGGCAGGACTGAAAGAGCCTGAGGCTGCTGTGGGGTCCTGGCTCAGGGGTATTTCAGTCATCACCCAGGGTTTCTTAATTTCCAAACATCTCTGAAGGTAATTATGTCTTCCCCTAAGGCAGAAGGTGTCTGAAAGGATCAGAGGTGAGACTTGTTAGGGAAGAAGCGCTGCTAAAAGCCATCTCCTTCAGCAGGAAGGGCTGAAGTCACCTGCTGGGAGGCAGAGCAGCAGGGCATCCTTTCCCACAACTCAGTGCCCTCTGCCTGAGCTGGAGACAAGAATAAGATGCCTTTAGCAGGACCATGACCTTCACGAAAACAAACTCACATCCACCCAGCCAATGGGATCCAGGGTGAAAGGGTGACGAGAAGATACAATTATGTCCTGACACAATGAGGAGCTGAGAGCAGGCAGAGGTGGAATTACTCAGTTCCAGTATCCCAGTGTGTGATTTCACAGTGGGACTTCCAGGCCACTCAAGTTTCCATCAAGGATCACTCATGCCATGGCACTCTGAGGTGGTAGTCTGAGGTTGCCTGGTGATAGGCATTCACAGTTCATCTCTTCCATGGAAGAGGCTGTGGATGAATGGTCTGGATACTTGCCCAGAGTCCTCTGAGGGTCTCTGGACTGAGGGAGGTGCAGGTTTTGCCTCTTCTCCCCATTTTTTTCCCAGGCTGCTCTTGACTTCTTGAGAACAGGCACTGCTGCTAAGGAGGGAGGGCAAGTTGTGTGGGACAAGACCTTTCCATTGCTTGAGGAATGAGCTGCCATGAGTCTCTATGAAACCAACTCTTTCTGGCTCATGTGGGTGGATTTGGGCAACCCCAGTTCCTTTCTGCAGTAACCTCAGCCTGCCTCTTGCTGAGCCAGCCAGGACCAAATGCTTCATCCCTCGCCGTAAGCAGCGGCACCCTGTGCTAATGTCATGGAGGTCCCATGCTGCTACTCTACTGCTGTTCCATTCCATTTGCTGGGAGTCTCCCTGCTTTGAAGGCAGCCGTTGTGTTAGCATGTCAGAAGGTAATTAAATAGACCCCAATTCTTTTAATTACTGCTTGCTCCTCGGTACATGCCTACATACAGGGATGAAGTGAAGGATATGGAAATAATCGCTGACAGATCACAGCTGGAAATCCATGGCACCTTGGATAAACATTGAAGTGAAGGCACTGCATGCAGCCCGGGTGGCTTGGCTCTGCAATTACTGTGAAATCTGTCTAAAGAGATTGGGGCATGGAATTGGAAAACACGGCAGGCTCTCTTCTCCAGGGAGCGGGATGTAGCACGGAGCTGGATGATTGTGATCAGAGGTGTACCTAATACACAGTGGGTTTTGTTGTTGGCAGTAAACTTCAGGCAGAGGTGAGGGGAAATAAGAAGATTAGTGTGACAGGGAGAGCAAGGTGAAGGAACGCCGAGACCTTGCAGCTTATTAGAGATACAGGTCATTGTTACATCCCTTGTAACTGTTGACGCTGAGGAGGTGGATAAGCTCTGGCTTGGGTGTCATGGTGCTTTCTCTGCCTGGAAACCATAGCTGGAATGAGACAGACAGAAGTGACATCAGATCCTCCCATGTGCTGTCCTCTATGCCAAGTCATATGTGCTGATATGAACATCTTTGGCTTGCACCTGTGCAGCTGTTTCTTACATAAAGTAAATATACTGCTGCCTTTGAAGCTGTTGGAGGTTTTCCTCCTAAAAGTGGGGGGAGGTATGTGTGTCTTTGACAGTCCAGCTCCTGGTAAAGTGTTTAAAGGCGTTGGATCATAGAGACATGAATTTTATGGGCAAGGCACAAATGCTCCCTAAATGTCTTGCTGCAGACAACATGGTGTGTTGCTTCTTGTTCCCTTGTGTTTATGCCGCGGTCTTTAGAAAATCATCAGCTGCTGGTATCTTAGTGCATTGCTATTGCAGGCTGGTGCAGATGAGGCAAGCAGGCAGCAGAGCCATAGCTAGAATGAATGTTTCAAAGATATGACCGAAAGCATCTTTCTGGGGAGTAACGCTTGGTTGTTTAAGAGCCAATTCTGCTTTACTGCCTCTCCTTTTATCTGTCATTCTGGTTCTAAAAAGGCCTCCCAATGCCTCATGGGGTTAATAAAGCAGGAGTGGAGGCAGGAGACTTAATTTTGAGTCGTGTGCGATTTATGGGCTGGGGAAGTTGCTGATTGCCAGGCGTCCGGAAGGCAGCACAGCAAACGATGCCAGCAAAGGGCTGCACACAGCTCGTCTAATCTGCTGTGGCACCAGCCACAGAGGAGTCCGAAGATATGTCTGTTGTGGTTAGAGAAGTAAACAGATAGGAAAGATTGGAGGCTGTTTTGCCCCCACTTACCTGTTGTTTGGTATAAAGGATCAGGCCCTGATAAAACCCACTCTAATCTATTGCCCTCTGCGGTGAAGCAGTTTCCTCCCTTGGAAGATGAAAAAGCCTATTTTGAGCTCTGGGGCTCACGGGAACCCCAGATAGGATAATATCTGAGAGCCAGTGGTGCCAGAATAGGCAAGGAGGGCAGGTTTAGCTCCCAAGCCTGCTGACCAGCCTTGCTTGCCCAGCTCAGTTAGCCAAGGTCAGGGTCAGCAATCAGCTCAAACTCACCTTTGGGCTGCACCAAAGTACCTGCCTTTGGACAGGTGGTGCCAGCCTGACTACCCATGGGTAGAGGTGCTGAATTTCATGGATTCTGCTGGAATGTGCAGGGCTCTTCTCTGTGGGATGCTGGTTTGCTCCCAGTGTTTCACAGGGGATGCCTTCCTTCTCTGTGCTGCAACTGCATTGCCTTTTCTTTTATTCTTCTGGGACTGGTATTACTCATGTCCTCAGAATCCACTTCCAGGCAAAGCATATGGGACACTTATGCAGAAAATGGTTCCATTTGTTTGATTTTTTTTTGTTGTGTTTTTAGGATTCTCTCCAGTGTTGTTTGCTTGCAACCACTGAAATACAGCACCTGAGCCTAAGGGGAACATATCAAGGATAGAGTTGTCTAATTCCTGTGGGAAGTCAGCTTGGTATTATGCCTTGGAATCCTGTTAATCTTGACGATCTCTCTGGGTTTAGCCTGATCTAATCAGATTAGGCCTTCTGCAGATCACTGAAGCTTTGTGCATAGCCAGGGCCTCCTTCCCAAACTACCCCTGCTTTTGGAACCTGCATCCATGCCTACTGGTCCCTGAGGGGTCATGGAAGTTTTTCCTCCTCCAGGGGATTTTCTGGGATAGAGGTGAAGAATTCTGAAGCATGAAGAGTCATGAAAGCAGGGTCTATTTTTCTCTCCTAAGGGAGGCCACATTTTTTTAAAATCAAGCTATTTTTGGAACAGGGCTTCTGATTCAAATCTGTTTGGATTACACCAGTAGCTATGGCAAGAGAAGGAATCCTGAATTTTCCTCCTTTTTGCACCGCATCCCTCCCTGGTTTTCAGTCTGAAGGAAACAGCCTGATTCATGCCAGTCTCACAGGGCACTGGTCCCAGCCTCCAGGTGTAGTACCTTGGCAGTATTGAAAGTAGAATGGCATGGAGAATTCCATGCCATGGAAGCAGCATGCTGACTAAAGATAGGAAATAGCATTAGTCTGGTCTGACCCCTCACCCTCTGTCTAATTTTCAAGGGTATTATTTACTACTATTATTTACTACAGGCATGCAGTACATGCTTAAGGTATAAGCTGATTTTAAATCAAGGCAATTCCATGGCCATCTGTGGCCATCAATTTACACCTGCTGGTGATNTTTACTACTGAAAAATGTTACATGCTTAAGGTATAAGCTGATTTTAAATCAAGGCAATTCCATGGCCATCTGTGGAACTACATCAATTTACACCTGCTGGTGATCTCAGCCAGTGTTTATATATCTTCTTAGGTTCCATAAAAAATGATTTTTTCAGAAGCAGGCTTGTTAGCTAAAGAAGCAGCAATGATCTTTTAACAACACTATTATGCTGTTCAAAATAGCGTTTTTATTGATCAATGTCCTTAACGTGGCAGAAGGATGGCTCCATTTTTTCATTACTTCTGTGTATCCAGCCTGGCTAGCCAAGCACCGTGGTACATGGCAAACACTCTTACTTGCCAAAACCTGTTGTTATGCTACAGACATATGCCCATAGTAATTACCCATTAGGGGTAGAGTTGTGACTGCAATTGGGTGAATAGCACACAGGTAAAAGCAGCCGTGGTGTGATGACCCACCCTTAAGGAGAATGCAGTACTTCCTTCCCCCTAAGAGTGGGTCATCAGACATAGTAACTCTCTTGCTACTGCTGTCTCAAAGCCGACAGGGATGAAGAGTGAATTAGGATGGAGAGGGAAACATTTGCCATAATGTTCCCTTTCCTTACCAGCGAAAGAGAAAAGTGCCTGGGATAAAGCAAAATAAGAGCTGATCATTTTGGGCTGCCATTTCAGAGATGATCAGTTTTCAATAGAAGGATTGTTTATCCTGTCTGGACCTCTTTCTACAAACCAGCTAAATGAATTTAATAATGTCTCCAGCAAGGTCCCTATGACACTGATGTTTTCAAAGAGCTTTGAGGTCTTCATATGAACATGCAGCATGGGAACCAAGTGCTACTGCCTTATGGCTGCTAAGGTGCTTCTGTGTTTGGCTCCAAGGACTCTCAATTATTTCAAGATGCTGAGATAGGAGTGTGTTCTGGTTCAGTGCATTGCATGTGGACATCAAATGTCCTCTTGTGTCAGGGCACTGCACAATACCTCTGAAAGGCAGTATTGCCTATCCTCTCCAGGTACAAATCTCAGGGAAGCAGGTCTATGCCTTGGCTTAGAGGCTGTGATTAGTGTAATGAGGCCTTCCATACTACCAGTGCATTGGGGTGATGCTGAATTTAATGGATTCCTTGAGATCTTTGAATTCTTTTTGCAAACATTTCCTTCTCAGGCAGACGTTCAGAAAACACTGTATGTTTCCTCCATCCCTTTTCTGCTCTGTAAGCATGGTTCTTGTATGGTTTTGATGGGTTTTGCTTAATGGTTTTTTCATGCTCTTTAAAGGATTTGTGTGCCTTGGTTAATATATGTTAGTGTTGTCATGGATTTATACCAAAAGGGCTATTGTTCTACTTTAGGAAGCCTCTTTGAGTAACTCTTAAATCTCTGGTGTGTTATTGACACACAAGCTCTTCTGACTCCTTCAGCTCTGAGGTTAGACCCAAAAGTAACAGCACCTTGCAGTAAGGCTGGAGTCCTGTTATGGGGCAGCACATCCCTAGAGTGGAAGCTTAACACTCCAGTTAGTGAAATACTGGCAGCCAGCAGTGATTACAGAGAAGCCACATATCTTCAAGATACTGAATGTGTGCTTACCAGGTAAAACAGCCAAGTTTCTGGGCCATGAAGCTGTGGTAACACATCCTTTCTCCAGTGGAGAGAAGTTGACTGCCCGCTTGCTAGTACATCTTGCAACACTGGCAGAGTCCATCTATTTTACTTCTCTTTCTTTTCACATTGCTTTTCTTCCTCCTCTCCAATTTTCATTGCTCTGCAGAGAAAGCATTAGCTGGTGCTGGAAGTGCCCGCTCATACTGCAAAGGGTGTCTCTTCCTCTAGAAGCCCAGCTGTAATGCAGAGGAACATTTGCCTGCAGGTTAGGCAGTGATGTGCAGACCCATTAAGACTCCTCTATTAGCTTATGACAGCACTTTAAGCTGTTTCTTCATGTAGAAAAGGTATTATGAGTGCTGCAGGGACTGAGACAAAGACAGTGAATCCAAAAGTTACAGATAGATTTCAGAAAATCTTGTGTCTGTAGGAGTCATCCATGGTCTCCTTGCCTCTGGCAGCAGAGCCGAGATTCTCTTTCCTGTGCCACCTGCTGACAGATGCAAATGGGAACAGTGTAGAAATAGCCTGAGGAATGGTAATTTTATATTTCTGCTCCAGATCTTGCAGAAAAGCTCTTGGATGGCAATCGGGGATTAGTTACCCTTATCATCCATCTGTCCTTAGTGCAAAAGCAAATCTGAGCCTTGCTCTGACCAACCTTGTTTATAAACTGCAGAAGTAGCTCTGCTCTGTAGATCAGCTGCTAGGACAGCCACAAGGATCCCGATGAAGATGGTGGTTGTTTTTGGTGCCAGAGATATGGTCTGAGCCACTTCAGAGAGATCCCGTTAGATTCTATCTTCTTCCACTCAGCCCTCTTGCATACGTATAGAGATGGGATTTACTTTGCAATTGTGGTCTGATAGTTGTTGGAGAACAAGTTACAGCTTTTAGTCTTGGGTGAATCAAGAGGCAAATGTCCCTCTTTCCTTTCAGGTATTGCTACTGGAAGGCAAACAAAGCAGGAGTGAGTAGTGACAGACCTGCCTGTGCCTGGAGCGAGGCCTGTGTCCTGTGGTGTGGGAGCATCTCCTGTCTGTTGATCCTGATAGTGAGGAGAGGTGGCTGTGGTCCCATGATAAATGCAAACCTGTGTCTTTTGGGTTATTTGATTTGCCATGAAGTCAGGAGCCCCTTAGAAGCCAGAGACTGACCAGGGGTATGCAAGTGGATGGAAAAAGGCTTGCAAAGTGGAGACAGTTTCTAGACAAAAGCAGCATGCAGTAATCCCTGGAGAGTGAATGGAAAAACAGATTACGTTTGTTCTCAGATCTGTTCAATAATGGAGCAGCAGGCAGCTGCTGGCCTTCGTCCCCCAGGTCCCTCACAGGAGCAGACAGCCACTACATTATTAATTGTCTGCTGCTGGCAGTCCAGCGGGATGCAGCGTGGCTTCTGCAGAGTAGCCTGGTGCTTTGGAAAGCAGCCCCTTCCTCCTGCCTCCAGGGTTCCTTTTATAAATGTGTCTCTTCCCTCAGAAACTCTTCATAGTGAGGTGTCTGCGTGGCTGTGGACGAAAGCACTTGTAGCCTCAAGGCAGGGAGTTTGCTCAGTATTCTTGATTTACTGTGGTGCTGTAGCACCTCTCCTCTGAGCATCACCACAGCCCACAGTGAAAGGCACTCTTTGCCTCAGAGTGCACCTGGAAAAAGCAAAGGCTGTAGCCTCATCCTGTGTGTGGGGAGCTGAGGCATAGAGTTACTCTATCACATAGATACAAAGACCATGGAAGTACAACACACATCTTCTCATAGTGTTTGTTTTTGTTAGAGCTTGTCCTGGTCAATGGGAGGAAGTCTCGAGGTGGTCACTGTCCCAGTTTGTTCTTTAGCAGGGATGCACCAAGTCCTGTTGTTTTCACCGTCCCAGTTTTAAGCTGGAGGGTGTTTCCCTGCTCATGGCTCCAGACGTCTGTCAGCCAATAGTTGACCTAAAGAGTTCATTCTTTGGCCAGTGTTTTTCCTCTTGTCACCGAAGTTTTCTGCTCCATCCTTTGCTCCCATGCCCAATATTTAGTAGATCACTTTGGCTACACAGATAATTCTTTGTCTGACATGCAATATGATTGTCTTGGGTAAAGGACAATTTATTTCAAATCTCAAGTCTGTAATGAACATTAATCGCTTTATCTGTTTATCTTGAAACAATCATTGGTGATCTTCCAACCAAGGAGTGTGGCTTGGCCTCTGCCCTGACCTTTGTGGGAGCACTGTGTGCTCACCTGATTTAAAAGCTCACTTGTTTTAACCAAGTGCATAAAGTCCCACAGTGGATTCTGTGGTCCCAACATGAGCTTACTCATTGAATTAAAGGTCAAAACGCACATTTGGAGACTTTTGCATTGTGCCCCCAAACAAAGAAAAAGCTTTACTAGGAGATGTCCAAACAGAACAATGAAAAATAACTATATAAACTATGAGTGTTCTTTGGCTTTTTCTTTTCTTGTGTCCTTTCTTGCTTTTGCACAGCCCCTGAGCGGATAACAGTGGTATATTTGTGTGAGGAACTCTTCATATCATTTCCACAACATTTCACCTGCCAATGNATATAACATCGCCTCACAGTGGCTTGCTTGGTAATTTTTGCATGAAACACTGGAAGTTGGCTTTCTTTCAAGAAACTGCTTTGTCCTTGTCCTGTTGTGGTTTTTTTTTCCTCCCCCTTTTCTTTCTTTTAAAATGAGACTGATAAAAGAAATTATCTTTTCCTCTAGCACTTGGTGTAATTGGAATGTTTCTGTGCTCATGGTAGGATGTGGACTACCTTGGATTACAACTATACCCACATGTATTTTTGACTGTTTCTCACCTAAGCAATAGCTCACATTTAAAAGCTTTAGTGACAAGCATCCATGGACTTTTTCCAGCTGGAAAAAATTAGTTTTCTTTTTCTATCTTTTTAAATTGAGAACATTTTGCCTCTGGACAGGGATTCTTTCCTTGTTGTGCTCCTTTTTTGTCATGAAGTGACAAAACACATCTTGCTGCCTGTAGCAGAACTGCAGCCAGAGGAGAATTTCTTGGGAGTGGGTATCCCTGGATGAGGGAATAACTTGGAAAAACCAAGTTATTGATGCCACCCTGACAGACATAGTGGGGCAGTGTTTGGTCGTCTGCTGTGTCTCAGGATTAAACCCCACGATGCAGGACACATCCCACCAGAATATGACAGGCCAATATCCATGTCCTTATATATCTATGGGAGGTGTTGTGTCAATCTAAGAAAAGCACATAGAGGCTGCTCACTACTTTAGACCTTGGGAATTTAGGAGTTCCCAGACAAAATTTTAGTTGTTCTTTATTTTTGTAAGCAGCTATTTTTCCCCCTGCTTCCTTATTTCTTGTTTCTCAAATCTACCACCAGTCTCTTGTGTCTGCAGCTTCCCTGCAATGAAGTGGGGGACAGAGCGAGGCTCTTTTTACTGGAAGGGGAAAAGAGAATCACTGGCACTATAAGGATACTTTTGTTCTTGAAAGGGGTGTGCAAACCCGCAAGCACCTCTGGAGCTGATAGCTGTGTGATCCATGCTCCTTTTTATTCTTTACTGAGAGTTTGTAGAGCTCAGAAATCGAAGTCAGTGCAGTTATACCCACTGAACAAAAATAATCTTCTGTTATGATAAGTACTAAATTAATGATATGATAATAAAGCAAGGGCCACTCATTATTTTCAGCTCTGCTCCCACCCTGGACAGATTACTGGGCCAAAGCAGGGACTTTTTCTAAACAAAAGAGATTTTTACATTGCTCCCAGTTAACCTGGTGATGGGGAAGGGAAGAGGGAGGCAGCTCAAATGCTCAGCTTTCTGCTGTGCACCTCCAGGGAGAAACAGTTAAATGGAGATGTGAGGACTTGCCTTGCTTCACAAGGAAATAGTCTCTTTTATGTGTATCTTGCCTGTGTTGATATTTGATAGCTATTTTGGGCCACAACAGCAAATTTAATCCACAGTTTGTTCTCTCTCTAAAGTATTGTACCATAAAAACTCAGATCAATTTTGACAGCTCCAACTATTTAGATTGGAGAGAAAAGCCAAACAGTGAATCACTCTGAATATTTACAGTTGAATTCATCCCAGGGTACCTGTACCCACCTCACTGAAATGAAAGTGTTATCTGAGATATGAGCCAAGGCTTAGAGGCTTCCAGCTCTTTTCCCAGCTTGCATGAAGTGGTGCAGCTGTGTCTCCAGGGCTGGGATGTGAGGAGCAATCCAGGGCTAATGTCGCAGAGGGGTTGATGAGTTCAGAGTAGTCCACGCGCTCCCTTTTGGAGGCTTGGGGACTTATACTACCCTTGCTCTGCTGAGAGTCAAAGCACTTGAACCAGAGTAAATATAGCTTTCTCACCTCCTTGGAGCTGGCTGAAAGTGTGGGAAAGATGTGTTCGCAACTACTTATACAGTGGTCAATTTTCAACAGTCCACAGGAAAAAAAGAAGTCACACAAAACAAAAGGCCTCACAGTAAGTTATTGAATTAATTCCCTTGGATATCTTACCATGATATAGCCTATGGTCATGACTTGATATGCAGGAATCAGTGTTAAATTCTCAGTTCCACTCCCTTTCTCCTGTGGTCTTTACCCGAGATGCTTCATTTCCCTCCTGTCTCAGCTGGAAAATCTCTTTTCAAGTTTTTGTCTGTTCCCATCACTGCATCTTCTCCATTAAATTGATGGCAATTGCCAAGTCCTTTGCAGCTTTTATGGGCTTCATAATACTTCCTCACAGGGAACTCAACAGTCTATATTGGCTATCACTGTCATCCTCTGAAATATTGCTGTCATTCACATATGTGATGTCCCCAGTCCCAAAGGATCTGCAGCCACCATGCTAACTGCAAGTAAGTGCAGGGATTGCTTTGCTGTTAAAGTGCAACTGTCTTCTGAGTGTAGAGAAGGAGTTGCATAGCCGAGTTACCAGCAAGCAGCTTTTTGCCTGTTTCTTAGAGAAGATGGCCAGCTTTTGGTCAGAGACAGGAGAAACAACTCCTTTTACAGGCTTTCAATCCTTAATGCACCCTCTGAGCAGGTACAGAGATGGGCATTTGGAAGTAGAGCTCTTAACCTGATTTTCTCCCTCTCTGTTTTAACTGGGCAGGAGGCAACCCTGGGGGCCAGGGCAGTGCAGTCCAACAGGCACATCTGCATGGCTGCCTCAGCCCTGTGTGCCCATGCATTAGCTGCAGCCCTATGATTCCTGAGACTGGGATTTGGGAAATAACATTTCTTTCTCCTCAAGTCACCTTCAAGCCACATGTAGGGAAGGATACAAGTAGTGCTTTCTGGACCAGTTTGCAGAGGAAAGGCAAATCTCATCTGTATGTGTTTTCAGGGTTGCTTGTCCAGAGATAAGCCTACAGTTCAGTGGAAAAACTACAGCAGTCTAGTGAGTGTTAACCATGAGCAGAAGGGGTTTTGCCTGCAAGGCCCATGTCCAAAGACCCTGTGCAGAGGGAGGAGGAGCCAGCCATCCCAGTGGTGATACTCTGACCATGCTAACTCCCACTGTCCACAGCACCTTGCTAGGAGGCTGCACAGTCCCTCTCACCTTTGGCAAGGCAGAAAGCATCTGCCTCTGGTCTTTCCACTGCCTGTGCAAGAGCTGTTTGTTTCCCTGGCAGTAACTTGTTCTGGCAATAAGGTACAGCGATGTGTGCGTGTGTGCATCTCATCTGTTGCCTTTAGCACTGGCTTTGGCATGTTTTGGTTCAATCACCGAATGAGAGCAGGATACAATGATGTGCTGATTTTTGACCAGGCTGTCAGGATGGTGTCTGGGATGTTGTATCCTGGACTTGCTATGTGAATTGCTTCCCCTCCTTGTTTTTCTGCTTCTGTTTCCTCTCCCAGCCCATCCCTGTGTGACTTAATACAGTGTATCTTTGGGGTTACCCTTTTTGGCATCAATGCCGTGTTTCATACCGGAGTCCTCTGAGGTCCCTGATATCTGAGTGCTGTGTAGCTCTGGCTTAAAGCAGTCATGTGAGATCCTTCAAACTTGCCTCCGGTGTGACTGGAGACACATCTGATGCAAAAGCAGGGATTATAATGGTTAAACTGTGTAGAGGCAGACTGTGACACAGACAGTAGAGGCAAATTTCCTGACGTGCTTTTCCCTTAATCCAGTGCCTGCCTGAAAATGCTGGGGATAGGACAGGCAGGACAAAGGAGAGAGGGGCACTGGGAGGAAGGGTGAGAGTGGCAGCACAGATGAAAGGAAGAGGTGGGGAGGAATCCGTGAAAGTATGGGTGAATTGCTGCTCTGCTTATTCTGCACCATTTATGTGTGGAGAGGGACTTGTTTGACTTTTTGGTGTTGGTGTTTTATAGGAGTTCAAGTCTCACCTCTGCACTAAACTGCCAAAAGGGAGATATATACATGTTACCAGGAAATCATAAAAAGCACCAATAAAGATCTCGTTGCTCACACATCGTGAGGGTGGGAGAGAGGGGAAGCAGCAATACCAGGTTGAACCAGGGCTGAAGCTGTTTGTATGGGCAGGCAGAGAGAGGGTCTGTGGCAATGCCTGGGCCAGTTGAGACGTGGCTGAAGGGTCAGGCTCCTTGGTACTGGTATTAGTGCTGTTGGTGCTGGACATTGCGCTGGTGAATCCATTCCTGAGGAGGGAGGGGCTCATGCTAACCACTGTGCCTCTGATAGCTGTGTGTGGAGGCAGTGGGAGATGCAAGCTCTGTGTCTCCTCTGTTTTTATTCTTGGAGCATCCCTGCTCATTCTCATGTGATTGGGGTGGTGGTGAGAGAGTTTCTTGTGACATAGATTCAGAGAAGACAGCAAGCGAGCCTGGGACTTGATGGCAGAAGCTTCTCCTCTTTTGTCTTTGTTTGCCCCACTGCTTCATGCATAGAGATCCCATGCGCTTTCCTATCACCTTCCAAGGGCAGCTGGAGAGAGGCAGGGAACGCACCTATCACTGTCCATGAGAGCCTTCCAGTCAGGACTGAAATGTGCACGAGCCATCAGCAAAGGCTGTAATTGCCTGGAGCAGTAGAGCTGGACAGGAGCAGTCCTGTGGATGGGTGTCTCCATGGCACAGTACCTCAGGGGGTGGCACAGCTCATTCACCAGCTCAGTGTGCCAGGCAGCTCCCCTGGGCATGACTGAGGCTGGATATGATGACATTAAAGGGTAGTGCTCATTGATGTTGGTGTTGCGTTCAGGGAAGAGCCTTGCTGTGTGGAGAGTAATCAAAATGCTTAATTTGCAGCCATTGATTTATTGTGCTGTTTGTTGAAATGGTATTACAGTTAGCTGCAAACTGGTTTTCACCCTCTAATAGTGAGTTCCCACCGCAGTGGCGTGAAAGCTGTCACTGCCCACCAAAAGCAGTGCCGGGGGAGGCTGAGAAATGCCAGCTGCAACTGAAGAGGAGAGGTCGCAGCTTCAGCTGGCACACACCAGGGTAGCATCACACCAGTCGGCATTTGCCCAGGCCTGGTGTTCTGCAGTTGGGGGATCTGGTCCATTTTTTGTGAGAAGTCCTTTGCACGAGCACGACACACTTGCAGGCTAGGAAAGATTGAGTGTAGCATCTTTTTGTTGATGGATATTGAAGGAAAATAATTGTCCTAGATGCAAAGAAATCTGAAGGAAGAGGCACTTGCATTTCTTTTGTGCGATAGTATGGAGAGTTTTGTTCAGTAGAGGTTCTCCTTCTAAGATTCATGGAGGGACCTGCTTAGTACGTGCCTGTTCTTTGTTATGCCTGCTCTGTATTTTCAGTTCAGCCTGTTCGTCCTAGAGGGAAAGACTCCACGGGCAGCACTTTTTGTTTCTAGTGCCCTCATCACTGCAGAACCCTCAGCCTCCTGGCCACCCTGTGCATGCCAATGAAATAAGAAAAAAACCCCACACTGTGTGTAGCTGTTGATCAAAGGTAGGGAGCTCATAGCCTAATAGGCATTTAAAACAACACTTGAAATTATTGTTGATCTTTTATCATTGCTGTCCGTGCCTTCCAGCTCTTTGGAACGCTGTGGTCTTTGTGTTACATTTACTGTGCCTCCATTTGTGACAGCTTCTTGGA
Organism: Grallaria varia; assembly: GCA_013396735.1. Taxonomy (NCBI): domain Eukaryota; kingdom Metazoa; phylum Chordata; class Aves; order Passeriformes; family Formicariidae; genus Grallaria; species Grallaria varia. The sequence goes on from VWZG01002670.1 coordinate 1,258,483, forward strand.
AACAGACAGTGGACTCATGGGGCAGATGGTGGCCAAATATACACCAGGAAGATGCTACACAATACATTCAGTGTAGCAGCAGAAAAACAATGACGGTGGGGAAAAAAGCTTGCTGAGGTCAGTGATGAGAGATGTCTTGGCAAACACGGTCCCGTTTGGAGCAGGTTTCTTCTCCCCCTCCCTTTGTGGGCAGCTGCCCAGGTGTGTGGATCTCTGAAATGTGCTCTTCTGTAACATGACAGATTTGCTTTGGATAGCTCTGTAATGGGCTACCTTGGAGAAAAATGACATTATCCTTTGAAGCACACAAGGCTGGATTGCTCAGGGGATGTCCTTGAGTTGCAGCTGCTCTCACTGAGCATCCTCCAGGCAGGCGGGCAGAGGGCTGTCCTCATGTGAGTGAAACGGGCTGGTTGATCAGAATCTCCTGCCAGCAATGCAAACTTGTGATGGCTCAGTGCCAACAAACTCAGCCCAGGTATAACTGTGTCCTGCTGCCTTTTTATGGGTCTGGTAAAACTGGGAGTCACAAAGCAACTGACAGAGAGTGACGCCTGAGCATTAGGGTATCCTTGGTAACTGGTGGTGGAGTGGGGGGGGAGGCATGCAGGCAGACCCCTTCCCTTGCTGCCTGCTTGTTGCCTCTAGTCTGTGCAGTGTGCTGGATCCAAGTGTGGGTGGATTTATCAGCTGGGCAGGATGCTACCTTGGCATTTTGTCCTGCAAACCTCAGCTAGATAAATGACTTCATTGCCTGTCCCTGTCGATCATGTCCCAGTCACTGCGTGGGGGAGCAGAGAGGCAGCAAAGTGTCTCCTCGCCTGTGTGAGCCAGCACCAGCAGGCCTCCAGAAACCCGCTATTCCCTTGATGCCTCTTCCCTCCTTGGGGGAGGCAGGTTCATTAAGTGAAGAAGCTTTGTGGCAGCAGGGAGTCTGGCTGCTGCAGGGAGAGGATTGCCTGGCACTCAGCTGCGCCGTGCAGGCTGCTGCTCTTAAATCTCTGCCCTGTTAAATGGGATTGGCTTGTCTTCGAGCAGGCAAAATGCCCTCCTAGCACATGGGCATTAGTTGTGAGCGGGTGAAGCTGCCAAGACATCATTGGTGATCATTAAGTGTGTTTATAAAGGCAAGGCCAGGAGCCAGGCGGGCCCTACTGATCTAGCCCTGCTGCTGCAGCAGAGCCAGTGGCAGGGGATGCAGCCTGGGTAATTCTTCCCTCAACTTAGATTAATTTATAAACTAAAAAAGCCTAGCTAGTCAGGTCCAAGCACTGGCTGTGTGCCTCACTGGACACAATGTGGTGATGATCCAGGGCTTTGTGCTCTGTGGACGGAGGTCCCATCCCCAGGGTCACATGCTTTTCCCTGGAGTGGCAGAGCTGCGGCTTGCTCTGCCGTGAAAGGTTGGGGCTGGGGCTGGAGATGGCCCTGCTGGTACCTGCTCGATGCAGACCTCTGCAGTGGTGCAGGGAGTGCCTGCCTGTGCAGGCAGGTGCTGTATTCTTGATAGGAGCAGCCTTTGCAGAGCAATCCTTCCTCTATCACAGGCCACGGACTGAATTGTTACCAGGATGATTTGACTTTGATTTTGAAGCACACTGAATTCAGCACAAGAGGCTAGTTGCAAGGATGGCCTCAGTGCCCAGGCTCCCTGGGTGGGCATTTGGGGTTCCAGGGGCAGCTGTGCACGGCTGCTCTGCATGGCACATGCTCTGGGAAGCTGGACATAGGTACAGTGGTCAGTTCACTGGCTGCTGTCATGCTGCTGTTGACACAAACAACATGCTCCACAATGGGCTCTCAGCTCCACAGATCTGGTGAAAATACTCTGCAGGGAGCCAGGACCTGCTCTCAGAAGTTGGTGAACTTGCTTTGTTTTCAGTGTTCCTGAAAAACAAAGGCCAGAGCGATGAGGTGTGGTGATGCCAGAGCAGCAAAACAACAGCCGTGGCAAGAGCAAAACCTTTCCCTACTATTCTATTCCTGGGTTTTCTAAAGGGACTAGCAGCAAGGGTTTGGGGAGGGTGGGAATGAACCTTTGAAACAAAACCAAATGTCCACACCAACACCTTTCACTACATCATGGTGTTCTTCCAGCCCCAGCTGAGGCTGGACTTAGCTGTGAGCACAGTGGAGGAAAATGGCAATGCCACCTTTGCTTCCTTGATAGAGGAAGGCCCTGTCTGGAAAAATCATTTGGCTTCAAGTCAAAGCTACCATTTAAACTTTTGGGCACTGTAAGTAGAAGCTGAATAAATGTCCCCCTTCCTCTCAGTCATTATTTTTCCAGTTTGTTTGGGTACCAGCCAGCAGCAGAAATGCTGAAAATACTCCAAGGTGAGAAGTTGGGTTTCTAGCACCATCAGGGGCAGAAGGAATTAAGAATCTAGGTCTGAGGAACATCTGATTTTGTCAAGCTGACCTTTAGCTGCTCTAAAGCTGTTACTAAAGAGCAATTGGTGTTTGTTGCTTTCCTGGGCTTGTGGCACAAGTGATGGAAGAACTCGTGTTCCTATTAGGACCAAATGCTAAATAGAAAACAGTTGTATGGAAAGGGCTCTGTGCCTGTTTTTTCTTTCTAATGCCGATTTCCAGATTTCCCAGTCTCTGCTTTCCTGGATGTGGTCTGGGTGGTCTGCTTAGGAATTCCTGGACTGCTGTAGCTGTTCAAAATAATTGTGTTTTGGCTCTTTGCCAGCCTGAGTAAAATAATCCCCTGTTACTTTGGTAAAGGACATGAGTGTTTAGGGGAACCTGCTGACACTGGATTCCCTGGAGCCCAGAATGCTTGCAGTATTCCTTGCTGAGCTCCTGAAGAGTGCTGGCCATTGCCAGAGAGGGGACGAGTGTCCTGGTGTCCTCATGGGCACATGGCTGTTCTTACAGCGTCAGGTATAGGGTAGTAGAGAGGTGCCTTTAGCTGATGCAGAGATTCTCTGCTTGTCCACTGTGATACACATTCCAAGTGCAAAATAATTTCTTACCTCATTGAAAAACGGAAGGAAAAAGGGCTTGTTTCCTTCTGTGACTGGCAGTGGAAATCAAATGCTCCATGGTGAGGAGGTGGTGTGACTCTGTGGTGAACATCTGTGGGTGATGGATGGCACTTGGAGAAAAGGTGTTGCAACCCATCACGTGCCTGAATCTTGACGACAAAGGGTTTGTTCTTCCATGCCTGTCTTCGCTGCTCTGGCAGTGCTTGCACACATCGTTCCTGAGGTTGAGATCATTCATGCTGGAATAACTTAAAAAGCTTCAGTGTACCACAGGGATTTAAAATTCTCTTCCTCTGCAGCCTTAAAAGGAAGGAGCTAAAGGCAGGATACACAAACTGATGAAAACTACTTATTTTATTCACTATTTTTACCACATTTTTTTCCAAAATAGTATCTGGGTCATTTAATAATCTTGAAGTATTCTGGGCAGGGATGCAGAGGTGCAATGCAGTCAGCGCTCAGCACTTTGGAGAACCAAGCTGTGTTTCTGGTGTCTAGGGGCTGGTTCAGGATTGGAACTTCAGTTGATTAGTCAATTGGCTCAAACACATCATTCCTACCTCACTTTCTTCTCATTTTCCATAGCAATATTTTTCTGCAAGCAGTGTACTGTAAGCAGGTTGTGTTATGCTAGTTTCCCAGGAGTAGACCTGCAGAAATTACTCTGGACCGCAGTTGTCATTCCCCATCCCTCCCTGAGCAGCCAAGAGACAGTATTTGCTCTACTTGGAGCATTTGGAGGCTGAGTATTTGCTCTACTTGGAGCATTTGGAGACTGAGCAGAGATGAACATCTTCCCTGGCAAAGAGGAGTTTTTTCTATTAGAGCCTTGTGGGATGCCAGGATCTTACTGAAGCTGCAGATCTCCTAATTTGTGTTAAAAGAAATAGACAGGAAAATAAACTCCAAGTCTGATACTGCTGCTGCCCTAGGCTGGGATGGATGGTGTGTTTCAGGCAAGTGGACTAACAAGTCAGGAATCCAAGACAAGTGACCAGCCCAAGTTCATGAGGTCACAGCCCAAACCCAAGATACCATTTCTTCATTCCTCTTGCCTGTGCTGTGTTTTGTCCCTGCTGCTAAGCGGTGTTAAATGCTGCTGCTTCAGAGTGAATGGCTTGGCCTCTGCAGGGGGCAGGTAAAATATACGTTCTTCAAGACACACTTGCTGCCAGCCACCTTCCCTGAAGGTGGACATTTGTTATTATCCCAGGAAGATGAAGAATGTGCTACCGTGGGATGTAATTCACCCTGGCAGAGGCCTCCTGCCAGAGCCATCATTCCTGTGGCGCAGCAGAGGAAAGAGCACAGTCCTTGGCTGTGAATAAGTGAACTGAACTGTCACCTCTTCTGGGTGGCATCAAAACAGGGCAGTGCCCACAGGTTGGCTCCGTGCTGGCAAATGGTGAGGGCTGGCTTTGGCTGAGGTGACAGGAGCAAGGAGTGTACCTGATCTGCCAGGCTTGGCTGGTCCTCAGAGCCACCCCCACTGTCACCAGAGCAGGGACTTGACATGGGTGGCAGCAACTGAAAATCTTAAGGTCAGGTTTCATTTCACCATTCACACATGCTTAAATTGCATTTTAAAGTGTGGCTTAGGTGAATAACACCTCAGCACTTTTGTTCCATGGTAATCCATGGTCTGCTTGATCAGTGGATAGGAGAATTATTTACCAGGAGATAATTTCCCATCATTTGGGTGGGGTGGGGTTTTTTTGTTTGGTTTTTTTTTTGTTTTTTTTTGTTTGTTTGGGGGTTTTTTGTTTGGTTTTTTTGTTTGGTTTTTTTTTTTTGGTCTGGGCTTGTGGATTATCCTGGCTCTCTCAAGGGCAAACAGTTTCTCGTGTCCTTGAGCGTAAATGCCAAACTGCTCAGGCTTGGCTGCAGAATTGGCTTTATTTGCCAAGGACTTCAGAGTGTGCCTGAAGAACAGAGCAAGAGGGAAGAGGGAAAACAGACAAGTAATTCTGACACACTTTAGTATTCCTGGCGGTGCTGCTGCCATCAGCTGTTCTATCAGCTTTCACAGCCCATGCTATAATTAAGATCTGTCAACACTGATAAAAGGGAGAACATTCAGTCAACTAATTAAGTATTGCTTTAATACTCTAATATTTAAATTCAGGTTCCTAAATCAGCAGAATAATAAAATGTTTTATGTCTGCTTAAATGGCAAGGGAACAGAATGTGAATATCTCAATAGCGGATTTAATTATCAATCTGCCTTTCCCCTGTGGAGCAGAGCAGATCCTGGTGCAGTGGAACCAGGATCCCTGACGGGAGCATGTGGGTGTGGAAGGGGAGTGCAGAGGTGGGAAAGAGGGCCCTGGGCTGGAGGGAGCCAGGTAACCCCATCAGCATGGCTGGGGTGGCAAGGACTTAAACCCAAGGATGCTCTGGAAGCTGGGAGGAGGTGGGCTTCGTAAGCAGGGGAAGGGCAATGGCTTCTGGCACTAAGAGGAAAATGGGAGCCTTATCCTCTGGGCACACAGCCTGTAATTCTACGCTGCTGCTCTTTAGTTAATTAGCAGGATGGTGTCAGCTTGCACAGGCTGCATGTCTGACCCACCATGGCCCTTCGCAGGGGTTCTTCCTTGTGAAAAGCCAGGGGCCAGCTTTGGAGACATGCCCCGTGCTGCAGGCAAAGGGGCTCCGCTGAGTGTCTGTGCAGACAGCAGCTCACCCTGCCCTGTGCCTGCAGACACAGCTGTGCCGTGGGCACATCTGTGCTGCTTTGGTCTGGAATCCTAGCTGATGCTGGTGTTCTGTTGTTGTTTTCAGTCAATTTCTCCATGGATCTCAGGTTGCAGGCCTTGCTCAAGGGATAAATCTGGATGGGATGCCTGTTTTTACCTGTAGTGTTGGGAGATGCCTCCCTGTCCTTCCCTAGTTTGCCATGGCCAGCAATGGCTCTGCACACTGGGGAGGAGGCAGCGATGCACAGACATGGCTCAGAGCACTGAGGGGAGTATCCAGGAGTTGGGATGCTTAGTGTATTGTCCATGGCTCCAAATACGTGAAAATAGCTGAGCAGGGAGGATTGTGCTTGAGCTGGAGCAGGTATTAAGTTGAGCAAATGCTTCAGCAGGCCTGGCTTCAATATTACCTTTCCTTTGTCCTTAGTATGTGAATATTTTAGTGAGCACGTTTACTGGCAGGAGTGTTCATGCGGAAGGGAAATATTTGTTCAATTAATCTCCAAGAGGACTGCAAACCGAGATATTTGAAGTATTTGCGCTAGAAGCTTGATGGTGAGAGCTGTGCTTGTCCTGGCAAGAAGCACAGGCAGCCAAGCAGCTCATGAGTGCCGTTACACCGAGTCGGAATCGTGGCTGTAATGAGTGGGCTGCTGCTAATGAAGGCTCAGCTCTGGCAGGGAGCTCTGGGCAGGCAAGGGTGAACAGTCTGGTGTTCTTTTAAGACTTAAATTTGTTCTCAGAAATTACATGGGATGGAAAAAGGCTTGAAAAAAATCAATTTGGACAATCCCGCTCTGTTCACACATAATTTGCAAACTGGAAAAGAGGTGAAATTCATCAAGGAAATGAATCGTTACAAATGATTTGTTCAGCTGTTGTAGGGAGACAATTTATGAATATTGATCTATTTGTAATTGTGAATAACTCCCTGTGGAAGCTGTGTGCTGTAGAAGTGTTGGGTATCTGAAATTGACTGAGTGCATTTTTTTAACACTGCAGTTACTCCAATGGGCTTTAGTCAGGATTGCAGCCTCCTTGTGCTGCACTTTTTAGAGGTTACTGTGTGAAGCAACACTTGGCCAAAGAGTTTTCAGAAAATGCCCTGACTTCTATTTTACAACAGGGCCCCCTGGAATACAAAATTACTTGCCCAAGGTCAATTAGAGCCTGTAGCAGACTTTGGGAAAGAATCATAGTTTATTTTGGTTTGCTTTGGCTTGTGTGAAATAGTCCCAGAGCAGGAATTATTGATGTGTCTGCTATAGAAACCCAACTTTGCAAAACTGAGGATTTTTATCAGAATGCTTGAGTTTTGAGGAGGCAGTGTGAAATCCTGTGTAATTCCCTTGCTCTGTAGGAAATGGAGTGTGGATCACCCTCAAACGGCAGCTCAGCTGCCAGGAAGGTGGGATGGATGCCCCCTTGATCCATCTCGCCTGGAGGCTGCGCATGGGCACCTGCAGGAGTTATTTTGAACTGAGCAGCTAAGGAGAAGGCATCTCTGAAAGAGAAATACCACAGAGGATTCACAATACAGCACTGATGTGCGTCTCGAGGGTTGTTATCCATTCTCCTTCTCCTGGAAACTTCACATTGCAATTATTTTGTGGGTGCTGTTACTGCGTGACCCTGGTATGGTGCTTCGTAGCAGGTGATTTTCTGTCCATGCTGCCCTGAGAATGCCACTTGCTAAGTGGAAAGAAATGACCAGCAAAAACGTAGGTTGTTTTAATATAGAGAAATGTGGCAATTTCATGCCCTGCAGTTCCTTCCTGACAAGTCATCCTCCTGCGTCACATTGCAGTGAGTGACAGCAACCAGAGGCTATTCATAAGGGTGGCATCTCAGCATGTAATAATCATAATTACATGAAATAATAACTATCTAAAGGGCAGCACAGTGAGTGACAAGCCAGAGAATATACCTTGACACCTGCCAAAGATGTACTAAACACACAGAGAAATTTTCCCCAGGATCCTGTCACTTTGTCAACTAAAAGAACCAGCCAGAGTTAATGAAATTACTCCAACAAAGTCAGTCAGGGCTTTTTCCCCTGCTGTCAGAGTCTCAGGTTCACAGGTTCACAGAATCACTGAGGAGACTGGTCTAGGACTGGCAATGCTTTTGTTGTTACTATTTCTGGCTGTAATTAATTGGAGAGGTTCCTCTCCATGGAGTTTTATCTGATAATTTTTAAAGATAATAATTGATAAACTGCAAGTGGCAGCAGGCTTGAGGGACCTGACTAAAAAAAAAAAATCCCTGGAAAGGTTTGACATTTCCTTTGCTACCATCCCTTCTGATATTTAATTCTACCTGCGTGTAAGGGCTAGACCCTGGGATGAGAAGTCCTGTGTGGCAGCTGACAGCACTTACAGATTTTATCCTGGGGTGCAGCAGCAGGTGATCTTACACTGTGTGGTGTCTAATCCTTTGTGTAAAGCAAACATGGAAATTGTTTGGACAGGCCCCATTCGCTGACAAAATGATTATGGAAAGACAGGAAAGGGTGGGTGGGGGGTGGGAGAAGATAACCTGTAGATAAGATGGACCACTACAACTAGAGATAAGGGTATTGTGTGTCCCTCACAGGACTTATTTCTTTAAAATCATCTGCAAGTTATCCCAATTAAAAACAAACAAAAACTGTTGGCTGAGTGCTGGCCTTGCTGCCCAAGCTCCCTGGCTTGTGTTGTAGGTGGGGTTGGAACAAATATTCCCAATCATGAGTATCTAACTGGAGTCATAACACTGGAGGTGAGACTGTGCTTCTTTTCCAGAGTATGGGGAGCACTGCAGCAATCGAGGATGCAGAGCTAGTTTTTACATAGCTCTTTGTGATTAGATTATGTGCATTTTGAGTGTCTCTGTAGTGCTATCCTTTGACACTCAGATAACAATTAAAATTGCTGGTAGGGCTATTTTTGTTCTATGTGGTTGTGAGACATGGTGTTTGACCATGTGTCGTATTCCCTGATGTGGTCCCTCATTGCCGTGGGCTCCTGTGCCTCAGCCTGTGTGTCCTCTCTGGACTTGTATTTAGGTACAAGGTGGAGGAGTAGCATGTCAGTGCATTGCAAACACAGAGGCACCAGTGCCCCGAATACAAGTGTCACAGCACACGGGATGAAGTTCATGTGAGAGGTTTATTTATACTCCTGGCGGAATGCACCAGTGGTTTCCATGGGAATGGGAAGGGCTGCACAGTTGGACAGCTGCTCTTATTGCACATGATAGAGAGCTAATGGGGAGGGCTGCAGCCCTCTTATGCCCTCGTTAATCCAGCCCCCTGCCAGCTTTTCCTGGCTGTCTGTACCTCTGTAGCACGCACTGCCCAAGGCAGGGACCGCTTAGGGGGGGTCACAGGTCACAACATGAGAGATGCAATTTTTAGGAAATAAATGCTTGTTCCCCTGGCAGTGAAGGGATAAAAATACGTTTTCTGTGCAGTCTTTGGTGATTATTATTTTGGAGAGCAGAGGTGAGGAGAGGTTTATTTATATATTTATTTTATTCCCATAATGAAACTGCCGTGGGGAGAAGCAGAACTGCAGAATTTGCTTCATTATTGCCAGGTCTCACTTCTGTGTGGCTGCACAAAAAATCTAGGGGAGAACACAGATGAATTCAGCAGTTGCTGTGTGCTAGTGGAAGTTGTCTCCCCTCTAGGGCAGATGCCAGCCAAATCCTGCTCCTGGGGCACGTTTTCTGCAGGTGTTTTCCAAGTCTGTAGCACTGTATGCCCCATACTTGGTTTTCCAGGGATAGCATCCTAGAGGGAAGAAGTGGTCCTATGTTGCTGTGAGCTGGAGTGTTCCTGCATCCCTCCTCTTAATGAAGTGGTTGTAACACCTCCCCTCTTGGTTGCCTTGGCAGCTATTGAAGGGCAGTACAAAATTCACTCCACCCTTCCCTGCACTCACATCACACACCATCCATGGAGGGTTTGGGGTGACTGTACATCACCCACACGAATCCAGCAGCCCTCCTGGCACGGGGCAGCTGCAACCTCAGGTTTCCCTGAATAGCACCGGAGGGCTCCCAGGCTAAGCACTCCTGAGATGGTGTCAGCCAGAAACAAAATCTCAATTACCCCATCATTTGCTCGAAGGGCAGGGATTTCTGGGAGCATGTGCGTTTCCTGGGAGCTGCTGAGTGCCATCTGCTGGGCAAAGGGCTTTGATCCGGGGACTGTGGCATGCAGAGAAAACATCCACAGGGAAACAGAGATTGGCAGGGAGAGGCAAAGGGCTGTTAATAATACAGTAGGTAAGGGAAAGCAGAGGATAGAACACACCAAAAATTGCATTCAGACAACACAGATGACAGTTATTTTGATTTGTAAATGTCTACCTAGTTGGAAAAGCTGCCATAAATAATACCCAGCTGTCAGGCTGTCCTGATACGCAGGCTGTGCGCTCAGGCGTGGTAGTGATGGGGGGCTATATTTTTCTCAGTGTATGTACAGGATAAACATACACTCTGCTTGCTCATGTTTGTCATTGAGAAATCCCTGCTGCACCTGCACTATGTCATTACTGTGTTCAGTCACTTGAGTCTTCAGAGACAGAGCGTTGTTGAATTTAATTTTTTTTATATATATAATTTTCCTCCTTGTCCCTCAGCTAAGGCAAGAAAATCCCTCATCCCACAGCCCTGTTTTTGTTGTAAGACAAATTGGCTGTTCACTTTGGATTTGCTGTAGCCGTCAGCAGCAGTGTCAGGGCCAGGTGACAATCTCTGGGTACCCAGTGCTGCACTGTGCTGTGCATTTCTTCTCCCCAGGCTGGGAAAGCACATAAACCTGAGCCATTTCCAGGAAGATACTTGGCTGTTGCCAAGATTTCACCTGTTTTTTTGATAAACAGAGCACTTCAGGGCTATCAATATTAATCTGTTTGAAGGCCAAGAGGGAACATTTATCATTATTCACTCTGCCCTCGATAGCTGTGGAACAGCATCAGCCCAACTGCAGCCCAGTCCCACGGCTGGTGCCTGTAGGCAGTGCAAACAAAATCATACCTGGTGTCAATTCTGACTACAATCTGGGGTAGGGGGATCGATTTCTTCACTGGAGCAGGAACCAGCAACAAGAACAGGTGTTTCCTTTGTGGGATTTGCCTGAATTTAAGGTGCCCACTAGCCCTTGATGTGATGAAGACAAGATGCCTCCCTCCAGAAGCATCCCACAGCAGCACCACAACCACCCATCAAATGCTGCTCTGAGCTGCCAATGTTCTTCCCAGACAGCAGCAACAACCTGCAGCAAAACAAAGCTTCTGCATTGTGAGGACTCCTTCCATTCTCTGATCTATCTGTTCCTGCACCTTGTACTGTCTCTATGCTTTGTTTGAGGCTGAAAAACACGTCCAAACTCCCAATTCTCTTGTTCAGGGCAGCAAGAGCTGAGCCAAAAGGCTGCCAATGCACCAGTGCTGTAGGCGGTCTGTGCCCAGGGAAAGCTAATGCCATGCACCCCATGTTAGCCTGTGGACACTTCTACTTCAGCTTTTTCTGCTGCTGCTGGCCTTTTCTCTCAGCAGATGATACATACTGGGGTTGTTGGGTGTTTCTACAATGCACACAGTCAGATCATGTTGTGTGTGTTAAAGGGAAGTTTCAGCCTCTTCTAGTTGTGATGTATTGTGTCGTCCAACAACATCAACTGGTTCCTGATTTGCCTCTTAAAGATGATATCTCTGAGCTGGATTTATAATCAGGTAATTGGTGAGAAGGAAGAGAGAGTGAGGAGGATTTTTCCTCTTCCTCACCTGTTCTGAAAATGCGTCAGGAACAAGGCCCAGCACCCTGCGAGAGTCACCTTAGCTCATCTGTGTCCTGTGTTTGGAATCCCTAAAGTAAATAGCTGAACAGTAACCTGAAGGATTGGGAAACCTTTGGATGCATTTATAGCTTCCTGAGAAGAACCACATGAAATTCATGGCTGTGTGTGGCTTTGACTGGATGTTTGACTGAATTCTGCTTTGCATTCTGGGCTCAGACAGATTTGCAAGAGAAATTAGGGGGAGACAAAGTCTGCAGCTTGAACTGTGCACAGTGTTCACATACACTGAGGAAGGAAAGCTGCTGGGTATAATGCACAGCTGTGACCTCCAGACTAATACGGAAATTTCCCTGTTAAAGATGCACAAATCCTCTAACAGTCCCTCTGTTGAAGGTGCAAACTACTCCCAGTAAATGCCACATCTTGAAAATACATTTTGCACTGTAGTTGGCTTTTGTGCCCTGTTTCAGCTGGCCAGCCTTCCTGAGACCACGACAGAGAATTCGCTGTTAAATCAAAGTGCTTTTGTATTTTCTTTGCCCCGTGATTGATCTCTCTCATCGTGTCACAGAACTATATATAGCTTCTCCCTACCAGGCAATGCAGTGGCTGCTTCTGGCCGTGTCACCTCAGGTCGGATTAATTAACCCTGACATCATCCATTTTCATGGAGAGAGATCCCATTCCCTGCTGCTTGTCAACAGAAGCAGCTTACAGAGTGAGTGCAGGCGGGAGGCAGTGGGGAGGCTGTGTAAACACCATCGGTCTGCACCGAGCCAAGGCATTTCCAGTGCCTACTAAAAAGAGCAGAAGCCAACTTTTCATCTCCTTGTTTTTCCTAGGGCTTAGCAAGGAACCAGTAAGTTTGCAGCAGCTCTGATTACAAATATTTGCTCTTTTCTTTAGCCCCCGATGACTCTACTGTTGGCTGGGTGACAGCATTTATCCAGTGTCGGTGCTCCAGCCGTTCCGTAGCACTTGGCTACGCTCTCTGAGTGCCAAGCTGTCCCCAGTGCCTCGTAAGAACAGTGAGGCTGGGATTTCCTTTGTAGGGGCTGTTTTGAGTTCGGTGTTGGGTGGGGAAGTTGGGGGTGAGGAGCCAGGAGCAGGTGGTCTGTGTGGGTTCAGCTGCCAGCTCTGAAGGTCTGTAATTGCTTGCCCAAACTTTCTGCAGGGGTTAAGGCCACAGGACACAGACAAGGGCCTGCTCCAGCTCTGTAACACCCCTTCATCATTAGGATCCCTCCCATGCAGCTGGTGTCAGCAGCACTGCTGGTGTCCCTCCTGGCTCACAATTTATCAAGCTTGTGCTGCTCATCTGTGCTGGCATCAAGTGGCCTCTTTTGAGAGCAAAGAAAACCTGTGCAGTTGCAGGGGGGAAATTGCTTCAAAGATCAGCTTCAGGCAATCGTTGTTCTCATGTGTCCAAACATTTAGGAAGGGCATTTCCTTTCCTCCTCTTTCCCCTTCCCACTGCTGCTCCAAATTCTCATCTCCCAACTTAACAGCCTCATCCCCATCTGCGCCGATTCCTCTGGTCAGGAATAGCCTTTGCTCTTGCAGAGCCCATCCTGATGTGAATGCTGGTGTGTTGTGGCTTGGTGCTTCAGAGCAGCTGCTGGGGAGAGCCTGAAGCTGAAGGTGGATCCTGTGTACAAGTGGTTGCACTAAGCAAAATGTCTTAATGAGCTCGAGGAAAGTCTGGGGGATTTTTCCGGCTCCTACTATGACATATTGAGAGTCGAATTGATTTGAAATCTCTACAAAGTGTGTGTCATGTTTTAGATGTGGTACCTTCATGCCTGCCAGCGAACTAGTGCTGGCTGGAAGGTGGGATTTTCTGCTGTCTAGCGCATGTTCTTATCCACTCAAAGCTGACAGGATTTTCTATTGATTTCTAGAGGACCAATTTTCATGTTGTGGCTGAGCTTTGTATGTGATGTGCCATATTTCTGCTTTGCTTTCTAGAACTTACTTTTTTGCTAATATTTCTAGAGCTGAACATATGGATATGAGGGAGGAAACCCAGTTCTCTGTCTCCAGGGCCCAGCAGTTAACTTTGTCCCTTTGGAAAGAGCCCCTGCCTGAGTAGAGTGAAAACACAGTGTTCTTTCACAGCTTTGTTTGCTTCATTTTGGGACCTCACGGTTTGAGACGTGTTTATGCTTCTCTAGTCAGAGAAGTAGCCCAAAAGGGCTTGCAAATTAATGCTCAATGCATGATCACTCTCTCTTCCTCTTTACACAGGGGTTTTTGTGTGCCCAGCCCTTTGCAGGCTGGGGCATTACAACATGCACAAGACCAAATGCAAAGGGCTGTTCCTCTTCAGGTTTGGGCTCTTCTCCATTCCTCCCCTGTGATTTTTTTACCCTTTCTTGTCTCGTTGGTGTCATTCCTACTGAGAGCAGGCAAGTGAGCCAGCAGTGAGTTAGTGAGAGTGGGCGGCAGCTGGGCTGGCTTGCTGGGTAGGTTCCTTCTGAAGTTATGAGTCTGCTAGTGCCTCTGCAGGATGGCTCAGAAGTCACCCCTGCTTGGGGATGGCGATGATGATGGTGATTTCCCAGGCCAGCTGCAGGAGAGGCTCTGTGTAGGTCTGGTGATGCAGAATATGTGAAGAAGCAGCAGGTTGTAGGTGGGGACAGGAGGGACACAACTGGGTGAGCATGACAGACACCTCTGGAGAGAGCATCCAGCTGTGGTGCTACCATCCCTGAGCATCCTGTCAGCCAGATAGGTTTGTATGGGTCCTGCCTCCAGGGAGGGAAGGGGACAGATAGCCAAAGTCCCAGCAAAACCTGTCCTGCAGTAAGCCCTTGACAGATGTTAAAAAGACTGAGAGTTTTTAAAAGCCCAGGCAGGTGGGGCTGGAGTTTAGATCTGTTTGGTTTACTGGCTTGGTCTTTGCTTACCTGGGTGACCTTGGGATAACTCCTGTAGCTGACCCTGCTGCTGGTGTTACTGAGCTCTGGCTTGAGAGTGTGAAAAATAAGCATTGTTTTTGGGTTGTTTTGTTTTGGTTTTTTTTGAGCACTTACTAATGGAAGCACAAGCACTTCCATTTTATTAGAAAATATTGCTGAAGGATGGCAGGGGGAGAGAGCATAAGAGATTAAGCCTACTCATGTGCTGGATCAGAGTACAATATTTTGTTTCCCACTGCGTTACCAGCTGTATAAGACGAAAATGTCAGAAATCCTGCAGCAGGCAATTACAGTCTGATGGGGGCTGCTCACCGCCTGGCCTCGGGTAGCTTGTGCTTGGTTTATATCCTGAAACAAGGAGTCTTTTTCCCAAAGCTCTGTGCCTTGTGCTGTGTCGTTAAAAGTCTGAACTGCCTTTGTGTCCCTCACTATGACCCAGAAAAAAGCTGGGGATGGTGGGAAGAAGGAAAGAGCTTAGCAGCAGTACTGTGCTGGCCCTTGGAGAACATGGGCTTGTGTCAGCACAGTGTGTTCCCCTTACTGTGCCTCACCAGCATCCTCCTTTTCCTCAGTCTGTTGCATGTGAGATTCATTCCTCCAGCCTCCACAGTATGCATTAGCTCTCCATTTTCTTGGCTGGAATGCCATTTTGCTACTTCATGCTAATATTCTGTGAACTTCACCGGGCCTGTTATTTTTCTTTGATTTGTCTTTACAACACTTCCCATTCTGGAATGATCTGAATTTAATTCATGTGCCATTTGCTCTGTAATCTACTTTCAGCACATTAATAAAAATTACTTAAATTGTATTAGGCTACAGAAAAATCCCTGTAGTATCCCGTGAGTATCTCCCTTCCAGCTGATGCATTTCTGGTCCTTATTTTCCCTTTGTTCATTGTGCTTTAGGCAGCTTCAAACAGGGATGGAGATGTGTGTAGCTGAGCCAAACTGGAAGCTGATGAGTAATAAAAAAATTGCTCTACATTTGTGAAGTGAGGAATAGAGTAAAATAGCCTAAGGTGAAAACAGCTGTGAGGAGAGGGGATGGCTCATGCTGGTGTTGCAAAGTACAGAAGGCACTGGTCCAGCACAGTCCTTGACATGAAAAGCAGAGGCCTGGCTAGTGGCCATTAATGCTTGCCCTGATCAGTCACTCTCAGCAGTGCCTCTGAGGCACCAGTGGGGACCAGACATCCCCATCTCTCCTGACATCGTTCTCTTGTCAACAAGATGTCAGCACGTGTTTCCTGGTGGGTTTGGGGGGGTTTGCCACCAGGCAGGGGTGTGACATGCTGCTGTCCCCTGCCCCTTGGAGGCTAGTACCCTCAGTGCCACCTCTCCTGGCCCCTGCTGCCAGCACAAGGTGCAGAGGGAAGGCAGGGAACCACTGAGCCTGTGCCACCACCAGACCTGAAGGTGGGGAATAATATTTGTCAATTAGCATGTTTTCTGTATTTTTCAATGTACCTCACTGAAAACTATTACACCTAATTTGTTCTGGATTAGTACACATACAGCATCCAGATATCACTTGTCACCCTGGGAATAGCGGACGATACATAACAAACCAGCAGCAGCAGCAAGCTTGGGCTGAAGGGCCTTATGTGTGTTATATTTTGTCTTCTTTTTGTTTTTAAATGTGTCTTGCAGAATAAAAACACGCATATTTTAAGCAAGCACTTCCTTGCACAGATCTGTTTTGTTTTAAAACATTAAGTGTGTTTCTTTAGCGGCTCAACATTATTTTGCTGCTCTTCTGATGCAGTGCCAGTAATGTTTATTTTCTTAGCTGAAATTATTTCCTCAGCAGATTTGCTTTTTGAAAGGACACTGCTCTGTGCATATCTTGTTCAAACCTAAGCTCATCTCGCTACTGTTCTGCTCTTCCGACAGATATCTTGTGGATAGGGAACAATAGGCAAATGCTCACTTCCAAGCCATCTTAGAAGTACAATAAAATCTGTGTGAATCAGACTTGAAGCAAATGAACTCTAAAATCCTGGGTTTGATTATCTCAGAGAATCCCTGCTGAAACTAAGGCAGCATCATATGCAAAAGACATTCTAGGCTCAATGTTACCAAATATTAATTATTGTTATCTCTCTGCTAGCTGATAGCGGTGGTTGTAGCCCTGCAATTTAGCTTTCTAGCAGAAATAATGGCATTGGAACGAAACTGAAAAATAAAGCTTGAGGTAAACATACCAGACCTGGAACATAAGCTGTCATAGCGCAGTGTGGTTCCTTCCCCAAACCACAGCCTAGTATGCCTCTGCTTTAAACTGGCTTTAAAACCTCCCAAACTGCTGCTGCTCCCATTGTAGGACCTTTCCTTGAGCTGCTGAGGGCAAGGGGAAAGCCAGAGGTGTCTTTTCAAGTTTACCATGTGCTCTCCAAGAAATGCGTCTTGGATGACTTTGTGCAACAGTGACATCTGGTGATACCCATCAATATTTACTATTTTCACTCTGCTTTATAAGAGGGTGGAGTTAAAGTCTGCAAATTCCTTCTTACTTGAGAAGTAAGTTAGAGCAAAGCACTTGACTGGGCTGCTCCTGGCAGCTGGCTTGCCCTGTTTGTCTTGTGAATGTTGGTGCTACAATGTGCTGATGGTTCCTAAGAAAAGGCTGAATGCGGAGTGGTGTCACTGGCAGGGGAGGAAGCTGTGCCCCTGTGTGTGGAGTGGAGCTGAGTGACAAGCTGTCCTGTGCTACTCAAGTGAGAAGGGACATGAATCTCCCTGACTCTTCCTGAGGCTGCCTTGCATCTCCTGTTAGTGTGTCTTGGTGGCCAGGGACTGCGATCCCTGCTGGGAGCACACCATTCCTATGGCAGGCCTTGAGCCGTGGTTAGACCTTACTTTTATCCAAATTTCTTCAGCCTTTCTAATTATTAGGGAAAAACTGTTTAAATAAGATGGAAAGTGCTCTGTGTTGTTGAGAAATATTTTGCTGATCTCTCTGTAAATGATACAAAAATCAAATAGCAAAATGTTAGTGGGAGGTCTATGATTAAAGCCATGGTTTGTTCCCTGTGGGTCCTTCTACCATCAGTGGAGCTGGCACAGGCAGGGTGACTGCTGGCCACAGCCACCTCGCATGGGAGAGAAGATGAGCTATCACTTCTGGTTTCCCTTTTCCCTTCCTGAATGTCCCATAGGAGGTGATAATGTGCCTTTCCTCTTTCCTTACTAAACATGATCTGTCTCTGCCTTGCTTGGTTGGCACTGGAGTGTGGTGTTAAACCTGCTTCGCCAAAACCTTTGCCAGTGATTCTTTGAGTGACCTAAACCACTCATTCATGACCTGGAGAAAAGGATGCATTTCCACCAAATGATGGTGGAGGATGTTTGCTAGCTTGTCTGTCCTCACCTGGAGGTCTACATGCCTCTTTTCCTCCCTTCTTCATGGTATTTGTGCAAATTAAAACAATTCAGAAAAAGAGAATTTTATGGGTTGATTGAAATATATGGAGTGTTGGAAAGAAATCAGGTTATTCTCCCCTTCAGGGGATTCTAAGTGGCGTCTGGCCCACCTCCCCGGATCAGTGCTTACCTGAACACTTGATGCCTGCTGCTACATCTCTTGAAAAAAGAGGGAGCCGTGCTCCTGAGGGCAGGGACTGGGAACTCTGCTGTGCTGCATCAAGCACTTAAATGATGCTTAACAAGAACTAATAAGAAAAATGATGGTTAGGATGTGCACACATGGGGGGACAGCAGGAGAGGCCTGTAGTGAGACTGAACTCAATTTCTTTAATATTAGATGTTATACATGCACAATAAGCAGGCTTGGCGTGATTATTCCATACCTATTTCTTTCCAAAGGATAGAATATGAGCTAAATCACCCCTTGGAGAGCAACAGAAAGATAATGTTTTTACACCATTAGTCAGATGCTAAAATACCAATGAAGGGTTTTTTTCCCCCCCGGTAGTATAAATCTAGAAGCAACAATCAAACAGAAAGGTAACACCTCGCATGCTGCCTAAGGAGGTTTTTCCCCATTCTGAAAGCTTTGCTATAGTTGAAAGCTGCAGCTGTTGTATGTTTGTTTCCAGAAAGTCCTGGTTCTTCAAAGGAAACTCGTTATAGGTGGACTTCCCATAGGGATTCCCCATAGAGGGTTTTCAGTGAGTTTTCTGCGAGAACCAGAAACCTTCAGCCATGCTTAGAGGAAGATGGAGAGAAAAGTGATGCAGCCTCTTCCAAGAAACTGCTCATATATTAAAGGTCTATCCTGCTGTGAGCCCTTGAGCATCCCCTTGATTCTGGTTTATCTCACGGGTTCCAGTTCAGTGTTTCTGAGCTGAGGTACTTTGGCAGCACTGGCCCAAAGAGCTCACAGCCTCCTGTGCCTGGGCCCCTCTGTGTCTGCAGCACCAAGGGACTTGTTCTCCTCTCCTTCCACGAGTAACTCTTGTACTTGGCTGCTTCTGCTCCTGGGAAGCTGGGCCTATTCCTCAGTCTGTGCCTCCCTTTATTTCATCTCCCTAAACCCACTGTTATGCTGGAAACCAAAAGTTCCTTCCTAGTCCCTAAGGGATCCTTATTGATTTTTATGGTCTTTAAAAGACCTCTGCATGGATTTGTAATCATTCTACATGTACACCGAGAAACACTAACATAACTGGTAATTAATTTGTTTTAATTGTTTTTATATAATCCCCGCGAGCGACCTCATGTTTTGTTTTGCATCTGTTATGTTTCTGACTCAAATTTTAATGCCTTAATGGGAACAGTGCCAACTGCTGTTACACTGAGCTATGAGCAATCTCCTGGCACACTTCCAGTCCTTTATTGTGGAACTAACTATACAGCACTGTAATTTAACTAGCAAAATGTGGCAAATCACTATTATTAATAACAATAAATCTATTTCTGCAGGTTGACAGCATTAAAATAACAAATTACTCTGCAAAGAAAGCTGGTAATTTTGGGTGCTTTCCACTGTGATCATTGCAGAAGTATAATATCCATTATTAAGAGCTTTTTGGTGTCTCATGAAGGAGCTGTTTGCACATGACAGTGCATCATGGTACTTACTGTGGGGGAGGATATGGAGGCCTTGACCGTGGCTATTTCAGTAATTCATCATCTAAATTTAAATATTAATGGCAGGATGGGGCAGGTTAGGGAGAATTGCTTGCCTCGCCTGCTTCCTATTCCCACTTTTTTAATAATCTTGTCTCATTCAGTTAGTCAAATCATAATGCTCAAGATCTTAATTTCTCCTCCTCTCCTCCCTTCTCTTCACTCTCTGCTGCTGTCTTTGTTCTTGAATCCACAGTGCCCTGCACTGTGCAAGTCCCCCGAGGTTTAGCTGAGTGCTTGATTTGTGCAGGGTTTCCACCGTGAGAGCAGTGCCCACCAGACACTCATATTTCTCAGAGTTAGCAGTGGACTCCTACAGGCTGCCACTGGAGTGCAGCAGCCCAGTCACTGCAAAAAGAACAAGCCAAAATTACGGGTTTAGGATTACTTCTGGGCTGAAGTTTCTGGTGGAATTCACATGCTGTACCTGAAGGTTTTCCTGAAGCTCTTGTAGCGCTCCACACCCAACCCCATCTAATCCCTGTCAGGGGGAGCACTAACCTGAGGTCTGTGTTGCCCTTGTGCAAGGCAACCCTGACTTTCTACAGCCTGGTTGAAGAGAGCCCCGTCAGCCCCTTCACATGGGAGCAGCTGTAACAGGCAGTGACGGGGGGATGAAGTGCTGGCTGTGGGGCGGAGGGTGGGAGATGGCACTGTGGGGTGAGGGAGGTAACTGAGGTCAAGGCAGGGAACTGATGAAAGTATGGGAGTTGGGGCTTGACTGACTTAACTGCTTATTTCCTTTGGTTTTGTGCTTTGCGTTGGCAGGATGGGCATTCTAGTGAGCTTAAACAGGAGATAAAATATTATGGAAAAGAATACTGGAATATCTGCCTTGTAAGTTGCAGGCACCAAAATGCTCTTGTAGAGTCTGTCTTTAAAGTTACCGTTTCTCCAGGAATATATAACATACCCAGGGGTTTTACTCATGTTCAGATGGTTTTTTCAGGGTAATTTTTATCCAAACCCATGACAGGTGAGGGAGAGGTTGTTACTGGTCCTTGCCTCAGCCCCTTTGCTTGTTCCTAGAAAGCTTCAAGGTATCATCAGTGAAGGGGGGATGCAGCTGAAGAAGTCACTGTGGGGTGGTTTGCAGTGAACTGCCATCTTCCTGCTTAACTCCTAGCATGTGAAAGAAGTAGCTTAGAGCTGCTGCAGCAGTGAGTTGCTGTAGTGTTTTCATCAGTGGTCTTCCCTGTTTCTCTAGTTTCAGTTTTGCAGGGGGAATTAGGAAGGGGAGAGTCTCTCAGTCAGTTTGACTCTTTATGCTTGTTAGAGATGCAAGAGATTGATTTCCTCACCCAGCTGGCTGCAGCAGGTTGGAGCCTGCCTGCCTCTACATGGAAACCCACGTCTGTGTCTGGATGGTGGCTGAAACTCCCCTTGCAGAGCCCAAGCTCACAGGCTTCTCATGTGGTCTCTCCAAGTGCTCAGTCAGTTTTCTTAGAGATTAAAGTCTCTCCTAGGTAGCTGAGTGGACTCTGCAGGGTTTAATCCCCGGCCGTCTGCAGTCAGGGTACCCGCCGTGCCATACGGAGCTGTTTGGAGAGACGCAGCCCCGTGTGAGCACTAATAGTCAAATAGGGCTTTGAGCTGCTATCCAGCCTAAGCTGCCGATCAGACTGTGATAATTCAAGCTTATCGAGTTCGACACCAGCTGCTGCTCTCCCAGACAAGTGCCTACAGCTCCGAGGGTGGCCGTAGGGATGGGTTTCTGGAGGAGGCTGTGAGCCCCTGTTCTGCTTAAAAAAAATTAAAATCCTAGTTTATTCTCTGCTATTTTTGGTCTTTGCATCTCACCCTTTGCTTCCAGCCAAAGATCCTATGGCACTTGACAAGCAAGAGGAAGGCACTTGACCCTTCTGAGTGTTTTCATCCTGTTGATTTGCAAAGCAGCCAAATCCTTGGTCCACTGATGGGTAGTGCTGACATGCTCCACCACTGGAGCATGCTGACTGGAGCACTCCCCAGCTTTGCTAGTCTGCAAAGAGTAATGAAAACTTTAAAGCACTTCTCTGCTTCAAGAACCTGCCTTTGGTCATCTACTTGATGTTTTACTGTTTTCCCTTTTTTGTTCCATTTGGTCTGTCCCTACCATTCACAGCAGCACTAGGCATGGTCAAAATAGGCAGTTGTCTTGGAAAGCAGACTGCTGGGAACTGTAAAACTTCCTTTTTTTCCTGTAAAGTCTGGAGAAGCATCAGGCAGAAGCACGTACATGATTAAGTTTATATTGGGAGACCTATTTTTCTTCACCCAAGTCCTCCACTATGTGAAATCCGATTTCCCACCAAGCACCTCACACTGTAGAATAATATTCTGCATGTGTTTTCTGGGGGGACAGGTGTGGTTATTGACATAAAATCTCAGGTCCTTTGTTCCTGACCTGTAAGGATGTAAATAGTGATTTTATAAACCTGGATCTCTGGCGCTGCAGAGCTTCAACTTCTGGGAAGCAGGTTTATGCAAGCAGTAGGCCAAGACATAGTGAGAGCTCTGCTGTCTTCAGGAGGGCTTGGGTCATTTAGATCTGAAGGTATTTCCACACTTTTGCTATGTGGACTTCTGTTTTCTGCAGGAGTAGACATAGAGAGGAAATGTGCATTGCTGCACAATGGTATTGAACAGAAAGCTGGTAGGTCAGAAGTGGTGTAATTTATGGCTTCAAAATACTGTTTCACAGTGACTAAACAAACAAACAAAGATAGTTTCTCTTATCTTAAAAGGGAGAGCCCAGTAATATTGGAGAGAACCAGAACAGTTACCTGCCAGTTTGAAACTCATGCTGCTGTTTGTGACAACAAAATGTTAAAATAATTACCCAAAATGCAGACTACCTGGAGCTGATTCCAAGTGCTAAGAGTTCCAGTCTTAAAGATCTTATTCCTTACTCCATCTGCAGCAGGAATTTGAAGGGGGATTGAGCATCTCATCTCCACTGTGCAGAACAGAAGGGTCTTTGCCAAGTGGTATGTTGGTGAGATCTCCTTTCCATGGTGCCATCACAGCCCACGCTATCCCCTCACTAACAGCAGGCTGATGGTGGGCTCAGTCTTTTCATGCACATGGCTGGTTTGGATCCTGTTTTGCAGCAGCCTGGAGAAACACCAACTGCATGGTTTATAAGGATTAGGAGTTGGCAGCCAGACCTCTACCTTTTCTGTGAGGGTTTTTTCCTTGTTAACTTCTGTTTCTCTTGCAAGTGAGCAGAGCAAAAAAACACTATGAAAATTGTCCTTTTTAACTTCATTTTAAATTGCTCTTAGGGTGCAGGACATGGTCATAAACAGACAGTTAGACTTGAAACTACCTTTTGGAGAAAGAGCACGAATGTTCAGTGGGGAGAAATGAACCACTGATCTACAGCTGCCTGGGAGTAGTTGCCCTGGGTTGAAGCAGGCTAGTTGAAAGTGGAAGAGTGAGATAGCTATCTAAGTGATTAAAGTCTGGACTCTTTCATCTGTAGATGCTTGACTAACTTTCCATTACTTTAAACTGGGTTGCGAATGAACATCCCCTTTGATCTGTTATGGGACTTTCCAATCAGTGAGGCCTGAGCTCAAAACATGAAAAGCAATTTACATTGATGAGACCAATAGAAAGTTCTGAATCCTGTTGAACAACCTGCTCCAGCTTTGCTGGAGGCAAAAGAAAAGTGGAGGTGGATCTTTGGAAGCCAGGAGGACCCGAGGGTCAGAGAACTGATGTGGATTTCCTGAAGGCAGTGACACCACTGTGGTTACTCAAGCACTGAACTCTGTCACATGACCCACATTCCAGTTCTAAATCACTAGTGAGAGGGTCCTGACCGGTGTCTCAGTTTGAATGATGAGAGTGTTTTGGGTGGATAGAATGACAGTTTTGTGGGTGGGTGTGTTTACTGCTCCTGTTTTCATTAGGGGACTACTCATGCAGGACGAAAACAGGAAAAAAAAACTTGTTTCCACAGATACTGACAATATATTGGTTGTATTTAAAAACATCTGAGTACATAAATAATGTGGTTTATTTTATTGGTTGGTTAATATCTAGATGATATTCCTTATCAGGTTTGACAGGTCAGCTTCTTGGCCTAAGTTACTTAACAGTGTCTCTTTAATGCTGAATTCCCAGTTCTTGTTGGCCTGTCTCACAGCCAGGGTGTTATCAAGCTCACGGAATTTGATTTATTTCTGTGCTGGCGTGTCCAGAAGAATCCATGTAAAGAAAACAAACTGCGTGTCCCCTTCACAGGAGATCTTGGCTGCTATTTCTCTACCCACTAAAAGCTTTATCGCCCAGCCTTGTTATTACCATACTAAACGGAACACTTCAGAGCTTAGCGGCTTAACAAGATAAAAACATGCTTTGTGGTTAATGTGGTTGCTGCCGGCATGCACACGGGCGGGCGAGCAGAGCTGCTCCCTTCCTGCCGGGGCAGCTGCACATCGCCGGAAAATGGCTTGGCTGATAAACCCTGTGAAAGCAGGCAATTCCAGACGTGTATTTTAGCTTTATCAGGGTAACATGCTGAAGAGTGACCTAAGGTAGAGGAAAGTATCCCTTCTGCCCTGGTGACCCGGCTGCGTAATTTGTATCCAGGCCAGATCCATCTGCCTGGGTCTATTTCTGTAATTCTTTCCCTAATGAAGTGCTATTGAGTGCAAGGGTGTTTTCCAGTTCAAAGGGACAGACTGGGATTCCCCTGCTGCTGCTGTGTCTTGAAAATAATCCAAAAGGCTTTTTTTCTCCTGTGAATAATGATTGTCTGAAATGTGCAAATTTAGGAAACTTCTCTTTATCACTTGCTTTTTGGAAAGTTGTGACCAAGGGGAAGACAGATGTCTGGATTCCCAGTTGCTAAAGCTTCATAAGTGCTTGATTTCCAGTGTTTCCTCCTCCCAGAGATCTGAGTTTTACTACTCAGGAGAACATCAAAACACAGAGACTTCTGAAATACTTCTGAAGTATTGCAAGTGTAACCCTGAGAGCCTTTTCCTGGACTTTCCAGAATTTCTCAGTATATCTTTGTTTTATTTAAAGCATAAAAAGAATAATTAGGCAAATCTACAGATGATGCCCAAAGGCAGCCTTCTCTCTTAAACCCAGGAAGCATTATATTCTGTCTTTTCTGATACGGTTTGATTCAATGTTCGAGAGGGATCTGGTCATTATAAGAGCACAGTCAGTCCCTCTTTCTCCTTCCCAAAACTTCCTGGACCTGGCTTCCTCATGGGATCTTTTTCAACCTTTCTTGTCTTTTTTTTTTTGTTTTGTTGTTGTTGTTGTTGTTGTTGTTGTTGCTTTTATTGCTTCCTTTCTCATGGCTACACTTTGTTCTCTCTTTTTTTATACTGAAGAATGAGCTATCCTCCCACAGAGCAAACAAATTTACTATGCTGAGGCTCTTTGCTTAGACAAGGCACCCATTTTTAACCAAATGTTTTGTAAGCAAAAAGAATATTTGTTTTTCGGGACACTGTTAACAAGGACGTTTTTGTGGTTGTTGTTGCTTGCTGACTTAACATCAACTGGACTTGCTGTGAGCCAAAGGACAGCCCAAACTGTTCACAGATCACATAACATTTCCATCCCTTCTCAATCAGGATACAGGACAAGCAAATAACGAGCATCAGGATTATTATGTCACACTGTGCAATCACCTCCAATCTGTGCTCATTTCATCAGCTCATTTCATGCAGACATACTAATACCTTCTCTTACTAGCTCTTGTATCTTAACCCTGTTGCTCCTACTAACACTAGCAGTGACTTCAACAGTAGACAGATTGATGTTTAAGTGTATGAATTGGTATTTGGAGCTATAGTTTAGTTTGCTGTGGAACATGTTTTTCATGCACATGCATGCATTAAAAAAATCAGTTTCCAGAGTACAGTTCCATCTCAATGGTTAGGGCAATATTTCACTCACCAAATGCTTAGGTCTGTTCCTAAAGGTTCCATTGTGGTAGGAGTAATAACCAATTAACAAGTATTATTGATGTTTACAGAGAAGGCAGTGTGTGTGCTCTAAGGATCAGGAGCAGGTGTTGCAGGTAGGGGAAGAGGAATATTGATGAACAGCATATTGAATCTTTTGCTTTGTGACTTGTCCGGGAGCTTTGAGAATTTATTAGTCCAGCCATTAATCATCTGCCAGTGCTTTAGATTATGCTGCCTTATATAAACAGTTGGTAAAGTATATTCAAGTGTTTCATTATGACTCCCATGGAATGTCGTGATCCTCCCCAGTCTCTTCACATGTGCTGTGTCCCTGGTGGGCTTCTCAAGCTCAGTGTGTGAAGACTGGAGTTACAGCCTAAACCCTTGGGTGGTTATGGGACAGCATCATACCATGTGTGAGATCTTTGAAATGATCCTGTGCTGCGTGTCAAACTGCCTCTCTGTTCATTCGGAGATGTACAACTGGTGTGTTTAGAGCTTTGGGAACCTAAAAACACTGTTTGATAAATTATGAAGAAAGATATCTGCCTGCATAATCATGAGCCAGTTTGAGGGGGAGCACCCATTCTAGTTCCGGTAGATCCATATAACACCCATTTCTCACGAGGAATCTGGTGAGGAAGTGGTGACGAGCTGGTGTTCCTCAAACCTGCCCATAACCCTTCCCAGCACTGTCCTCATGCTCACCCACAGCTCTACAGGTCTGTTCCAGGCCTGATGGCATCACATGTGAGCAGCAGAGGTAATTCACATGCACAGGGAAGTCCTGCCAGGGACGTGCTCACCACATCAATATCTCTGGTTCATACATTATGCAAATTGTTTGCAATAGCAAAATGCTTGAACAACTGAAAAGATTTGAGGTTTGTGCAAAATGTGCTCTTTGCATTACCTATTCTGATTGCAATGTATCATATTTTAATTAAATAAGCATGGAGTGTAAATTTGAAAACACAGAGGTAGTCTCTGTCCACATGTAGCTGTAGAAAAAGTGTTTTGGCATCTGTGGAAGATCTTGCAGAGAATATGACGCAGGAGTCAGACATTACCCTCTGCTCCCAGTGGGGAGCATCTCAGTTGAGCATAGAGAAGAGTGGTTTTTTGGCAAGGGATTGGCCTGATATTCCAGGGGTTGAGGTTCAATTATCCAACTTACAGCTGAGACCTTAGCTGTGTCCCTTGTGCTGAGCTAAAGTTTCAAGGTGCAATCAGCTAGTTAGGCTGAGCTTGAGTATGACTGTAAATTTGGTGATTGATCTAAGCCCATTTCCAGCTCCCATCTCCTGCTCAGCAGAGGGGCACTCAAGGAGCCCCTCGAGTCACCATCTCCCTCTGTGCTTCACTCCCAGCTCACTCAGGGCTTCCAGGAGCTCCTGCAGTGCAGTGTGTTGCATTCAGGTGGTGTTGAAGGACTGGAAGTGCCTGGTGGGGTGTCTAAAGGAGTTTTGAATAGGAATTTGAATGTTTAATAAAAGAGATGACTCAGGACAAAAAAAAAAAAAAANATAATATAGTGAAATAATTGCTATCTCTGGAAATTTCAATTATCAGTCAAAATATCCTGAAATCAAAACCTTACTGACATTCAGCCTCAATTATATAAAAGCCATTGGGGATATGGAATATGTTCATATAAATGAGGTCTCTGATAACTGGGGGAATTTTCAATGTACTTAATGGATGTCAAGAGACTTGACCCTGTTTTGAATACCAAGGAGTTTTGGATAATTGAAGTTTGGATAATCTGGGTTGAACTGTAGAATTTAGCAAATTAAGATAACATTGAGAGTGTGCGTGAGTTAATTTTACTTCTGACAAATGAAACCAGTTTAACTAGCTTGGAGACTGAAGCCAGCAGACAACACACAGTGTGCTACAAGCTGCAGTTATCTGAGGCATCACGTACAACCTCGTTAACACTCTCCTGCCCAGCCTCTGGAAGGATCCATATGCAGAGATGAAGGATGATTTGATTTCTCTGGGTTGTGTATAGCTGTCAGTAGGGCTTTTGGTTAGTACAAGCCTGACTTCTGTGATGAGGATTTGTGTCTGCTTGAAAGTGAGCAGAGCATAGTAAACACTGGCAGCGTGAGAGGCTGTGCAGGGGTTATTGCTGATAATGATATGGCTGAAGAGAGACCAGGGCAAGACAGAAGAGTGCAGCTCTCCCAAGGCTGCTGTTCCCAGTGTTGTCTGATGTCCCCAGTGCACATGTGCTTGTCTTCCTCACCTCTCTTCCCCCCGTTCCTCAACATACATACTTTAAATGAATATTTTAATGTATTTCTAGATTTCCAGGAAGGGGGAGGAATAAATTAAAATGAATTACAGTGGTTTAAGGATATAAGAGCTGGAAGATTTGTGGGGAAACATACCTTCCTGCATTAAATCAGCTGACAGCACTTACCCAGATCTGACAAGCTGACAAAAACATCTTTATCTGACAGATCTGAACAGACTCAGTGTCTAGAAGTTTGTTTGTTTTCTCCTCTCTTGTCATAACAAGAAGCAATACCTCTCTCTTTAACACCTTTGGTTTGAGTACTAGACCCTGGAATATTTCAAGAGGGAACTGCCTGGGCGTAGGAGGGATGTCCATGAGGTGAGTCCAGGGGACTCATGGGAGCTGCTATCACTTTCTTACTTAGCTGCAGCTCTTGGACAAGGCAGTTGACATCAGTAAGAGTTGCCCCCTAAACTTTCTAGCAGTCTGGGTTTTACTGTGCCTTTGTCTGTAATATTGAGGTGCTAATTCTTCCTTTACTGGCTGCAGAGAGAAGAGTGTAGTGTATGGAGAGTAGTTAAGTGTGGATTATATGAGAGGCAATGGAGGAATTTCTGACAGAGGCATATATTAAGTATTTGGCCAGTACATTGTGCACCACAAAATCTCCATCTTATCTTTCAAAAATATGTTCTCATTCTTAATAGAAGCTGCTTTGGCAATAGGAGGGTAGGGACAACTGAGTAACCAGTGAAAGCATTCTTTGTGAACATTTTAGCTTGACACAGGCACTGTCTGTCTGCAAGAGTGTTTATCAGAAAGCATAACTGCCACATAGCATCAGGGGAAAGATTCTGTGCAAGTGGTCTGTGCTAATTTTATTACACCAGCAGCTGGAAACCCCAGATCACCTGGGGCTCCACTGTGCTGGTGTTTGAGTAACCCTTACCTTCTTAACACAAAAATAAAGTGAGAATAAGTAAAGGATTGCCCTCTTTTATAGATGGGAATGGATGCCATGGGGTTGTCAAGTGACGCCTAAGGTTAAACAAGTAACTGTAGAGAAAGTTAATCTTCCTGTCTCTAGTCTACGGTTTTAAACTCATTACGGTCCTCCTCTCTGTTTGAAACCCATTCCATTAGAGTGGGTGGAAAAATAACCAAGAAGGGTTATCTAATCCTACAGTGGAAGAGCGAAAAATGCTCAGTTGTGGAAAAACTGAAAGATAAGACACAGTGAAACTTCAAACAAGTGCTCTAGAGGATAGTAGCCAGATATCAGAGACTTGTTGGAGGACTGACAGGAAAGCAGCGTGTATCAGAGCACAGGGGGGAAACACGAGGGGTGGTTTAGATCAAGTGTCAAGGGGGGCTGTTTTAAAGAAGAAAAACAGAAATAAAAGGAATTGTATTAATGTGTAGGGATGTGATAGCTGGAAAGATATTCTCACCCTTACAGCTTTATTAGTGATAGCTTTCCTTGCGCTCAACACCAAAAAAGGAGACTAGACAATACCAGCTGTTTTCTACAGCAAAATTACCATGCAGAGAACCACAGGAAAAATGCCTGAGACCGCAAACTGTAAACAAGCTGAGCCACTGTCAGGCTTAAAAATCAATGTTTTTCTAAAGTGTATGTTAAAACCAACTTTGTTTACTTAATTGCAGTAGGACATTGTTTTTTATCTTGAGAGAATTGAGAAAACCTGGAGGGTGATTCAGTGGTTTGCAATAAATAAATGTAAATGTGAAACTGAATGCTACCCAAATTATAAAAGCTAAGTACATGAAACACCCCCAGTGCAAACTTGTCACTCAAGTGCCAACTGTCAAGGGTTGGATACTTTTCATAAAGCATAGTTTTAGCCTTTATCTTAATGTCAGTGCTTTGTTATGATTGACCTTCTTCTGGCTGGAAGCCCACTTAAACTAAACAATGCTATTCTGTTCTGAAGAGGGCGAATAGAGAAAGCATTGTTACTTGGTAAAATGCCTTTGGACTGAATCCCAGATGGGAAGGAAGTGCTGTAATTACTGTACTCAATACACAGCACTGTAGGGGCACGTAAGGCAACCGGTCTGCAGCAAGTGAGGAGCAATTCTACACCTCTGCTGACTGTGAGGCTCTATTAACTGAGCAATTTTCATATTACTGTTTTATTTGTTCTGCTTAAGCACAAAAATCTGCACTTGATCACTGGAAATTAAAAATTCAAACCAGGCTCCCTAAGTAAATAGGGGAAAAAACCTGAAAGCCTACTCATCCCCCAGTGCCTGTTTGGCAATGGTGAGCACAGCCAAACTAGGCTGGTGTTGATTCTTCTTTGCCTGTAGAAGGTAATCCATATTCTGTTCCAAATCCTGCAAAATTTTCTTGTGATTACAACTCCATTAAATATAGTTTGTGCTATGAAATGTGTCTGGTTCCGTTGCTAGAATCTCTGCTTTTGAACTTGTCACAAAGTAACATATGAATGGCATTTTAAAGCATATTTATTAGATACGCCTTCCCTTGAACACTGTTTTTATAAAATAGCATAAGAAGCACATTCGTTGCAAAGCTTTACTGTATTGTGACGAGAAACTTCTAAGGGGAAAATGAACTCTGTTATGCTGGTTTTTTATCTTAAAAGCATCTCAGCAGAAAAATGGGGAAGGTGAATTATTCCAGATGCTCTACTACCCATAGTGAGAGGTGCTCTTTGCCATGCACAGCTCAGTTAACGGACATGGGCAAAGGACATGGGAGCAATTATTACTGCTGCTTTACAGAGAAGTGGCATTGACATAAAGTTACTTGTAGTTGCTTGGGAGGCTTGACATAAACAAGAACTGAATTCAGCCTCCTGAGATGCAATCCATGTGCTTTGCTCCCCAAGAAAAACTCCATTTTGGACAAAGGCTTCACCATGCTGAGTGCCATCCAAAAATGAGACACAGGCAAGGTCCTCCATCCCAACTGAACTCCCTGGGACAGAAGACTGCAAAGCACTCTGTGTGGATTTAATTTTAGTTGAGACACTCTGCCTGGTGATGTGAGCCATACGAAATGAAGTGTAGCCTCACTTAAAGGATGTGAAGTGTGGTGTGTTCAGGACTAGCCTAACTATTTAGGGAAGTTAGTAAATACACCCTAGAATATCCCTTTTCCTAGTCTTATGGGGCTTGATTCAGTTGAAAAGCTAAAACAGGGTCTTCTCTTTAGCCCCTAACCTAGTTTTTTTTTTGGTAGTCTAGTTAGTACTTTTGTTACTGGTTTGTACCAGCCTGTGATGTCTTACGCTGGTGTGCTTGGTGTGGCTGATGGATTGGGTGGTTCTGTTGATCATATGCCCTAACATCTTACATAAACATCAGGGCCTAGCTATCCCTCAAAAAAATATAAAAAGTGGTTTGCAACCCTTACCTGTCTGTGGAATCAAGTGCTTCTCCTGCTCTATAAATTATTCACATCCTACTGGTCAGAAATATACTGCAAAACCTGCAGGGGCTCTGCCCCATTTTTGTGCAGTCTTCATAAAAGGCTACTTGATCTTGAAGCAAAATACAGGCTGAATGGGTTAATACCTGAATGGCATTGAGGATGTGACTCCGTTGAAAAGAGCTTCCCAACCAAAATACCTTTAACCTGACTGCAGAAAGGGTTTGGACTTTGGGAACACCTACAGCCCTTCCTAGGGAAAAAAGCAAAGTGGTCAAATCCCAGCTTTGGAGGAAGATACTCTGCCATGCATTCATTGTGTGACACATCTCTCCTCTGTCATGCTGAATCCTTTGAGCTTTGAGGAGGAAAACCATAGGCTTCTCATTTGGGAAAAAAAAAAAAAGCTCCCTGGGTCCCATTTGTTTTCCCTGCAATTTTGTCCTCTAGAAGTAACATGATAAAAGGGGAAGTGCTGTGTTTTGAATGGGTGCTTTGTTTCAATATGAGTGAGGCAGCTCCAGCAGTTTTCTGGATCCCTGATGTGTTTTTGTATGGCATCCAAAGTTTGGGTCAGGATAGACAGGAAACCAGATGGGGATGTTTCAGTATTTTCTGAGTCAAATTGCTTCCCATGCTCTGAGGAGTTTTAGTCTCAGGAGAGCCCAGCTGTGATGGAGTCGGAGCTTTTAAATCCTGTAATGCTGACAGATGTACCAGCCGCTGTGTTGAAGACATGCTCGTGCCTGGTGGAGCAGACAGTAGTGTCCTGCATGTTTGGATGGGAGCTCATTCCTGGAAAACTTCTGTGAAGACAAATGTGTGGTCCAGCAGGAGTGAAGGGTTTGGTGCCATATGTAGAAAGACGTATGGTTTTATGCGTATGATGATTATTTGAGACAATCACTGGCTTAGTGCTTAGTTTTCCTTGGGGACCATTTTTTCATGATATGTGGTATTTTCTAAAGGCCTGTGCACTTAGAGGAGCTGGAAGTTAGCCATGGTGATCAAAATGAAATGGAAAAATATTCAGGTTTTTCAGTTTTGGTTTTGTTTTTTTTTTTTTTTTAAATTTTAGGATATTTATTTAACTGTCACATTTTCACAGAGGTCATCGCTGATGTGCACAGAGTCATTTTAGCGAGAAAGCATTCTACCAGCATGGCTGTGTTTTATTGCTGGTGGGATTATTATTAGATTAGGGAGAAGATTGGAGCTGTGGGAGGAGAAGTTCAGTGAGAGCTGGAATTTGGATAGATCTGAATTCATTGCTTGAATTGCTGCTGGTAATGAAATTGCTTTGGAGGAGTCAGAGGGAGCTGCTGGCCTCCAATGCTCTGATGGTATCTGCAGTGCTTAGGTTGCTCTTGGATGAAGATGAGGAATCCAAAAGACTCCATCCTCATTGTTTTTGCTTAGGCTGGGTGAAACTCAAGCAACAACGTGCAGAAAGGATGTTCCGAATAGCAATGCTTGGGGCACGGAACACTTCAATGGCAAATCCTGTCACCTGAAACAAAGAGGAAATTGATTGAAAACACTAAAGATAGTGAGGACTTGGTGTGTTTCATGCCTGTCCTTTGCATTTTCATGATGGAGCTGCCGGCTCTGCTCCACTGTGCCTGCAGTATTGCTCCCACTGGGTCCTGCTTCACCTGGGCCTGCCCAACCCTGTGTGTCTGCTGGCATGTTGGGGTTTGGCTTTGTGGGCTCTGGGGAGCTGTGCTGGACTGGGACAGGAGTCACCAGATGGGGCTGCCGAGGGTGAGAAGAGCAGCCAAGGACTTGCCCTTCATGGGATGTCAAGGGTTCCCTCAAATCTTCAGAATTCTGGAGGCTGAAAGCACCAATTCAGTGAAGACTTTTCAGAGATTTGTAACACCCCCTCCTGCTCCCTGACTGTGACTTGTGAGTGGTTTGAGCTCTCAAAGCAGAGTGGGTCCTCTGGGAAACAGGCCAGCACTGCCTCAGCTGGCGCTGGAGCCCTGGAGCTGTGGGCAGCAGTTTTCCAGGTGTGTTCTTGGAGGGAGAGCCAGACACACCTTTGGGTGACCTGCTCCAACCCAAGGTAGAGGATTTGCCATATATATACAGGGCAACACCCAGTTTGCGCAAGAAGCTGAAGGATTGGGTCCAACAACCAAAATATTCTGTCTCTTGCTAGCATGGTCTCATGCAAAAAAAGATGAGGTTTTAATTACTGTCCCCTCTTTCTATGGTGGCCCCTTACAAGTAGCTAACTCCTCTTGAATGGAGAATGTTGCAGTGTGAATATGTTTTTCTTCTTCCCCCCACCCCCCTAACCTACTTAACTAATTTTCAGGATGCTGGCAATTGACATGCATTATTTATACTGCTGCAAACCTTGTATTTGGGATGAGAAATCCTACTGCCAGGCTTCCTGCTTCTAATAAGCATTCCTTTCACTGCATTATCTCCTCTCACAGCCCCGGGCTGCTCTTGCCAGGGACCCAGCTGGTGTTACTCGATGGCTTTGTGGCGTGGGGAGCCTGACTGGTGTAGCGGATCTGCGAGCTCATGCATTGCTCATCAGCAGAGAGACAGAGGCTCCTGCTCCAGTAGAAGGAGGGGGATGAGGCAGAGTCAGGAACCACCATGGGATTGAGTGACAGAAGTCCTGATTTTCCATGACCTGCTGTCTTTTGTTGCTACTCGAACCTGTGCAGCCTGAATTTAAAATGCTTCCATCTTCCTCCCCTACCACCCAGTGTGGATGAAAACGGAAGGTGAAACAGGAGGACAGGCAGTGCAGCCCCTGGAACAAAATGCTTTGAGGTTCCTAAATCTGTCTCTGTCACACTGGATCAGTTGCCAGGGCCTGTGTCGCCACCTCTTTTTGTTCATTTGGAAGATAACTCATTCCTTAACAGCTGAAATGGCTTCTGACAAACCTCCCCTTTGAAAATTGTGCTCAAGGACACTGCTCTTCCACTGTTTGCGCAGTCAAAAATATTCTGGGGAGGATTTTTCCCCCCTCTCTTTTATCTAAGGCAGCATAATAAAATACCTTAGATAAACAAATTTATTCTTGGAGGGATGTTTATTAGGAGCTGGCAATCCCTATGATAAATAATTTCTCTGGGAAGAAAAAAAAAAACGAAATAGAAAGTAGGCCAAGAAAATAATGTGAGTGCAGGGGATAAGGCAAGGAGAGGAGGATGCAGAGGCTCCTCTCGGCTTGTGGGGGTCTCAGATGCTCCTGCAGTGCCACCTGCAGGGGAACCCACGGGGGGCCTGGGGCAGGAGTGGGTCTGCCAGCGCTGAATGCTCATTTTCTGAGGATTTGGAAAAAGCAGAGACAGCATGTGGCACCGGATTCCCCTGTGGGAGACACTTTACAGGCACATGGTAGAGGGTCGCAAACAGCTTGGGCTGTGTCACCAGCTGGGGGAATGGTGAAAGAAATCAAGCAATAATATGTGAGAATTGCTGGTCTTTTCTGTTAGTGCAGAAAATGAGGATGGGTTCCAAGCTGGGATGTCTGGAGGGAAAGGGTTCATGCCAATTTAAGACACATTTTTGTTCGCATTTTTTTCAGTAAAATCAAAACCACAAAACTTTCTTTTTGGGTCAACCTGAAATGTCAATTAGGTCCAAAATGAAACATCCTGTTTTGATTTAGGGTTATTTAACTCTTTTTTTTGCTGTAATTTTTAGGTGACTTTTAATGTGAGGAAAAAGCCCACTTCAAACTGAAAAGTCAAAAATGTCTCTTTTTGAAAATATTGAAGGGATGTATTTCATCCTTGCCAAAATGAGGACTTTGATTTTCACAGGGTCCTGAAATTCAGTATCTTGAACTTGTTTTTAGGTTTCCCTCCTAGCAGCAACCTCCCAGCCCCTCACTCTCTGTGCTACAGCAACAACCACCTGCCAAGTTCATCTGCCATTCAGTTACATCTCTTTAAAAATTAGTTTCTCGACAAATTTATCATCTGTCAAACCTCTAATCTCTTTTCTTAAACAAATAGAACATTTTACTGGTAAAGAAGTGAGTTACAAAGTGACCTGTCTCAAATAATGTTAAAAAATGTGTGGTGATCCCCCTGAGACCTGGTCCTTCATCCTGTCTTCCCACAGCCCCTCTTTTTCCAAGAGCTGCCAAGGCCAGTGTTTCAGTGAGCCGATGTGTAATAAAACCCAGCTGTCATTGTACCCGAGCTGCAAAGGCATATGATGCTCTGATTGTGGGAGGAAATAGGGTGAATTATTTCTTCTTTGAGGGGTCCCTCTGATAAATGGTATTTCCTACACAGCAGAGGTCAGCTCTGGCCACGGAACTCAGTGGAGATCCAGGGATGTTTCGGAATGTGAGAAGTGAGGAAGATCCTTTCAACATTACTGCTAATGACTGATTTTGAGGCATCTATATAGGCTGCAGTTAGAGAAAGCTCCAAGCAGGTGTTTTGACCTGTGCACAGGAGAAATTGATTAAATTTGATATGGAAGGTGTGAACTTCAAGAAGACTCAGATGAGCAGAAACGTGGTGGCACTAGGGCATGGTTTCTCTGTGCACTTTGGGGTTTTCCAAAAAGTGATGGAATACCAAAACCCCACTGAAATTCATTTTTGCAGTTGGAGTAGATCTTCCTGGAAGTTGTTCCACAGCAGCTTGATTTGACCTTCTCAGAGGTTTCTCTAAACCTCTGCACTGAACCTTTGGTAGATGTCGGGAAGCACACAAGCAGTTGCTATTCAGGATGCTGCTTCAATGCTCTTTGGCCATCTGCTAGCTCTGAAATTCATCAGTACAAACTGGACAGTCACTGGCTGCAATTTGAGCATCACTGCTTCTGTAATGGGGTTTTTGGATCACCTCGTTTTCTAAGGAAGAAGCCTGGGTTTAACACCAGTTACACCAGGCAATCCAAAGAGCCACTGCAGGCAAGAATGGACAGAAAAGTTCTTCTGACTCTGGTTAAAGATATGCCTCAGCTTAAAGTACAAAAGGCAAGTGGATTTGGGCCGAGGGAAAATCCAACTTGTCAAGGAAAGAAGGTGAGGTTAGAATGTTTGTAACTGAGAGAAACAGGTACAGGGGCTGACTTCTCATGAGTGCATTTCAAACACAGAGCAATTTGCTTTGTGCAAACCGTGTCTGGGGGTTCCTGTAGGTCAGTCTGGGTCAGGACCTCAGTGAAGGTGCAGAAGCAGCTCCTACTGGTGAGCGGGCACTGGGTCAGGAGGTGGCTCAGGATGCTGCAATGTTGCTGGCGATGCCAGCACTCTTGGAAAAGGGCTTTCCACCTCCTTGTAGGTGTGAAGCAGTGGGAGGCTGTTACTGCTGCTGAGAGACTGCAAGCAGTCTTAGTTCTGGGAGTGTTTTGAACCTTCAGGTATTGGGGTGGAGTGGGAAAGGAGAGAATCAGAAACAGAATGAGATTAATTCTTGAAGCCTGTCTGCATTTTTTTACATAAATTCTGCTCTGCATCCAGACGTGTAAGGCACAGGCTGCAAAAATCCCTACTTCTGCTGTAGGCAGAGCAGAGGATAAATATATATGGATGAATAAACAAGGCAAGTAATCCAATCTCATTGCTAGTATTCAGTTCCTGCACTGTTGCTCTAGGCAACCAGCTTGAGTGGGGATATTGTCTATAACCTTAAAAACTGATTATAGGCTACTTCACTGCCTCATACGGTCTTGAAGAGGATTAGAAGAGAGTGTAAAGCTGGCTTAGGCACTATGTTAACAAAGCCTCAAAGGCATCTGCAGATTTCCTTGTTCACGAAGTGATTAACTTATTTAGTAACTATGAAAAAATGTGAACATTTGGGGAGCCAGGCTGGTAATAATTAAGAGATGTAACTCTGCCATCGTGAGCTGTGCTTGGTCTGACAACTGTCTCTGTTTCGCACCAGCACACCTGGCCATGCTTCGGGGGCGCGGGGGAGGTTTGTATTCAGGCTCATACAGGTTTCCTCTGTGGTTTATCAGCTGGAAGGGAAGGAGTTTGAATGGTGAAAAGAGGGCCCCACTTGTCTGTAGTGCCTTTCAGTGCTCCAAAGGGTTGTCTTGTATCCTGATGGGCTGTGTCTGGGCTCTGTGCATCACTGCTGGCAGTGTGGCTGAGGCTTTTTGGATGAGCTGGGGCAGGGCTGGTGACCCACACCTATCCGAGAAGGCACACACCAGCACTTTGCTTCCTCCTCCAGCTGCTTTTAAACTGAAGAATAAAAATGGCAATGAAAAATGACACCCTTATCCTAAGCCAAAGCATGCTGGTTGGAGCAAACACCACGGAGCTAAAACCAGGCTGTCAAGTGATTGTGAATGGAAGGTGAAGCCAATCCTGGTTTTATTTCTTCACAGTTTGACAGCAAAGGCTTTTCTTTGATGGTTATGAAGCCAGCAAGCCCACCAGAGAGGGCCCTCTCATCACAGAGAATGCCCAACTGGATCTCCTATCACCACCCTGTCTCTGACAAATCAGGCTTTTTTGAACTGAAAACATACAAAAATGTTGGGTAACGCTGGATATCTTGGCTTGTATCTATCCTGAAAGTAAAACAAGTGTTTTTGAAATATTGCCAAAACCAAGTCTTTGACTTCAGTGTGTTTTCCATTTGTGAAAATCCTCAGACATCACAAGGATGAAAGAGAGATGTTGAAAACAGAGATAAACACCATCACTAGCGTATCTGATGTGGATCCTTCATTTTTGTCAGACCTGATCTGGATGAGCTGTAAGAACTCTTCTATTGATGCACAACCTATATTTCACTGAACACCTCTCACTTTCATTTTTCACCCCAGGTCAATGTGTTCTTGTTTGATGTGATGATTTCATAAATCCATACAGAAGTTCCATGAAAATCTGGATTAATGATGGAAAAAATGAGGAGATAAGATAATTTTCTCTGTCATTATAACACAGTGTGGTTAAAACTCAAGCTCTTTACCATCCCAGAGGGAATGAAATGCTACATATTTAGCAATATGGGAAGGTGCATGAAGCCTGTTAATAGTCCACAAGCTTTCTGATAGTGCACGAGGATACATTTTGATCCTGGAAGAGTGGAATGGCACTTTGTCTTCCATCTCTCCTCTTGTTTTCCTGTCATTGCTTCAGCACCAGATAATGAATGGGATTTTCAAAGTCACACAGCCTTGACCTGTTCGCTTTGTTGCCAAATTCGACTCAAACATTGAAAATTCTGCCTGCCTTTCTATTTCTGCCTTTTCCAAGAGAGGGGAATTCATGAGAATAAGTGGAAAGGCAGTACTGTTGGTTTAAGGAAAACAATTAGAGACCTGTGTGTGCTTCCCCACTCAGCTTCTCACAGGAAAATAGGTTCTGTTGATTGCTGCTCTCGTGTTAACAGCTCTTCTGAATCTGTCCTTGTAGGCACCTGTGTTTCATTCAGCATCTTATGAGGAAACCAAAGTAGCATCTTATGGATGAAGAATCTCCATTTTAACCTCTACAAATGTCAATTGTTCTAAACCTATATGCAGCACTTGGCATCAGGGCTTACTCACCACCTATTGACAGCATCCTTTGCTACACTTGAAAATACATTCTCAATACGTGTTGGCTGGAAAACAGCTTAAGTGCTTAGTAATTGTTCCAGTCCTATCTGCTTTCTTCCCCTCCTCACCTTTTTCTTGAACCACTGTGCATTAACAGTTTTCCCACAATGATGTAATCTTATCCACTTGTCAGCAGACTAGAAATACTTAATATGTTTAGTGACTCCCAGGGAATGGCATGAATTCATCTGGATTAGTTGATCTTCATATTTAAAAACCTTGTGGTAGGCAAGGTGTCAGATTTTTCTATCTTGATTCACAGAACCTGTATTTATGTGTGGCAAAGACTGGTCTGCTCCTTTCCCAAGTATCTGGAGATCATCAAAAGGCAGTTTCTATTTTGGTTTGGTCTAAGAGATGGCATGGCCAAGAGAGATTTCATATCTTCTGATCTATTTGTGTAGGTCGTGTCCCTTAAGTTAATTTGCTTAGGACACTGCTAGCAGTGGGTACTGGCGTGGGAGTTGGTGGAAGGAATGCTTACATCAGGTAAGGTCCTCCACATGTTGCCTGAGGAACTGGCTTCACACTTCAGCCCAATACTTGTGGTCATTTTCATGTAAATTCCTGTGGGTATGTGGAGACCTCCCTAAGGAGAGGAACTGAACTGAGGAATTAAGTATCCAAGAAATGTGCTGCAGTTTCAGTCTCCATGTACGTAATGGTGTGTAGCTCCTGCCATGACCTGTACCAGTGGGGCTGGATTAGAACCCTCCAGGAAGGGGGTTTCTCTGGATGTGCACTCATGTGAGTCACATGGAGTCTCCTCTCGAAAGGCAACAGCCCAGAGCTCTAGGGCTGCTCAGCAGAGTGAAAAAGCAGCAAGTGGCCTTTATGTGTTTCATTATGAGGGTCCTGCAATAACACTTTAGGCCTGGTTCAGAGCTACATTTTTAATCAATGAGTAATCCTTTCTCTTCCTCTTTTTCCAAACTTTTGGCTCCTCAAAGCATGAAGGGGAAAGGGAGGAAGTTATTTCTCTTCTAGCCAGAGGGCAGACCAGTGGATCCAGAGTAGGATGTTGGCAGGTTGAATATGTCACCAGCCCTTGGTCAGGGAGAGAGATCCCACTCCTTCCCTTTGTGAAAAACAGACATGCTTCCTCCACCTGCAAGAATACCAGTGTGAATCACTTCATCCTGTGCTCCTCCTGAGGGTCATTTACACTGAGTTTTGAAACCATTCCATGGCTGAAACTCAACCAACCATCCATGCTCTCCTTTGGCTATGCATGGAGCCGTGGGGGGACTTGGATGCCTTCCAAAGCAAACAGCCCATTCCTGTGGCCAGGCCAGGCTGCAGCAGCTGTGGCAGGAGAGAGGGAGGATTAAACTCATCAAGCTGCGTTTTGATTGAGCACGGACAGCTCCTCTTTAGGCATGAGCTGATGCTCCTCCAGGTACACCTGTAGATCTGCACATGGCATTGGACACCTAGGAAATGGTTAGACTAGATAAACCGCACAGATGAGTGGGTGCTGGGTACAAATATCACCTTACATCACCCAGACTGGTGGTTGTGACATCTCTCTGGCTTTAGGCTGTTCCTGATGGTCTCCCCATTCCACCTGCAGGGAGTGGCTGTGAGTTGCCTTGAGCTGATCCTCCGCCTCAGGCCTAGGGGTGGTCTTTCAGCAGAAATCACAGGAGCTTTTCCTCATTGAAATAGCTGAACAAAATGGTGCAGTACAAAACCCAGCCTTTCGGTGGAAAAATGTTGTGCAAACTGCTTGGGTGACTTGTAGAAATGCTTATGTTCATTTGCATAGACTGTAAAATGTGTTTTCACAGCAACATTAGCCCGAAATGGATCACTTTGGTCATGAAATCTGGTTCCATTACTGCTGTGCAAAATCTCTCTTGTGAACTCCCAATAGAGTGAATTCCCACATTTTCCTGTAATGTTCTATGGGAAAGAGATGCAATAGGAATATTTAGGTGGTGTATTCTCTTTTAGCCATACTTTCATTTCATGTGCATGCTCTGTTTAGTCACTATTTCTTGAAATCTTTGTATTAGCTCACTTGTAAGCTGCGGAAACTCCCCAAGGAAACAAGTTGTTTCAGTAGCTGGGGTGTACTTTGTGGCTGTAACACTGAGTCCCAGGGTCTTCAGGCTAGGAGAGTCACCCATCCTCTGTGAGCAGATAAAAAATCTACTTTTATGCCCCAAGTGTGTAGGGAAGGAGGTCTGGATTTTTTCCATTATTAACAGGCTTTTCACATGCCATTGGACAAGTCATTCAAACTCTCTTTACAACAATTCTCCACTCTGCAGTGTCTATTACAATCGTCACCTGTTTTTGTCAGCTAAGAATATGTTCTTTTGGACAGGGGATTTCTCCCTATGTTTATGTGTATTTGTGTCATAATTAGGGTCTCTGGGTATTGCCTTAATTCCCACTTTAACTTCACCAAATTATACTTGAATAAATTACAAATCATGGATATTAAATGCTCAGCTCAGTTTCAGTGCAAAATAAAAAGCTCAAATGATGGTAACTTAAACTGGCAATAAAATAGCCAGCACTGTGCCTGTAAATACTTAATTTGCAAATGTTTAGAGAATTAGGCACCTGCTATAAATCCTTATTGTGGGCTTTGCACCCTGTTGGCAATCGGTGAGCTATATCTCACTTCATTATGCATGAACGTGTAATTTTCCAAAAGCATAAATGTGGCCTCCAAGGGCACGCACATTAATAGCGTTCGAATGAACCAATTTGTTTCCTACCCAATGTGTTTATCTTCCAGCTCTTCGTTGCGAGTGCCAGTGGAAAGGTTAATGGCTCACAGCTCCCTGGCAAATGATGCACTGGTTTAACCTCCACTGTGTCTGGATTTTTCATTGTCTTTAGCCTTCAGTGTGTTGAAAGTTAACAGATGCACCCCGTGTTCTAGCTGGGCTCTAAGAGGGTCGTCTTTAAATTATTGCATGTGTCCAGGATTAAATGGGTTCCTGCTTGCTCGCTTGCTTGTTGTAGCCCTGATTCATTGGGTATGTGATTCTTTGGGAGCACTTGCGCTTGTTTCAGCAGAGCCTTCATGCCATTTTAAACACACAAAGAGCCACCAGAGCAGCTGGGTCTGGTCACCTGCCAAAAGTCAGGCAGCTTTTAGCTGAAATCATGCACAGCATTCCCATGTGGAAATACCTGGGCAGGAGTGAAAGGAATATACAAGCCTGAAAGGTAGTATAGTCTAATGAAACGTTCAACAACTATTTGAGTTTATGCTAAAGTTTGCAAAATTTCAGTGTTAACCAGGTTCAATGATAATGCACCTCCTTAGGCACCCAAATTTGAAAACTACAGCCCAATTAGAAATGCTCCAATTATTACTATTATTTGCTACTTAACAGTTGTCATTGAAGGCTCAGGACAGCTTTGTGCTGGATGCTATGAGTACACAGAAGAAGAAAAAAGAATAACCTGAAGGTGCTTAAAATCTCTTCCTGAAGAATGATGAGAAGATGCAACTATCCGGGAAGCCAGAGGCGGAGGGAAGATAGCTATGGAACATTTCCTCAAGTCTCAAAAGAATTCACCGTTGTCTAAATCTGGACTCTGAGCTATTACAGTGAATAAGTAGCATTAAGTAGGCAGGAATGGCTTGTCTCTGAGCAGAAGGAGTATTTATTTCTAAGCTTGAGTAATAATTACCATGGTGAAGTCAATGAGTTTTAAAGGAAATAATTAGGCCACAATTACAGGGGTGGGATGAAAAGTCAAATCATGCAAGCTTGCTCTTCCTCCGCTAACCTCTCCCTTTCTTTCCCTGCTGTCCACTTGCTGCGTTACTCTGGAATTCGAATGAAAATTTAAGTGTATCTAAATGTAGCCTTGCCCCTGGGAGAGGGAGTGGATCTGTCATCAGAGATCTGTCAGAGTCAGTAACATTCCCCCTGCAGCCCTGAGCTGTGCCTCAAGATCTTACATTTCTGTCTGAATTATCAGCTAATGCTCTGACAAATTGCCTGTGATTTTCTTTTTTTCTCCCTGAGTGGATGTGCCTGGTCTGCAGATGAGGTAAACACCGCCCAGCCCTGGTGTGGAGCAGTGGCTGATGATTTCCAGCCAGACATTCCTGTCGGGCTGGGAAGGCGGTGCGGATGCTCTCAGCTCCGGGGCTGGCACAGCTGCAGACCCCTTTTAGGACAGACCCACTGAGTTGGAAGATCAGCACTTGGCAGAGACTTTAAGTAGAAGGGCTGCGACTGAGGCTTTGCTCTAACTATGCCAAACAGGGCGAGCTGTGGCTAGAATGGGCGGCTCTGCTGGATTGTTTATTTTTCTTGCAGAAGGAAACAGCTATTGGTGGTTTAGTCCTTAGACACTGAGGTCATCAAAACTACCAGGTGATTTTGCACTTGTAAAATGAAGTCATCTTCGAGAGGAAAAGCTATGGAAAATACCAAGAGAGGGACCCAAGGGGTTTTTTCTCTGGCTGCAAGACTCAAACACCTCTTGAACGAAGGAAGCCATCACCATCGCCTGCCTCTTCTCCGGCTGTGTGAGATCCAAAGCATCTCTTTGTGCACTTGCTGTGGAAGTGATTTTTCTTGAAGCATGAGCTGGTTTTTAAACACTGTGGGTGCAGTGACAGCCTGTAATACTGATCATGAAATAAGATCATGAATAAGGGAGAGGCAGGAGAAATTCTCATCTGAGCTGTCATTGTTGAGATTTACATTAGGTGTTGCAAGTCTCTTCTCTGTACCTCTGGTGGATATACATTCCCCTCCCTGGCCTTTTCCTGATTCCTCTGTGACATGCAGACTCCAGGCACTGTAACACTCTTTGCTCTTGCCTGGAACAGCCACCCAGCCCCTCTGCAAAGGGCTTTCCAGTGCATTTCAAATTCTAGAGGAAAACATGCTTTGCCCAGCCCTTCCTCTTGCTAGTTATTAAGTAACACGATATTATTATTGGCTCCGCTATGAAATATTTGGGAATTCATCAATGCTGCAGTCTTCCTTTAGGCTGAGAGTACTGCTTTTCCAAACCATCAATAGAATTTGGGTGCTG
This sequence comes from Grallaria varia, assembly GCA_013396735.1. Classification (NCBI taxonomy): domain Eukaryota; kingdom Metazoa; phylum Chordata; class Aves; order Passeriformes; family Formicariidae; genus Grallaria; species Grallaria varia. The sequence continues at coordinate 1,302,146 of VWZG01002670.1, forward strand.
AATTCCCTTAGGTTCCATTCGCAAATTCCAGCCTTTTACAGGACTGTGGAGTGGGAGAAGCACTTTGGGATATGTGACATTTTCTACTGCATTCTCTAGGGCTGCATCTGTAGGAAAATAAAACCTCTGGGAGGAGAAGAGCTGTGGAATTAGAGACATGCACACCATAAAGTCACTGAGGTGCTTGACAAATGAGCAGCGGCACCAACTAGAAATATTCTTGTATAGTTCTAGGAAGCCAAATGACTAAAAGGTAGAGATATTTATAATTTTTTCAGACATCCTTATAAACATGTGCTGCAGCCAGGAATAGAAATGCAGTTCTGGATTCTTCCTCAGGAATCTCAGGCTAGGCACGCTGCTTTTTTATTACAGGCACTGCAAAGATTTAAAGAGGGAGAGATTGAAGAGGAAGGAGAGACAAAGGACTTTAAAATCTAGCATATCCCACTTAAAATAATTATTAAAACAATGATACTTGTTGTCAGTATATGGTAATTGATGCATAACACACATAAACAAAATAATTAAAATGGAAAATAATTGCAGAAACTACAATTTCTTTTTAAAAAACATTTTTTTTGCCTGAAATTCCATGTGTTCTGTAGGTAACATTTGGACTGCTCAGAACCAAATCCCTTTCCTTTTCACGTAGCAGTGTAAGTGCTGAGGCACAGAGATAAAATCTTTAAAGCCATGGAAGACAGATTGCACTTCCAATAAGCTGGAGATTCGATAGTTAATGGATACACAAAGGCCGCCTGAACAGATGAAGAGAAATGAAGGGGTCAGTCATTCTGACAGTCTCTGTGTGTGTCCAAGCTTTTTGCAAGTATAGAAATAGCGGATGGCTTGGGCTGGAGCCTTCTATACTTTTACAGGGCAGCTGTGTCCTTCATGAGCCCCACCTGCTTGGAACCTCGTCCAGAGGCAGACCTTGATGAGTCCCATGGGTGGGTCACTGCAGTGGGAGTGAAGGTTCCTAGAAAAAGCTCTAATCTGGGATGTTCGGGGTTTTTTTCTCTGAAGAAAATACTGCCTTTTGCTTGGCTAGAGTGTCCAATTACCGCTGAACTGGAAGAAGGCAGAGGTGCTTGAGTGAGGATGGGGAGCTGAGTGTTGATAAGTGGTTACTGTCCCTCCATCCAAGCATGGGAACCAAAAGGGGTAACACAGACCCAGTATCAAGGCTTTCAGGTAGAGAAGCCTTAAGAAAACTGAGTTGTGAACACATAAAAGAAATCCTTTTTTAATTCTGCTACCTACTCTCACATTAAGTTAGTGCAGGCAGGAATGCAATAAAGAATTTGCCAAGTGCGATACATTAAGGCTATTTCTCTTGTCATTAAAGTTTCATGGAAAAGTTCCATGGACAGGTCTTTGTCCTATTTATAGGCATCTTTCTTGCCTTCAACAATATTATTAAACTCTTTTATTACAGAAAGCCAGTCTGAAAATGAGCTAGTCTGGTAAATAAAACAACACTTGCTTCTGCCAGTGAACTTATCTCCACAAAGCAATATACCCAAGAATATTTTCCCCATATGTTTTTGTCAGCATGTTATTGAATATGCCTATTTAATCAGTTTTAGTACATTCCCGGAGCTTTTCGTATCAGTTTGAGGTGGGGATTATGGAAGTCATGAGCAGGCAGCACTGTGTAATTCCTGACCCCAAAATCCAAAGAGAACATGCAAGGGAGAAGGGAAGTTTATTCTCCATATATTCATAGGCAGCATTAAGTGTCTGCCTGGGGTCTTGTGCCTTGGCACTGCCTCAGGGCAGGCGCTTTGAGGAGCTGTTTGGGCCATGGAGTGTGTGAGACAGCGCAGAGGTGCTTCCCACTCCACAGGGGAAGCTTGGCTGGACACCTCAGTGACAGTGTGGGGACAGAGGCTGCCTCTGCCCTGTCCCCGGCGCTGAATCCTCTTCCTGCATGAGGCAGCACTTCCAGATCCAGCCTAATCCCACTGTGTGCTGCTCTGGATGCTGTGTGAGGACAGGGGGTAGTGGTCCTGTGCAGGATGGGATCATGCCAGTGGGATGTGGGAGGTAATGGAGGAGCCCTGGCTGTTCCTGTGCAGAGTCAGCTGTGCTGAGAAGCAGCTGGATGGGAGACCTGTGGTGGCCAGATTTGATGTTCTTTTTGAATGTGTGGGCCATGCAGAGCTGGCGTTAAAAGCATGGGTCCTTTGGGATGGACTGGGAAGAGGAAGCAAAAAGCACTGCTTTGGAGGGGGTAGGTCACTTCAGTGGTACTTCTCTAAATACGCCTTGGAGTCTCCTCGGAGACCAAAGTTACTTCTGTGCTTCTTCAGCTTTGCTGGACAAGATACATTATTGCTTCAACCATACCCCAATTTTTCCTCCACTTCCAAGAGTCAACGTGCAGTATCTGCTGCAATGAAACATGCTACAAAAAAAGTTACTTTAAATATTTGTTTATTATTTTGTTAAACATGTTTTTCTGCTCCATAATATTAACAAGGCAATTTAAAGCAGGAGTCTGTGATTGCTACAAAACATCTGCTCAACGAAAATGAAACCCTGAACAAAAAAGCCCCCCTCTGTGGCTTGTTTTCATCCAGCTGTGCCTTTTCAAGATGGTCTGGGGAGGCTGCCCCTGCTCCTGGCGAGAGCACCAACGTGGTGTGTGGTGTCCGCAGGGCAGATGCCCTTGTGCTGTAGTTCATGATGTTGTACCATGCTCTGTGCACCTCATGTATGACAGTGTAAGCCAGAGACTGGGAAGCTTTCAGTGCACTGCGACTTTATAGTCTTGTTTTGACCTTGGCTTTGACTCCTTTTTTGTTTTCTAGGCCATTCTGGGCAGTGCCATTTCCACCTGGAAAGGAGTGGGTGCTCTGCATGAGCATCACTCACCCTGTTTGTGGAGATGGTTTTCCTTTCAGTGGATGTGTTGGGCTTAACCTCAATTCTGGGATCATCGGTCCAACTCTGCATCTGGTTGCTGCTACCCCAAGGTGTACCCAGGACAGTTGCAGGGAATACCTTACATCTGTGTATAGCAAGAGTGAAAAATCCCTATGCAGAAAATCCCAGTAATTCTGAGTACTTGTGATGCTAGTTTCTGTACTCTTGTGAAAGTTTCTCCACAAATATGCATGAAAATATCTCTTTAGTCAAGGCCATAGTCCTTAAAAGACAGACTTTTATCAGCTTGTCCAGCTTTTTACGCTAGGAAAGTATTTTGGATACTTTTGATGTAAGAAACCATTAAGAGTTTTTGATATTTTTCTATGTTTATAATATGCAGTTAGTAGCTCTGTGTAAAAATTATGTTTTCTTAATAGAAGAAAATATGTGAGAGGCTCGAACTTGGCACCAGGGAGATCCAAAGGAAGTAACTATGTGGCTCACGTCAAAGTATTTCTGGATTTACAACTTTTCACATTCCCCTCTCCTTGATGGAATGAAGCAAAAACCAAGGAGCAGCTCGCTCTGTTCTGCAATAGCTCAATTACTGCAGCGACTTCACTTCCAAATGTGGATAGAGCAACCTTACAACCATCAGAGTTATAAAAAGAACCTATGACAGTGTCTAATCTGAATCAGATCGTGAAAGATCAATCAGTGATTGTCCCCGTCATCAGTGATAACAGTCTCACTCTCAGTTGCTTTGATGCCAGAGATAAGCCTGACATAAGAACCATGGATCTGAATTCAGATGGGGGAATCAAGAAGCTATTTCTAGCTTGATTTTCCCCCTCAATCTGAGCCCTGGATGCTTTATTAGAAACTTGTCCCTGGCTTCTTTGATGGTAACTCAGTCCGTCTGTTGACTGGGGTGTGTTCTGTGCCTCTTGCTAGAAATTAGCCTTTAGAAGGTTCAGCAACCAGGTATTTTTAGCGGAGAAGGTTAAAGCAACAACAAAAAAAATCCCATCAGAGGTACTTGGGTTGTCTGCTCACATTGACCCAGCCTCCTTGTTTGAAAGGAGCCCCTTTCCAGACCATTTGCTGTTCTCTTGCCCTGAATGTACACTGCAGTACCACCAGCCAGGGACACCCAACACGAGCAGCCCCCCACAGCCCCTCACACCCAGCCAGGCTCCCCCACTCAGGCTACAAGGGCCCCTGGCTCACTAGTCACAAACTGTACCAGGCTACCAGCAGCACTCTCATGTCCTCAGAGGGTCCTACAAGAGAAAAAGTGGATATATAACTGCAAGCACAGAAAACTTCCTGAGTGCCTGTGCTGTTGTTTATACATTTAGATACTGTGATTAAATTACATACATAATGCATAGTGTTTGTAATACATTATTAATAATAATAATACTGTCTTGTGTTATTTGGCTAGAAGAGACATGCTCCGAGTGATGGTTCGTTGGTCTATTCACACACAATTTTCATACATCTCTAAAGATTACCATTTTAACAGCTTTCTGTATGGATACTGCCAGGCAGTTACATTTAACAGTGCATAAATCTAATTCCCTCCGCACTCAATTTTCTCAGGCAGCAGAATCAATTTGAATCTGTCAGGATTTTATTCTAAAGTCTATTAATGCCTCCTGCCTTTTTCTGTGTTTCATTCTCTCTCTCTGTCTCTCACTTAACAATCTCACTTTTCATGAATTCATTCAGCTGCAGAAAAAGATGCCCCACTGATACAAACACTTTTATCTCTTTACAACAGAAACCTAATTAGGTGTGAAGGAGACACAAGGAAGGTCACAATTAGCCCTCAAGCAATAAAGGTTAGCACTTGTGAAATCCTATAATAACGCTGTTGAACTTTGTCAATTTTCAATAATGACGGCCTTTGACAAGGTCAAGTTCATTATTCTTAACAGCTATCGCTGAGCTGCTGAACATCACTTACCATCCCCACCTCAGCAGTGGCTCAGCAGCACCATCCCTGCCCTTGCACACTCGTGTGTGTGTGTGCGTGTGTGTGTGTGGGCTCCTGCCACGGGACCTGCTCACATCTCATTTCCACCTCAGTTCCACCCAGTAGGCATATTTCAAGACAGTCTTTAGTATTTTTTGTATTGAGCTGTGCTGAAGGATCACTCGCCGAGCCTTTTAATTATTGGTAAAAAAAACCAAAACAACCAGTTGGCTGTGTTTTTGGTGTTGTTTTTTTTTTTTTTCCCCCTCTTTGCATGAGTGGAATGATTCTGCTTAATTAAGAACTTAAATGGAAGTGGTAACAAGAAGGTAATAGGAAATGTGTCCTGGTGACATAGCATTCTGGAATGGAGTAGAAACAATTACATGCTTTGCTATTGAGAGCCAATGGATCTCTGACATCTTCAGAACTCTGCTGGGGAACAATTCCACTGTTTGGGTACCTGTTGTATCTGAAACCACCCTTCAGTCTATAGAAAGAAATGGATTGTAAACTAACCTCTCAAGTCGTAGAGCATTGTGTCATGCTGCCTCCTGCTAGGTCTCAAGATAATGCTGCATTTGGACTTTTACTGGCATTAAGCCATAGCTCATTTGGTATTTTAAAAAAAAAATTCTTTTTTTAAATACTTCATCTGACAAGCCTACAGGAAAAATAGGATATTCTTGAGATTACTTATCCCTTCTAGAGAGGACTGTGTGCTAGCACAGACAACTGTACACTTTCGAAGGCTTGTGTGAGCAGCAAGCTGGAGTACAGAAGCATAACAGCGTCCAAGCTCCTGCAAAGTCCAGGGTTCATGCAGTGCTTGACAGGAAAAAAACATGTGCTGTGAATAGTCCTTAATTCATGACTCAAGGCTGAAGTTCAAACAGCATTTCGAGAGAGTGCAGACACAGATCACTGGACTCCTTAAGGATGTTCTTCCAGAGTTCTTGCTTCATTGCCTCCCTGCTCCCCAGTGCAGGAGCACTCAGAAACCCATTTGAAGCTGGCACGGCTCCTCTGCAGAGCTGTGCTGATTTACATCGACTGAGGGTCTGGCTGGGTAAACCCCACACAGCTGATGGAAAATACCTGGATGTGCAGAACGTGGGAAAAGGGGAGAATAGAGGCCAAAACTGCTGAATAACTAAAACAAATGCCAACAACCATCCTGTTACTAAATTTAAAAAAGGAATTAACAACCTGCCAGGAAAACGTAGTTTACAATTTGGTATGCTAATCTGAAATCATAGCAGTCATTTTGCTTGGCTGTAAAATTTGTTAACATGGCCCTTGATGCTTTTCCAGTTCTGAGAATAGCAGAATATTGCACCCCAAGCACATTAAGTGATGAGAATCCTCCTGTCTGTACAACTGCTCAGAACATCCCTGTCAGATGTACCTTACACGTGGCTGCACATTCCTGCTCCCTTCCCTCTCACAGAGCATACAATATGTAAAAACTTGCAGAAAGGACATGTTACAGCAGAAAATTGTGACTTTTATTTGTTAAGTGATTCAACTCTAGGAGGAAGACTAAGCTCTTTAGCTTCCCTGTTGTCCTCATAGAACTCTCTGGGCATTTGTCTTGCTAATGTTTCTGTATTGCTGTTATTATCCAGTTGGTAGGAACTTCTATTTCCATAAGGCAGCAGATTTTTTATTTATAAAGCCAAGGATGCATCCTTGTACTTCAGGAAGAAGTTTATTGGCTAATTGACATTAAATGTCAATTTTATAAAAATATTGATTGGAAAAATTCTTATGCTTCCATTGTATCATACAACTATATCTAATCACAGCTTTATCCAGCCAGTGCAATATGTTGCTTGCCAGACTAGAAAATGATGTATGAGCCATCTGGGCAATGGGCCCAACCCTGGGCAAGATTAGTGCTTCAATTAGCTGCTGATAGCATTCCATTAGAATATTGGTTTCAAAGAGCACTAAACAAGAATGTTGTGCTTTGATTTTCAGATTTAATTACTTCCATCAGGGCTATAAATGAACTCATTAGTCTTAGTGGCTCTAAAACCTAGAGACAATAGAGTGTTATTGCCATTGTTCTTACGGTTTGTGCAAACACTACTTTCCAAACGCCATTAGGAACAGCATCAACCTGCCCTCCCCTCCTAATGGGGCTGGCGGGCTGACCCTGGAAGCTGCTCTGGTTTATCCTGGGTCTGGGGGCGGATCTGGGGGGCTCCAGGGCCTGCTCACAAAAGGCAGCTTTGTTTGGGGGCATTGTTACATACCTAGAAAGTTACTGTGGATTAAACTCACACCTTGGCAGTACTTTGCTGCTTTTCTTTTCAAAGTTATTTTCTGTTCTCTGTTTTTTCCTCTCTCCCCCTACCTCATATTTTGTTTTAAGGTTGGCCAGAGCTTCTAAGAATTCTTGAGACTTTTTTTTTTAAAATCCACTATGTCAGGATTTCATTGCACCTTTTTCCCTGATTTTGCAAAAGAATATCCTTTTTTGTTTAATTTTATTGTCTTTGCCTTTTCCTTTGGACCCAAGTGGGCAGTGTGCTATGTTCCACAAGCAACAGGTTTTTCTTTCAACATGATTCTTGCTCTATTCCTTCTATAATAGAAGGTTAAAATATGAATGGACTAGGGGAATGCAGATGCTGACAGACACTCCCACTTTCTGGAAGCCCCTGAGCTGAGCAGTTTTTCCCTGGTAAAGAAACCTTGTCCCAAGCAACTCAGACTATCACTGAAGTCAGCATTGCTTTGGGCAAGGACAGAAGGCCCCAAGATCCTTCCAAACAAAATTGTACAATAATTGTGGGAGGAAAAGGGCAAAATGAACAGTCAGCCGTGGTGTTGCCATTAGTTCAGCGGCATATCATGTTGTTTGTTAAAACCTTAAATTTTCCAGAGCTTTCTTTAATCTGAGGTGAATTTCTCTCGGTAAAAGCCTTTTGTTTTTTTCTGGTTTCCTTCTTCTGTGGAGGAAGAATGCCTTGTGTTAATAAAGGATATGATGTTCTGCACCACTGACTTTATTAAATTAAAGCTGTAATCAGTACAGTATGTCTTAACCATAATATTAATGTGGCAAACTAGTAATGCGCTCATGTTTAAAGCCTAACACCTGTTTTGTATTAGCATCTGGATAGTTATTTCATTTTTCATTTTAATAGAATATTCTTTGATGAAATCCATAACTCAGTTGTAATTTTTAGCTCCCAACCCTGCGTAAATCCCAGACTATGATTGAAAAAGCCTACTCTCACATCTTAAATAAATTTCTCCTAAATTTTGTCAGACCATTGTGATACTGACAGGAGTTTAGGGAAGTAAATAAAAATGCTGAACCCTTTCACATGACTCAGAACTTTGCTCTTGATTTCCACCAAACACTTCCTCTGTGGTTCAGAAGAACAGTGTAAGTTCATAATTTTTAGGCTTCTGCTGCTCACACATCTTCCCCCTTCTCTCTCTCTCCTCTTTTGCTCTGCCCTGCAGTTTGCTGGGAATCTGCAGCAAGAATGCCAATGTCCATAGGGCTTGGAGGCAAATGAAGAAGGGGTCAGCAGGTGGGGCAAATGGAGCTGTGTTGTTGCGAGGTGAGATGGGTGGAGGAGCAGAAGGCAGGCTGGGCAGTGCAGCAGCCTCCTCTCCAGTCTCAGGTGAGCCAGCCCAGTGAGAGGGAAAGAAAAGCCTAGTCTGATCAAGGGCAAAGCCTACAGTGGAGTCAGTCAGAATTTGGATGTGTACTTGGATGATTTTTTTTCTAAGTGCTTTCCATGCCATTCTCAGTAGTCCTGGAGCCATTCTCAAGTGTTTAAAAATAGAACAAAGTCAGTGGCTCTTTTCCTCCCTCCCTTCTTGCATTTCCCATCTTCAGAGGAATGGTCTGATGTATGTGTTTGTTTTTCTGGATCTGTTATTCTGAAGAGACACTAGAGTGAGGAGTCTTCCTCCATGGTCACTGTTTTGTCTAGTCAACTTTCTGTTCTCTAGGGCCAGCTCCCATAAAAGCGGAACTACTTCTATTTTTAAGACTATTTGGACTAAAGAAAATCAGGCAGATTGTACACAGTTATCAGTTTCTGTCAGCAGATGGAAGCAAGATCACTGTTGGCTTCTGGCAAGTATTTCTGACCTGATGCTCTTCTGCTGCTGCTTTCCTGGTGTATCCTGCTGTGGTGGTGCTCCTGCAGTCAGATGTCATGAGGTTCTCATCTTCCACTCTGGGCATGTCTTGGGGTGAGTTGTGCAATGGAGAGTAGAGAATGGTCCCACTGGAATGCCAGGAGGGGCTTGGCTTCCTCAGGAGCCCAGGCCTGATGGGTTCTTGCAGCTGGCTGGTGCTCACAGAAAATTTCTTATCTAGCACATACTAAGCAGAAAGAGGACATCGTGCTACCAGTGTATAAGGTGTGATCCCACCAAGAGTGGGAGAGGACCGTGAACACAATGTGAATCCCCATGGCCTGTGCTTTGGCTTTCCTAACATTAATGGTAGCAATAGGACAGGTCTCCTTTCCATCACTCTGCTCAGCCTGGCTGCTAATCTTGGCCTTGAAGGTTGACTCAAGTTTAACTGAGTGAATGAATTAGCAGAGCTTCTGCATAACTCATCAAAGACCTCAGATTTAGCATTACCAGCCACAGGCTTGGGCAGCATTATCGTAAATATCCCGTAATAAATTCAAACTAACCCAAACCTTTAATAGGTTGTCACGTTTGATATACAGATTGTCCAAACACTGCTTGCTTTCAGTTTGTCACAAATCATGCGAGACTGAGGAATAAACAACAGATGTTGAAAATGAAAGATCTTTCTTCAGCAGTCTGTTGCCTCCAGCCGTTGTGCTGCTGCTCCCGGTCACGTTCAGCCGGAGAGCCGGGCTGTGCCCCAGGTCCGAGTGGGATTGTGGCTCCGAGTCCTCTCCAGCGAAATCATTCAAGAGCTCCTGTTTCATAACGACAATACAGCAGTGGTTTATTTGAAGGCTGAGCCAACCTTGTATCAAAGCCAAATATGTCTGGCTTGGCACCATGAGCTAGCACCAGAGCCAAGCAGCTGGAGCAGACTGTACGTGTATTTAAAAAGAACAAAAACTGAGAGACTCTTAAGTTACCTCCTCCAAGAGGTCAATCAGAGTGCCAGACTGCAGTGCCAGGTTTTGCATCAGGCTTTCTCTGGTCTATCCCTGCATACCTACAGACCCAATTCTCTGACTAAGGCTGGATTCTCCTCTGATTTTCCACCTCTCCTGGCTTTCTTCTTGCAGTCTGCTAATTGCAGGATTTTCAGCCCTGCAAAGCATTAGTATCTTGCCCCTGCACCCAATGTTTTATTCTTGGGCCCAGGTCCAGTTCATGTTCTTTGCAATCCATAACACCACCACAAAAAGGCACTCTAGGGTTTTTAGCAGGGACTTATCTCAAAGCTGAGTCTTTCTGAGCACTAAGGGGTAGCTTTTCCCGTCACACAAAGAAGCAGCAATAGCTCTGTAGCTTCAAGATTCCACTCATATTCTGTGAGTCGAGGATCTGCTCCTGGTTCACAAGATGGGCCCTCTTCCCCTGGGCCCCAGAAATGCGTCAGGTCTCTCTGTCTGAACCACAGACTGAGAATGAGGAGGAGTCACAAGATATTAGGAACTCAAGGCACAATTCTTCTTGTCTAATTAACAATTTTACCCATGATATTAGATCCACATGTGCTCATAGCTCACCACAAATGAGAAATCTGGAAACCCATTTCCAAAACACATTCCATTATGCAAGTAGCAGGAGAGGTATTGTAGTTTTTAAGTAAATTGATTGGTAAATTGTTTTCTCTCTCATCTTTACTGCTATAAGAAAAACATTCTAGCTTTAGGTCTCCAATTTTTGGGGAGATTTGTTTGCTTATTTGTTCTCCTACCCATTAGCTTGAATTAAGGAAATACAACAGCTAAACATGTTTGACCTGCAAATAGCTGCATGAATAAAGAGTACAGCCTGTTTACTGAAGTAATCTTGGAGACCTTCTGGTGGTGAGGTGAATTGTCACGTCCAGTGGTCGTTCATAATCTTGCTTCAATACGTGTGGCTGCTGAAACTGCCCTTGGTTTTGTTCAAAAGATCTTGGGGAAGTGCTCAGATGCCGACTCATTCCTTGCCCTAAATTCCAAAGGGAATTGACGTGCAACCCAGTTAAAGGTAATTACCTCTAACCAGTTTCTGTGCTCTCTTAATTGCCTGTGAGATTCACAGCCCTTGAAATGAGAAATCTGAGACCTTTGCACAAAATGTTTGTTCAAGACTCTTTATAAATGAGGAAATGTGATTGAATTGGAGCCCCGGTGAAGGTGGGCTGATTTCAGTGGCAGTGCATAAATTTTGCATCAGATGAAAGGCTTCACTCCGTGCTTCTGCTGGAAAGTTAATGTCCACTACAGAACAGAGAGACGTGGAATGAGTGACTCGGTCTCAGCTCCGTTAGGGACTGGCCTGGGGCTCTTGGCCATTTCTACAAAGAGGATAGGCAGGCAAGGAGGAGAAACAGTGGTGAGTGAAGACATTATTTCTCCATTGCAGAGACTGCTAAGGCAGCTTGAGTCCTGCCCTTCTCACACTTCCAGGTAAGAGGATGTGCCAGCGTGGGAGACCTGCGCTGGTTGCACAGAGAAGCATCAATTATGCCAGTCCAGCTGTGGGGGCTGGACACACAGTTCAGGCTGGTGGCACAGGGACAAGGCCCAAGTTTTTAAGCGGATGGCTGCTGTGGAAGAAGTGAATTGTTGCCAGCAAAGACTGAGCTGGGGTTTTGGCTGGGCATTACACTGTATTAATAGGTGGAAGCTCACAGGGAACAGGAAAGCCTTCTCCTTCAGACCTCTTGGTCAGGGCTTCTTGGCCAACTCATTTCTCAGGCACAGCTGGACACCATGGGAGGAGCAGCAGGATCAGACCTTTTGTTTCATGAGTTACCTGCCTGGTGTCACCAGGAGCAGTTTCTGTGTGGCTTCAGGTGTTCATCTCTACCAGGAAAGTTCTCACTGGCTGGTGCAGAGCGGAGCTGCTGGGGCTCCAGCCTGCGCAGGGCATGGGTCTGCCCTTCCATCCGAGGGAGAAATGGAGGAGGGATTTGGGGAACACCTTATGTGGGTTATCCCTGGTGATTATAAAGCCTGAGCTGTCAGAGCAATCCTGTGCAGTCCTTGGTTTTGCCCTGGCACTCGTGTTCAAACTGGGTCGGGTGTCTGTGTCATCTCAGGTTTTTTAACAAATTCCCACCAGTAGGTCATCTGGAGAGATCCAGCTCTGTGGCTGGGTGAATGGCTGAACCTGCACCTCTCATTGTGCTCAGCTTGAAGCACAGTCTTAAGATTGTTACCTTGGAAGATAAATGGAAATGTCACCAGCCTCGGCTGTGATACTTGTGAGGTGAAATACCCTTTCAAGGTTCCTTACTCTGGCAACAGTGGGCTTTTAATGATCACGTAGACTAGCATGGGAAAATACAGGAAGAATGTGTGTATAGTGGGTGTTGGACCTGTTATCTAAATATAGGTAGCATTATGTGTATTATCTCTGTTTGTTTAGCCAGAGTAAGATGGGCATTAACATTCTGTTTCAGTCTTAATTAGTGGCTGATAAAAGCACAAGGTGATACTTAACAGTCTTGACAGTGTAATTTATCTAAAATTTCCTAATAATATGGTTGCAGCAGTCTGGGTAGGGCTGATTTAATGACTTTTACACACTTAAAGGTTTGGTACAACAATATCCAATATGTTGGTTGCTTAGGAGACAAAATTAAACAAAGCTGAATCCATTTATTTCTCCTCCTTTTTTACTGCACAGAGGATTACCTTACTGCAATATTTTTCTCTATTAAATGCCTGAGCTTTAGGTGTTTATATGAATGAAAAAAAAAGAAAGCAACAACCTAACAATCCAGATCCCCTATTAAATCAGCAGATGGCTCCTGGAGCCACATTAGGGACTTGTGATAGAACAATAAAAGCTCTGCTTTATCCAGTGCACATGTTCAGAGTTGGCAGTGTTAAATGAGACCTCCATGCAATCTGCTCTGAGAAAGAGCCTTACTGGCATTGACCCCTTCCTTTGTATAATTCAACACTGTGTCATCAATTGCAATTGCACAGACGTCTCTGCAATTTAGCAGACCTTGTATGGACTGACTTTCCCAATATTTGTTTAAGATGAACTGTATAAACTTGTTATTAGTAGTCTGCCAGAGTGAGGGAGATAACAGTGTTTGAATTAGGCTACATAAAATACAGCACCTGGGCAAGGTGCACCAAGCATGTTCCCAGCAAATATTCTTGTTTCAGGGTCTGCTGCTGACCCTGATGGAGGCAAAAATGAAGCTCCCAGCAGCTTAAGTTAGGGCAAGACCATGTTGTGTCTAGGTTGGGCAGAGATTCTGAGCTTGTATGGCTGAGTTATTAAATGCTTTAATTTTAAAAAAGTCTCTGAATTCACCTGAGCAGTGCAGGTAGCAGAACAGCTAAAGGTTGCCCCCGTGCAGGGATCTCCTTGGAAAATAACTGGAGTAAGTAAGTGGTTGTTGGATGGGGAATTGACAATATGGGTACCTGGAGCTTCCAGTCAGAGGTCTGGGAAAGAACATGGATATCTGAATGTATGGAAGGCTTTCTTCAGCAATGAAGTTAATTTTCACTGCTTGATCATTATTTGTTACTACTTAAGACTGACCAAGGAATTCCAAGTCCCCAGGAACCCACCAGTAGGTTACCCCTCCCGTTACCTGTGTCCTTTCAAGGGCATGGTACCGACTGGCAAATACAAGTAACAGAAAGGGCGAACCATTTGTACCAAAGAGTTGCTTTTTCAGCCGCTCTCTCAGGATTGCAGCCAGAGGGACCCGCCGTGGGTCACATGCAGGGCTGCAGTGCCCCCATCCATCACCCCACGCTGCCTGTCCCTGCCCACAGCCCGGACAGCAGCACCCTGAGCTCCTGGTGGAGTTCTGTCCTCTGGGTCCCCCCATTCACCCCTGGCTCTCTCACAGGTGTCTGTGCTCTTCGTCTCACAGCGTGCACTGAAATAGGGTGTGGGATCCTGGGATTCCAGGGATTGCTGCAGCCCAGAGCTCCAGGGTACAATTATTTGCAGAACTCTCAAACCATCTTTGGGTTTCCAAACCTAACCTTAGCTTAAGGGAGGGGAAAAAACACTCCCGTTATTAAAACCACATTGTTTGTTGCAGTTGATTGGAAGAAAATGTCTGCCTTTCCCCTCCTGCACAGAGAGTCTGGGATAGGGAGGAGTAAGGGAAAAGCCCTGGAACAGCAAGGCTGGTGGTAGCAAATATATGGGCTCTATTTAATTTTTCATTGAGTTTGTCTTTCCTTTCCCTGCTCTCTCTTCCTCCCCACAGCAGCTCTGCATTGATTTTTCACTCTGCCTGTTTATAAATGTTTATAAAGCATTTAGGGAGCCTAGGGAAGAAAAGGTCTCCAAGTACTTAGTGGAGGAAGAACTTAAACACTGGGCTGCTGTATTCTTGCTGGCTCTGGGCAGTATTTCATGTCAGTCGGAGTCCTGCTCCCCGGATATGGCGCTCTGTGGGTGGGGATGGCTAAAGTAGGAAAATCTTAGCACTGCAGAGCAGTCAGTGATGCAGAGAGCAGGACTTGGATCAGCACTGCCATTTACAGCTTGAGCAAAACCAATATAGCAGCAGAGGATAAAGGAAAGCAAGCACACATTATTCCAGATTTACTGTTTTCTTTGGGTAATGAACTTTATTTTCACATGAAATACTAAATGACCTTGTTTTCCCACCCACTGAGTGAAGAATTGATTAAATAGGGATGGAGTTGTTATCAGGTCAATAAACACATTCATTGGTGCTATGATGCTGTTCATTAGAGAAATAAAAGAGATCAGGATCTTCATTTAACTCATAGGAAAGACACCGGAATTCATCTCCCAGGTATCCCAATGTTTCTGATACATGGAATGTTAGCACAGCTGCAATCCTACCTTCACACTATCATTTGTCTCTCTGTTGTGTATTGCTAATTCCACATCCACCTTGTCCTAATTGCAGCACCTGTGTCCTTAAGGCTGATAGAAAACTGCATTTGCAAAGGTGGAAAGCCCCTCGGCCTGGCACAGGTGCAGCAGGTTCCACAAAGTGCCCCAGAAGATTGGGTCCACCTGTGGTGCATCAGACACTAATTTCAGTATAAGCTCTTAGCATTGTTGAAAGGTAAACATTCACTGCTTTAAAAGGGATGAGGAATGACAGAAATCATGAGAAGTTATTTTAAAAATCTTTTATCTCTCTTTCCCTCTTATTAGCTTTCTTAAACATATCAAATGGGACATTTTTGAAACCACTGAGGCTTTTCTGATGCTCTATTCCCTACCCCTTTTCACACAGCTTCATCCAATTCTTCCTCCACTGGCCCAGAAGCTAATAAGGGATTCCTGCCTCTGCCTCCTGTTTGTTGCTGCTGCCCTGCGTTGCTGCTCTGGCATGTGCTTACCTGGGCCCTCTGGTTATGACTTCCAGTGGGGCAGGAATGAGGAGAACAGCCCGACATCGGCGTTGGAGTTGAGTGGAGTGAAAGGCTGTGGTGAGACAGTGAGAGTTCAAGTTCTTCGTGCTTCTCTAAGCCTGCTTGGAGCGTGGCCCCTTGCACAGCGTGATGGGAACTGGGTAAGTTGTAAGCGAGGCAAAGCACCATAGGTGTGTTTTAGACCTCAGCCATTGTGATATTTCAAAGGGGTTGGGGGTGTTTTAACAAGGCAGGAAACTAAAATGAAGCTGACACCAATTTCCTTCTGTTGCTGTGTGTTGAATGCTTTTTTTTTTTTCATTCATGAAGGTTTAATTTTAGCAAGGTGTTGTTGGTCTAACTTCTGCTGATCCCTCTGCTTGAATGTTCTGAAGTTCCAGTCTTTAAAACGCTGTGTTTTACTGAAGGTTTGGATGTTAAAGGAGCCGAGATAATTATACTGTTCCAGCTGGGGGGTGACAGGGAAGGCACAACTTCTGAACCTCAGTGGGTGATGGTATGTGGTGGATCTGCTTATAACTGTTCTGTGGGGAAAGTAGGCAGAGTTAATATCTCTTATAATGGAATCTTCTGAAGGAAGCTCTTTTTCTTCTGCAGTTGAAATGTTTTGCTTGAAGGTGTCTGTTTTAAAGGTGCTCTGGCAGAAAAGTTTGAAAAGGAATGTTTGTTTTGACTGCTTTGTTTTGTTTGAACTTTTTTTTTTTTTTCAGGGCTTCAGTAAAGTGGTTGCATGTTTATAAACAGAAACGTTTTGAAATTTCTGTTCAGCAGAATGACTTGAGGTTTTGTGCTAATTCAGAGTAGCGGCAACCTTGGAAGTATCATGATACCCTGTAGGTTTAGGATTCATCCACCATCAGGTCGGATATCACATTGACACCTTTTTGTGTAAACTTTGGAATTGCTTCTGCCCTCACCTCTGTAGGTCTTTAGCTTGGGCTTCAGTTGTGAAGTATATGTTTGCCAGCACGCCTATAGAAAAGGCCTGGGAATTGCATATGTTTAGTTATTTATGCAATTAAGAGTTTTTCTTGCAAAAGACCAAGTCTTATGAAATGTAATACTCGAAGGATTTGGGTAGGCTGGTGCTGGGCTGAGCTTTTAAACTGTGTCTGATACTGAATGCCTTGGTTTGGCTCTTAACAAAAGAGATTTAAGAGATATCACACCTGCAGTGTAAGGAGGGCCTGGGGGCTGTGAGTACTGGAAATGTTTTGTGGAGAAGGGAGTCTGATCCCATAGCATGAAGGATTCCATCCAAGATGGAGCAGCAGGGGTAAACATCATGTACCCAGACCAAGAGTCTGTGCTTTAAATGGATGAGGTTGACTCTTGGAGAGGCGACATCTGCATGTGGGCATGGACTGAACCTGGTGGGGGTTACATTCTGTTCAGGGCATTCTTCTGGACTGCACTGCTGTTCTGTCATAGCAGCTGTCACTGTGGAGAGCTCTCTCTTTTCAGGACAGAAATTACAAGTGTTGGTGGTCTGGTGGGTGGGATTGGGAAAGCTCTGCTGGCAGGAGGCAGAGAAGGGTTTGCTGTCCCAGGCTGCTGGTGTGCAGCAGCCAGAGCTCTCCTTGGGCTGCTTCAAGTGCTGCTGTTCCTGAATGGCAGGGCCCAGCCCCTCTGAGATCCCAGGTGTTCCTTAGACTTTCATATCTTTACTGTATTTTGATCAAGCTGTAAGGCTCAGAATTATTTTGATTTAGACAGTCCCAAACTTGAAAACAGCTAGACTTACACAGTCAATAAACCAAAACTGTCTCTTCAGCACTGCACTGACAAGGCTCAGAAGAAAGACACACAGAGAACCTCTCCACTAATATTAAACTGATTTGGCCATTTTTATTCTATAAAGGAGGCTGGTTATGAGATTTAAAAAGACTCATATATCATGCTGCCTCATTAATTTTCCATTTGGGCTCAGCTGTCAGAGGATACCATATTAAACTGCTGCCTGGAGTAGTCTTCAGTGGCAGAGAAATGATGTTTGATACCCTTTGCATTTCACACAGTCTGTATAAAAGGTCTCCTTGATTTGCCATCCCTATTATTTTCTGTCAGAGAGCCCTGCATGGCCTCTCCAAAATAATATCACTTCTCCAAAACCCTGAAGGTCTATTTGTGGTTTCCATGGTGACAAAATGACCCATAATATTCTTTGACTACTTCAGTAAATGAAGGACACAACCGGGCCTTTGAAGAATAATAGATTTTTTTTTTCCTTAAGAAAAGATGTACTTGTGAGCTCAAAGAGGGGAGGGGGGGGGAAAGGATGAAAAAGATATTAAGGGAAGAGATTTGGCGTGTAACTCAAAGGACTTGCTGCAAGTGCAGCAGACAGCACTTGTTGAAAAATAGACCTTGAGCCATCTGGTACCAAAACAGGAGTGGCATAGAGCCCTTGTGATGACTGAGATGAAGGAGCTTGTGCTGTAACTCATTTTTACAATAGCTGTGCTACTTAATTCTGAATTCGGTGACATGCAGGTGCAAGTGTGTGGTTAAAACATTTTCTTCCAGGAACTGTCAAAACCCTGCTCTGTGCTGTGTGCGAGGGAGGATGGGATTTTCCAGCAGACCTGGCCTGGGGGAGAAGTGGGTGGGAAGGAAGCAGCGAGGCTTTTCTCAGCGTGTTTGTAGAGTTTGTGGAAAAGCCAGGTTTCCAGTTATAGCTCTGTTAATGACCTGCCCTCACCACAGAGCCTCTGCTGGGTGTGCTGAGGGAAGGCACTGAGCAGGGTGTGAGCTGTCGGAGCTGCTATTGCTGGTCTGCTACTCCCTCCCATCACTCTGGGACTGTCCAGGCTGTTTTGCCTGCAACCTCACTAGGGTGGAAGCATCCCTTACTGTGTGATGACCTGTAAGGTCTGTGTCTCTTGGCTACTTTGCATAAAACCAGTAAGAGATCTGTAATCTTAGTCCTGTGAGAGCTGCTACCCCAGGTGCATTCGCAGTATGCTCTGGAAACAGGTTTTTAAACAAAATTACGTCTTGCAGGTGAAGAAACTGAGACCTAAAGTGGGTAACTGAGCTCAGCAGAATCCCTATGGGTGTGTTAGAGAGGAGAATGCCAGGCTGCTTATTCCCAAGTTACTTTGGGATAATGATCTTTCCTTAGATGAACTGTAATTCAGTTTTCTTTAGTACATGTTTTCAGCCTGTCCAGCGATGGCATCCATGATGGTAAGCTACTGGTTTCATCATGTAGTGGGTCAGAACTGGTGCTTTGGGTCTGGCTGGGTAGACATTAGGTCAGACATATGGAAAAATGGTGGCTGAAAAGCCCCAGGATAATAACTGTGAGATTCCTGGATTGCAGCAGCAGTCATTTCTGGGGTGCTTTGGGTTATCCTTGGTAGGTAAAGTCTAAACAGCTTAGTTTATCTGAGCACTGAGGGGCCTGCACTGCAAAGCAGAAAAACCCAGGACATTCCCAAGAGCCTGTCAGTAATTCCTGCTTCTGGAGTTATCAAGTTTTTCTTGTGGTGTTTTCTTCTGGGTGCATTCTAGCACTTTACCTCCCAGTTCTGGCAGAAACAGGGAAGTACAAAGATGACTAAAACTTGAAATTTAATTCCAGAATGTCCTGGCAGTTTGCAGATGTCCCTGAAATGACTTTAACAGTTCTACCCATCTCCGAGTATGCTAGTGCTGCAAGGAGGAACCTAAGTCTCGTGTAATTAGTTACTCACTATTTACGCCACATTTTGGTGTTTTTCTAGCTTGAATGTGCTTTTTGGTCTAAAAATAAATCAACAACATCAAAAAAACCTGAACAAAAATATTTGCATGACTGGCTGCATGCTTGATACAGGAGTGTAATGAGGCAACTTAAGTAATATAAAACAGAAGAAGAAATGAGGGCAGGTTTAAGCCAAAAACCAGTCTAAAACCACATTTACCAGCAACCTGGGTGATTTGAGGCAAAATCTTTCTTAGTTCCTCTGCTCCTCATGTGTGCATGCCTTTGGCAAGGATGATTAAAGTCTGTGCTGCTTCCCCTCTAATGTGAACAAAGCCCTTCAGAGCCCTATTCTAGTTTCCTCTTAGCATCATGTTTGGCTTCCTTTGGGAGTGACCTTTCGCTGCCCACAGCCCACCTCCATCCTGTTAGAGGGCCTGTAGAGAGTTACTAAGTTAAACATCATAAATCCCACTATAAATGATTACACAGAGCTTTTTACTAACAATCTTCTGTGGGGATATCAAGCTTGATAGAAGCATAAATCATTTAAAGAACATCTGCCTAATGAGGGGTAACCTGGAACTGCTTCCCTAAGCTTGAGTGTGCCAAGGGGAAAAAAAATTGTAGCCAATTGGCCTATTTTAGCTGGTGCCTGCTGGATGCAGGCTGATTTCTGTTGTCACAACTGGCTTTGCTGGACACATGGGACTCACCCAAGTTCCCTGACAGCCACATTTGCTTTGCCTGCATCCCATGGCACGAAGAATTAGGGATGTAAGCTAAGTTTAGTGTGTGTGGTTGTAAAGAAAGACTAATAATGTGTCTAGACAAAAAGTTCTGCAGTGGCACATGAGTCAGAAGAGGGAACCCAAGCAGGTGGTTTAGCGGCAGCCTGAGCAAAGATGTGCTGTGATCTGGGAGGTCTGGTTTAGGAAATGGCAACAGAGCTGGGGAGGCTGAGAACAGGAGCCATGATCTAGGAGGTGGGTAGAGAATGTACTTGGACTCACCTGACCAAACTCTTGCTTGAAATATTGTGGCTGGACATTGTAGCGTCTGTTATGGGAATATGGGAGGGTGCTGAACACAAGACTCGTCACCAGTGCAATGGCTGGATTTGTCAGGAAAAGAATGAGGTGATTTTGAAGGAGGGAATCTAGTAAAGTTAAGAATCATAGTGTGACTAGTAGATAAGGAAATAGCTGATAAATACAAGGGTTGAGTTTCTGAGAGAGCCTAATGCATTCCTTAGGACTCATCAAGGATGAATTGGGGCTAACAAGTCTATTTACAGATAATCCTGCAGGCAGAGAACAAACCTGGCACTTGAGAAGTCCTGTCTGTTCATCAGGTGTGATGGAAAGAGTTTGAGTTTCCTGTTGTCAGTCACAGTTAAGCCAACTTGTGACTTTGACCATCTGAAAGACACCAGACTGTCAAACTGATGGTGGAAGGATTAGTGGGTGAGGAGTAGCAGATGAAAGCGTTTCTATTTAAAATCACTGGATCATCAGGAAAACTGCAAATAAGCAGCAGCAGTAACCTTGGAATACAACTGAATCACTCCTGCTGTGCAAATTTGACTGCCAGATGCTCAAGGCAAGTCGTGTTTTTTTTTTATTTAACTGCTGCTCCCTGATGATGGATTTAGCAGAGATGACTAGTAAGGAGCAGGATAATTTTTTTTAAAAACTAAAGTTCTTGTCACACAGAACTGGTCATGAGACTTCAGGAAACCCATTGCCTCTCGTCATAAATAAACTTGCTGGATGTGCAAGTTGTCTGTCACCTTATGGTGGTGTCACTGTTGGGTGTTACTTCTCTCCATGACCTGCAGAAATGGTGTCTTACTGCTGTGATTAGAACTGAGACAGGGAGGTCACGAATAGTTCAGTCTTTCCCTTGTGCTGTTGAGGATGAAGTCAGTAGGAAGTAAATATTATTGACTGCTGCTTTCATTCAAAAATCAAGATTCATTGAGGTGAGTCTGAGGTCAGTAGAAGCTCTCAAGGGAAGGGAGACCAATAAATCATGACACTGAATAAAACAATATTTGTAATGCAGCTAATTTTGGATATTGAGTGTTATCTAATCTAGTGGTTTAGGTTTTTGTTTCTTTTATTTTCTTTTTTTTTAGTTGTCCTGTTAACCAGATTGGTAGGTTGTACCATTTAAAAAGACTTCTAGTCTTATTCCAGTTATGTACCCTTTAAATACAGTGGATTGAATTTCTTTATAAAGAAATTGTAGAAGGGAACTTCGGAGTTTTCCTGGTCCAGCCTCTGCTTGAGCCATGGCCAACTTTAAATTAAAAATCAGTATTTTTTTATGTTGTGGTGATCCCAACTATGGGCACTTTACAGCAGTCTTCTCCCAAGGAGCCTTCTCATCTCTCCTGGGCCTTGGACCTAGAGAAGCAACCAGGACAGCATATTTGAGTAAAGTATAATAACAGCTTTTAAACAAATGAATCTGCTTTTGATTCTTCTTTCTCTACTTGAGCCTTCCCTGGGTGCAATTGAGTTCTCTTCATGGCATTGCTTCGTGCCATGTGAGTATATGCAAGTAGGATATCTGTACAGGAGGTAAGATTTATTTTGGGGAAGGGGACACAAGCAGAGGTGGAGGGGGAAGTGCTTAAAGTACAATCCTTAGCAAGTGTCTTTTATAGCATCTTTAAATGAATCACAGTATGAGTTAGTATTCTCACTAAAGATTTCACAGGTTGGTTTTTTTGGACAGAGCTTCCTTTTTTCCTCCATGTGTGTTCACAGCCTTCATATGTGGCTCATCTTGCAGTTGGGAGCGGTGTACCTTCTCTCAGCCCAAAGCAGGGCAATTTGATTAGATTGTCAGCTGGTCTGAATAGCTATTGCTCCACAGAAGTCTGTGGAATTTTGCCAGGTTATACCAGCTGAGAATGTGACCATCATTTTTATGGAGTCACATTTCTAACCCTTGCTCTGCTCTTAAATTCCTGAGCTGAGGCCAGCCTCTGTGATAGGGTAGGATTTTCAGAAGCATCCAGCCTTGGCCTCACTCCACTCCCTCAGCAGTAGAGGGATGTTTGTTGTCTTACTGCATCCAGCCTCAGCATCTAATGGGTTGGATTCAGTCAGGCTGCTGCTGGAATGCTGAGGATCTGGTCCTCCACTGATGCTTGTCGGCTTCAATCCATGGAAATCAGCAAGGCTGGGCTGTTTCACAGCTGCCTGAGGATTGGGCCTTGGGTCTGCTGCTTGTTGTACTCACAAAAAGAGATTGACAAAGTTAGGGAAAGCTGCCTCCTTTATGTCAACAGTGCATTTCCTTCCCCACCTGGGGATGTTTGGCTTCCCCTGGGATGGCTGTTGAGATGCATCAAGCATTAAGGAGTAAACATTGCCTCTTGGCTGCTCTCTTGATGGCCTGGTGGGTGTTTGTATGGCCCTGACATGTGCTAGTGGAGCTCCTGGGCATGCATGGATTGACTTGCGGGCACGGGACAGCTGTTGAGCCCTTTGCTAGTAAGTGATATTTCAGCCCTTCCACATATGCTCCACTGCCCGCTCTTGCCCTGTGTCTGTGTGGAAGAAGAGGACAGGCTGCTTTTGTAGCTGAGAGCTGCTCTCTGACCAAATATTCTGCTTCTAGGAGTGCAGATGCTGGTTCTATTTCTTGTTGCCTTTTTTTTTCCATCCAGGGGTTGTTCGGGGTTTGGATGTGTTATTGCCAGTCACTCAAAGCAGAAAGATAGAAGAAGGGTTGTCCTCTGGTTGGCTTTTGCCAAGGCATTTGCTGTAGGATTGCCAACTGCAGCAGGGATTTCAGAGGGAGGAAATCATTATCTGCACACTTCTTCCTCAAATCTGCCTCTTACTCTAATGTTAGAGAGCATCTAAAAGTAGCTGCCAGAGCAGCTGCTGTGCCAAGTACAGCATTCCCCAGTGGGGCCATCCTCCAAGCAAGAGCACTGTGGGAATTAAGGCCAGAGATAAGATGGCTGTGTTGACTGATTTGCCACTATTCTTCCAGCTGCCTAAATGGAAATGCCTCCCTTGCCAGCCTCTGCATAGCTCTCATCTTCCTTCTTACCCCCATGACGTGGCTTTTACCTTTTCCCCCACTGTGCTCTTATCTGCTGTGCCTTGGAGAGCTGGAGGTGCCAGCCCAGCTTTGCCTTTGGCTTGGTGCCATCAGCTCTGACAGAGGGTGGCAGCTCTCCAGCCCTGTCATGACTCTTGCAGTGTGAAATCCAAGTGGCTAAACTCCAGCTACTTCAGTGGAAAATGGAAGTGGTTCTTCTGCCACCAAGGAGGGCTGCTGGTGCCTTAAAGCACCACCAAGCTCCAAATGGTCAGTGGAAAAATCAGCATGCAGCTATATATCACATACACTGGTTCTTGGGATGTCTGGGAATTTGTGTGTGTAACTGGGAGTCCCAGCATGCTGCTCTGTGAATAAACCCTGAACTGTTCTCCGCATGAGCTGACCCTGTAGTGTTTTGCAGCTCAAAGTTTGCGCTAATTTAAATTTTGTGAATTCTGGAGTTTCCTGTTTGTTCCATTACTGTTTTCTAGTGTTTCAGTTTAAGGGCTGATCATTGCTGAAGGCTTTGGAAACACCAGAGATTTATCACTGTTTTTATATTGCCTAATCTGTGTGAACTGGGGCAATGTAAGAAAACAGAGAAATTCCTGAGAAAAAGAATACATTTAAGACACTTTTCCTCTGCTGTAATTGCCAAGCCCTCTGACCTGGGATTGTATCTTGGAGTGAGTCAGATCTAGGGCACTGTTTCAGCAAGCTTTTGCATGAAGTGTTGTTCCTCACTCCAGCAGTTCTGTTCATTTAAGGTTACAACACACCCAGCCTTGTTCTGTCACTGCTTGAACCCATGGGACGTTTGCTGTGCGACAAGCATATTGGGCTCTGCTCTGACTCAAGTAGGGCTCAGTCGATCTAGAAAACAGCCAGGATTTCTCCTCCTAGAAAAGAAATAAATGAAGCGGGTATCACTGAGAGTTGTGAAATCCTGAGTGAAACAAGAAAACTGAGTAGGGAATGACCTTGGTTTTCTCTTCAGGATGTGGCTTGAGGAGCATCAAATGTAAGTCAGATGGCAGACCTGAAACAAAAGGGACATCTTTCCTCACACAGAGCACTGACAGGCTGTGGCCTGCCCTGCCACAAGGGTTGTAGATGTGGAGTTTCTGTGTGTCTCAAAAAGCAATTGGATGAATTGAAGGAAGCAATGTCCATTGAGAGCTATTACACATAAAAGCTTTCATCAGCTGTGGCCGCAGTGTGGGTTCACAGCATAGGCACACAGTTAACAGGTTCCTGCAAAAGGGGCTTTGGGAACTGCTCTGATCATCTCAGCTAACTTCATCAGGTACCTGTCAGACCACTGAGAAATGTTTCTAGTGCTAACCTACGTATTGTATTAGCAGCCCATCACTCCTGCTCTCTTTGCTCCCTGCATAAAGGTCAAAAATAATGATTGAAAATAAATAAATAACCCAGGAGGCCCCCACTGCTTCCCTCTCAGGTCATTCAAGCTTGAAATAAATCATCTTTCTATTTCTGAAGGCACAGATGACTTAAGCCAAATTGCATTTGGAGCCATTATCCTCACACTTATTTATGCTGTCGTGTCTTGTGCTAACACTTTGTGAAATATTTATTTGCTCCTGGTCTCCCGCAGCTTAGCTCTGGATTCATGAGGCTCCCATGTTATGTCTCTATTCTGTGCAGCTGTATTCTGTCAAGAAAATGAAGACTCCAATCTGTGTTTTACATTATAACATTTTAACAATATACTGTACATCACTGTAGGTAATGCCATTCAGCAGGTGGATGTTTTGTTTGGACGTGTTGGGTACGTGGGTTGTGTTAGAGTAACTAAATGTACATGTGGTCACCAAACCTCATTATCTGATGATGAACAGTTCTTCTATATTTGCTTTCTAAGCCTGCCCTCGTGCTTGTCCTGCAGGTCTTGTGTAACTTGCATGAGAGTTTGAGAGGAAATGGGCATATCCTAAAAGACACCAACACGTGATTTTGTGGTTCAAGAGATGCGGTAATTACAAATTTCAGATTCTCTCTGAATGACATGCTGTAAATACCTTTCTCTCCTCCTCTGTGGTCAGAGTCAATCCAGTAAATATCTGAAATGTCTTCCCCAGGCGCAGTGCCAGCTTCCCTTCCCTTGTCTGGAGGGGAAATGGGCTGTGGCAGTGCTCTTTGCAGCTCCCCTGCTGACTGCAGGCCTGGAAAGACGAGATCTGTCTGCTGGCCTTCCTTCCGCTTCCCTTCACTTACCAGAAGCACTAGTGCAAGTGTCTGTTTGAATCTCTACAAGAAGATAGACTGTGTTTGCTGTGTTGGGATCAGGATATTGGCTGATTTAAGATATTGAAGTGTAGCTCTAATGCTTTTCTGAGGCAGCAGAAGTCTGGAACTTGTTTCCAGCTCTCAGATAAAATCCAGGCTAGCAGTGACTGTCATTTACATTGAATTGTCAGTGATTAGTATAAAATGTGCTAGCAATTCTCAGTCCAGTTATGGACAAGTTTATCCTGTCTGAGAACCACTAACAGAGCTGGCCCCTTATCTGCTCAGAGCTGCCAGTGGTTGAGCCAATACTGTATGTAAACTGCCTGCATCTTTAGAAGTGGTGTCTAAAAGATGTCAGGGTTGTGGCACATGATTGTACCACATCAATTTTGGTGCTCTAAAATCGAACTTTCCAGACTGATGTAGTCGCTAGAAAATCTCCCACAGTCTAGATCCAGTTTTAGCTAAATATATTTTTATGTATACACATGTATGGGGAAAGAGCTGCTAAAGTGCTGTTGCTGTGTCTTGGTGAATTACACCAACAGGCTCCTTCTGGTGTTAGCTTTAAGTGACATTTACTGTGTAAATGACAGTGACATTCAAGCTGAGATGTTGGCTCTCACAGCAGCTTGCTGGTCCCTTCATGAGTGCCCAGGAAAAGAGCCTGCAGCAAAGAGCCGCTGCTGTGGCTGTTTGGGGAGGAGAGCAAGCAAGCGGAGCAGTGTTCTCACTTCAGTGCTTTCTCCTTCCTTTTGTGTCTCCAGGAGACCTGGGGATGCGTTGATTTAATAGTTGTTTCCATAGCCAGCGCCAGTGAGAGCTGCTTGTGTGTGCAGCACAGGCCCAAGGATGTGCTGGCCTTATTTACCAAATGCCTTTCACTAAACGTGTGGCCGAGGTCGATGGGTTGTGTTTAAAGGATTGGTCATTTGAGGAATGGGAGAACAGAATGGCACTACCAAAAGTTCCTGTACATTGTGTGCACAGCGACCTGCTAAAGGATCAGAAATTTGTATTAGGTGATGTGTAGTTTTGCTGGAAGAAATTGGGATTTATTTATTTATTTTTTAGCAGAGGACATGCTTTAAAAACTGCAAGCAGAGCTTTTCAAAGGACGAGTGGGAGTTAGTTGCCTAATTCACATTGACTTCTGGGGAGATCTGGTTGCTGAGCTGCTCTTTATGCCTTTCAGAAATCTCCCCTTAGTCCACATAATCTCTCTGTAACCCCTTTTTAATTAGGTTGTCTTTCTGGAAGAAGAGACCAAGAAGTCACATTCAAAGATTATTGCTCTATCTAGCAGCTGCTAGAATAGCTCAGTTAATGCTGCAAAATCTTATTGCAGGTCCCAGCAGCATGTCTGGTCTGCCTCCCCATTCTAATTTGGCTGAGGGATGTGAACTGCCCTCAAACTGTTATCCAAACCTGTTTCTAGCTGGTGATGCCCTGGGCTATAGCACCAGCTGGCCATTTATCCAGATAGCCTGGCTTTGAATCACTTGGCAGAGCAAAATATTTGCAAGGGAGAGAAATGAGAGACTGGGGGTGCTGCAGAAAATCAATGCCAAGAACATGTCTATGCCAAACAGGAGATAATAGTGCTACCTTTACTGTCCCAGGCTCTCCATCTGCAGTTCCTGCCACACCTATGCTCCTGCTGTTTCGGATCAAGAGGAAAATGTTGGTCCTGTAGGCAGTATTTGAAGGTGCAGCCTAAAGTTATGTAGAGAAAATCAAAGTCTTCTTAAAGGGAAGTTGGGCTGCTTCAGTGAATTTGGGATGGGGACAAGCAGAGGTGTTTTGAATCTGCTTGATGTGATTTTGCATCTATAATAAAAAAATTCAACTCATTATAATGCAAACATTGAAGGAGCCTGGTGAATTTGGATGCTCGAAGGAAAATGTATGGTATTGTCATGAGGAGACAGTTCCCTAGAGCAGATGAGGGGAAAGCAGTCCTGGGGGCTGGAGGTGGCTGAGAAAGAAGGGACTGATGAACTGATGACTGGGAAAATTACTGGATATTGCATTGCAGAATGAAAAATGGTTTTTGTCTGCTGAACTTTTAAGACTCAGTTCCTTAGTTGCTCATGTGTTCCTTACTTGCTGATAGTATGATCAGCCTGTGTAAGATCAAACCCTACAATGGTTAACCCTTCAACCAAGGGTCTCTGGGAGTTGCAATGGTGTTTGGTGTTGTCACTAAAAGTAGCAGCTCTGCTGTTGGGGACCTGTGTCAGCCTTGTCCCCCATGTGCTTAGGAACCATTTTACGATCCTTTAATGAAAGGCACAGTGCAGCTATGACGTAGTATAAATATACTGAAGAGGTGGCTTGTCTCTGTCAGTGACCACCCTAAAGAGACCTTTCATGCTGAACTGGCTACTGTCAAGCTGCTCTGAGGGGTAAAATAAACTCTCCTATATCCTTGCTCTTGGCAAGTCCTTTAAAACATCACCGCATCCTAAGCACATGAGCTAGAAAAACAGCTGCCTGCTCTACTCCTCTGCCTGATGAGGTTAATAATAACTTTGAATGCATATGTACAGCATTAGCTTTCATGGTAACATGCATAATTCAAATCCCCTAAAGAACAGTAGAGCTTTGAGGAAGCAAACTTCCTTAATGTACTGGGCAAGGATCCAGCTTTTACCAGCTGTTGAGGGTTGATGTACAATTTTTGGTTAAGTGAATAATTTATCATGGATATTATCTGTAGTGTATCACATCCCAACAGTTTGTAGGCCTGTACATATGGCTCTCGAGATGCCACAACACTGCCATATGCTTCATGGCCCATTACCACTTCAAACTCCCCTAAGATGTTTTCCCCTATGCTAAGCATGTTGAGAAGTACAGTGGGACCACTGGCTCAATGCAAATGCTGGCTGGGTTTCCCCCCTCACCCCCATACATATACTCTCTGCATTTAAAAAAATTAGAAAGATAAAGGAAAGAAGGGCTGTTCAGACTCTCCATAGTCTTGTCATTTTAAATAAGTTGCCTGCTGTTTCATGATACAGATGTGGATTATAAATTCCACAGAACACCTGCCCTGAACTCATCCCCAGCTACCCCTTGTAAAATAGTCGTGTTGTTACAAATCTATTTATTGTAGCTCCAGTCTACTGTCTGCATAAATCAAAGATACTTTAGTCAGGCAGTGAGGCTGCTCTGTCCCTCGTTCTTGCGGCACCAAAGCAGAATGGGGACGTACTGACAGGCTCCAAGAGAGATATATAATGCTATGTCCCAAATTCCAACTGCAGATGTCCTATTTCTTGGTCAGGAGAAGGAATGCTGAAGAGCTTCATAGTTTATATAGCTGCTACAGTGCAGGAGAGGGAGCAAACATCTGGGTTGTTTGTCAAGTTGATTGCTTATGTAGGAAGCAGCTTCATATGATGAAAAAGACTGAGTCAAGAGTGAGAGCAAGCAGCTGCTTAGCTGTAATTACAGCTGTATGTCCATCATAAGGATGGCTGCAGCTTCTTCAGCTATGGAATGTGCTGTTTTTAAGTTCAGTGACTTCATGTCCAGGAGAAATGTCTTTGTTCAGTTGCATCTTGCACTCTTGTGTGGTATTACTGGTCAGTGGTCACCAGGCTGCCCTGTGGCTGATGGCTGGACCTTGAAATAAATTAAATGATCCCTGCATGAGGGTTGTTTCACTTCTGAATGTGCCTCAGGAGAATAAATGCTAGAATGGAATCTTTCACATGTTACACATGAATTTCTTTCAGTAAACTTTCTCTCTTTTCAAACAGATTGCAATTTTAGATCTGTTTATTACCCTGCAATTGTTTCACTGTGTAAAGATTATGCTTAGCTTTCTCTTGTGATTCTGTTGCAGTCAGGTTGCTTTGCTTGTGTGAGTTGGTTTTTTTTTTATTTTTTCAATTTCCTGCCTTGATTAGAATTTTTATTTTCAATATGTTTTCCTTTCTTAGCTGAGAGTCATGGTCTTCAGATCATCACTTCCACAAGCTTAAATATTAGAGATATTGTGGGAAGTGGAACAGGAAAGGGGCATTGTGGGGGCCAGCAAAAATGTGATGGGTTTCAGGTGACTGGAGCACATCTGCTGTTCAGCTGTCACCAGGCACCTTCAGGCCCTTCTGGCAATGGGAACCCTCCTCTCTCTGCACTTGAGTGGGAGGAAGGCAATGGATCTTATGCCTGTTGATTATTGCTCTTTCTTCAGTGATGCAGGGAGAAACAGGGAGGGCTGTGATCACTAAACTCCTGGTTGGCTGCAGAAAGGAGAGAGGGACCCAGAGAAAAGAATCCCAGCTGGAGGAGCTGGCATTAAGGGCAGCTCTGTGGCCCCCTCCCTGAAAGAACTGAATGTGGGTAAATTGCAAGGTGAGGAGCTGGGTTAATCCTGCCGGGACTGAAACTTGTGCTTTGCTGAGATCTGGTTGCATCAAAGCTGCTGCTTGACCAAGAGGAGGCTGTGCCTTGTGGAGCTGTGACCTTTTCTGGCTGGGATCAACTCGAAGGACACATCACTCCCTGGCTAAGTGCACTTGCTGCTAGCAAGGCAGTGTTTATTCAGTGTTTTGATTAATCAACCTTGAAAAAGGGTCAGATGGATTTACTCAAGCATCTAAGTAACCTCCATTGCAAAAAACCATAAGCCTGGGTGTGTTATAGGGCTGTCTATAGCCCTAGACTTGGAATAATGCTGTCTGGAGTCTTAAGCTTTTATAGCATCATGGGCTGGATCTGATACCAGAATCCTTTTTGTTTCTGAATATATCCCAGATCTGTCATGGTGTTCACCATGGCCATATGTAGGTTTCTTTCCTGAGGAGTCCTGGTGCTGGCAAGCTGGAGAGTTTTCTCCGTTTCCCTTTGATGAGGTGTCCTGACTTGCTGTGCTGTGTTCGCGCTGCACTCCTGCTCCTCTTTTGCCCTGCAGCTTAATGCCTCTCAGTTCCAGCCCTCGTGTTGTTCCTTCTTCAAAAGGGGAAATTTTAGGGATTTTACAATGTGGTTAGTGGTGCACTTTGCCTGCATCAGTTTCCTTAAACCACAAGACCTCCAGAAACAAAATATCGTTCACACCTCTAGCTCTGGCAAATAGATGACCCAAACCCCCTGCAAATAAATAGAACCCCCACCACAGTAAAGTACTGCTTTCCTCTGTTTTTAGAGGGATTAAACAATACTGAGGAAAAAAGCAATATTTAAACAAGTGGTTCTTCAAGCCAGAGTTCCTTTTAAGAAGATCATGTATTGTGCTGAACTACAAGCAGACTAGTTCTCATCTCATATGGGAGGAATTTGGCATGTGTTTTCTCCTATAAACATTAAGCCCAATATATTCTTCCGGAACTATCACATTAACTTAAGATGTAAAACCATGACAAGGTTTTCATTCTTTGTGGCAACTGGCATTACAGCTAGAGGAAGAAAATACAACCCAAACGTTTCAACTGAAAGTCCAAGACTGACATCTAGTGGCATCAAGTGAGACTTCTGGGATAATCTTGTGGAAGAATAGCTTAAAGCAGCGTCAGGGTTTTCTTTCACTATTTTTAGGCTAAAGATCCAACTCCTAATTTTCAATCACTGCCACCTACCCATTTTAAAAAAATACTGCAAGCTGAATGCTTGTTCTTCAGGTTTGTTTGTTATTGCTGGTCTTGGCGATCACAACTTCAGTTCAGCCTCAGTAAGGCTGGGATAAGTTTAGAAACACCTTTTGCTCTATAGCTAAGGGAGTGCCTCTGCACCACAAAGTTAAACTAATATTTTTGTCTGCTTTAGCTTCTTTAAGTCAAAGTAAAGGCCATGTCTGTGGGATTTCCAGCACTAGATTTAACTGATGAGAGCAGAAGTGATAATAGACAGAAGAGCTCTTACACAGTGAAGGGAGTAGGAAAACACCTGTTCCACAGGTTCCCAGTGAACCTTCTTTGACTGCTTTTGGTAGTTTGAACTAAAAGGTGGTACTATAGGTAAAGTGTTTTTTAAAGGCATCAGTGCATTTTTTTTAGGTAATGAGTCAATTATTTGGCAAAAGGTAAAGCTCAGAGGATGGATAAAGTAAGAATTGGCATTTGTGATGGTATCTTCTTGCTTCAAGAGAGAAGTTTCTCTCACAGGTTCATCTGAGAGTGAGACAAACAGCTGACTGATCTGGCTGATTCAGACCTGGAGGTGTTTTCTAAGTATCATGGCCCTCAAAAGGAGGTGTTTGTGTAAGCAGCTCAGGATGTTTGAGAGTGTTCCTGTCTTCCCTGTGTTCAATGGAGAATTGAATGCTCTGAGGATAATGACAATGTGTCTGACCTTCCTGCATCTTGAAAGCTCCCAGGATCTGCTGAGGATTGTATAATATTTTCATAATAGCAAACTTGGTGATCTCCAGGTGACACAGTTAATCTTGGCTGTTTAATTTGTGTTGTACATGGATGCTTTGGAATTAAGACTCCATCTTTTCTTGTGCTGTTTCACTTGTAAATGTAGTTCTGTCCTCCTCCGCTGGGAATGAAGACTTTGGAGTCTCATTAGCAATTGATTGCACTCCTTTTCTTAGAGAAAGAGAGAATGGATTTTACCTGCTTGCTTTAAACTCAGAGCACATACCTGGTTATAACACCACATAATGAGATAAATAGTTGCTGGCATAAATGCTCTGGTTCCCTTTATTAAGAGAGAGTTTAAATTGACACAAGTGGTGCCCTTTTATCTTTTTACCCAGCAGGCAGCAAATGAAGTGGGTTAATATCTCTGGAGGAGGGGCACACCATGTTATAAAGGGGAATTCTTATGAGGGTATAAAACTAAATGGAAAGAGGAGTTACTAGAAAAATGAAATGAATGGAAACATGAAAGAAAAACCCCACAACTCAAAACTAGGCAGATATATTGACAGCAAAGGCTAGACTTTCAAACAGGAACTTGATGCAGCATATCAGAGACTCATAAGTGTTGTATAACAATCCTAGCCCTGTCCTCATCCAGGCTCCAAATGCCACTGAGAGGGATTACAAAAGGACAAAATATAAAACTACAGCAGAAATTCATTACTTTGCTAATGCTTCCCTCAGCTGAGACAGGAGGCAGCCACAGTGCTAAGCATCCTCTGGAAGAAAGGATCAAGGCTTAGCAGCTTGGAGGCACAGCCTGGTGATAGCATTGCCTTAGGAACAGGGAGGGAAATTGGAAGAAGGCAAGAGAGTTGAGTTGGAGAAGAGCTAATGAACTTGATGATGAACAGAAGGAATGAGGTCTGGATGCAGACCTGAACACTGATTCAGGAGTAGTTGCAACCCTTGGTGGTTTTATTCTTTTCTCCTAAAAGAGAATTTTAGTGATGGATTAATGTTACTAAAGTTTCCTTGCTCTGGCTGTATTAGGAGGCTTTATTTTGAAGAGGGCAGTAATACTAACTTGGGATCTCTACAATTGGTGTGCTGTGGCAGGTTTAATTAGATAAAAGCCTCCAGGTATGTGTGTCAATTAATTCCCAGCCTGAACTCTTTGCCCTTACTGGAGTCTTTCTATTGACTGCCAAAAAGAAGTATCTGAGACTTACTGGGTGAGAGTATGGCAGGGGCAACTGTCACGAGAAATCTGGCCACTTACTGTCTGAAAATCCAGAGTGGAACCGTTCTCTGTACTGGGTGGTGATGGAGGGGATGAGGGAGCCGAGTGCGTGGGTCCACGCAGGGGACTCTGAGCTCGGTTTCCAGTGAGTGTGGTACCCGATCAGAGGGGCGCTCAATGTGGTCCCAGAGCGGGAGGAGAGGCTGTCATAGTAGCAGATGCCCACTAGATGCCGGTGCAGTCCCACAGACTCGCTCCGTGTACTGGGGACCGACTCTTCCCCGGAGTGATTTGCTGAACCCACAGCGGGAGACAGGCGGGTTCTGCTAAAGGAAAAGCAATAGTCATCACCTTTACCCTCTTCAAGGTCCTTGTTTTTATTTTTCCCCTCTTAAGAGACAATTTTCACAGCAAATGTTAAACAGAAGGGTACTTGTTTTCGCTTCATTCACTGTTTAATTTGGGCTGCATCACTTAAGAGAAATGAGGCTAACAAAGTTGTGGCACCAGTGCTGAGGACATATTTTGGGTGCCTTCACTGAGTTTCATTGTTAGTAATTATACCAGGTGTTTGCACCATGAAAACTTCTCTGGAATGATATGTAATGCTCCCTGCATATAAAGTTGTTTAGTACATAGATCTGTCTTCATGGTGGCCCTCTTGTTGCCTCATTTGATGTACCCCCTGTTCATTTGCTTGTCAACAACTCATTGCAAAAACAAGGATTTGGTTTTTTTTATTCTTCTTGGCCACTTGTTATCTCTCTCTGTGGGAACAGTCTCCTGAAGGCTCTCAGCACTTTGTGACAGAATGTCCAATGTTGTATTTTCCCTCTTCAGCATCAATTACAGTCAGGATCCTGAACTGTTGCAGGAAAAGGAATAATCTGGAAAAACATTCCTGCTTATCTTGAGTAGTCTAAATCCCCTGGTAGTGTTGTGGGGCTTTTGATGTGTTAATTCAATTTACAGCCACAATAAGGCACAAGCAAGTTGCAAGAGTGCTGTGGAGTAATCTTTCTATAAATGAGTCTTTGCAGAGATCCTACTGCAGAAATTTGTCAGGGTTCACTCAAGGGTTTGTTTTTTTTTTCCCAGTCATTAGTATTAATCAGGAAGAGAGTGCTGATTTCATAGCTTGGTGTTTCCTCTACATGATACCCTCACCACCAGGCTAGATAGCAGACTGATTAACATGGAATGATGAAATGGAAGCTCGAGCAAAACAATACTTCCAGGGTATCCGCTGGCAGGACTTCCCTTCAGAGCCAGCCAGATGGACTGAGCGGATATCGCAGTTCAGGCTCGTAAACAAACTCAACTCCATCTGGCTCAGAGATGGATTTCATTACCAGCAATGTAATTCTCGCACCAATCTCCCCCTCTGTAATCCATCCTCCTCTCACGTGTGCACATGCTTTCTTTCATTGACTTGTAACTTGAAGAGGTTTGCTGTGCACTGGCAAGCACCATGCTGCCCCTGCGCCTCCTGGTCAGGACTTCCCTTATGCCCCAGGGCTGGAGGAAAGGCAAACTTTGTGCCTCCCCAGAGGAGTTAGGGATAAGCCCGGAAGAATTCCTTGCAGTTCCAAAGCCTTTTATTTTGCAGATTTTTCTGATAGGACTCTGATTTTAGAAACCTTATTTAAGATTGTGTGTGGGTTTTTTTTCTTTATTTGTTTGCGTTTTGTTTTGTTTTGGTGTTTGGGTTTGGTTTTTTCACTCCCCTTTCTTTTACTTCTTTCATCATTTAAAGTGTTGCCATGGGAGGATTAACTTGAACTGAGGAAAGCCTATTTTCAGTGTAGGCATGCTGGAGACACTGATCTCTCCAGGCTGCCCCAGTGACAGTGTCTCCTGTGCTCTTTGTCCCTGGCAGGGCCATATGTCAGTGCAGACTCTTCTTGCCTTACCTTGGCTGCTTTTGCCTGCCTTCTGTTGTGGTTGCATCCTTGCAAGCTGCTGATGCAAGGATTTCGGCAAGAGCTTTGAAACCCATCGGTACCAAAATTACTAGAATCACTAAGACCACAATATTTAATGTCTTCAGATGCTGAAGTCCAAGTGAACCAAGTTAAAGGGGATTCACCCCAGTATATATGATGGAGTGGGCAGTAGGAATGAGCCTGGAGTTAGATTTTGCACAACTAACTTTTTCAGCAGTACAGCCATCACCCTAAAGGGATACTGCTACCTTCAGAGACAGAAAAGCCACTTTTTCTTCAGTACAACTGGTCCTAGCTATGTTGGCTGCCTCCTTTAGGGCTTTTACTCAAATCTCGTTTCATACAACCTTTTGTTTATTCCCCCCCCCACCCCATTTATTCCTTGCAGCATTAAATATTTACGTCTTTTTCAGCTGAGAGCACAATTTGGGCATGCTGGAACTCATGTCAAACTTCTAAATTGCCACTGGTGAAACAGCCCTGGCATTAAAACACAATGCTTTGCATCTGTTTGTGGCTATCTGTAGTCTTTTAATTATCTGGCTAACATATTCCATGGAGGAGAGCTGGTCTGCCTGGAGCAAGGTTAAGAATTATTTGGTGTTCTGTCTTTAAACAGCAGATTCCAAAAAGGAGAAATGAAATACACTGTTGTGACCTCAGCTTCTTAGTTCATATACTGGACACATCAATTGGCACTGGTAGTGCCCTGGTTTAACTCAGCATGCATTCAATGAATTGCCATATAAATTATTTAAGATTGGTTTTAATTAAAGCCAGACCTCTGACAAGGCAAAAGTCATATGTGTTGTGTTAGCTAGATGTAAACTACTTTGGATTCATTGCTATTTTGCTCGATACCTCTTAGTTTAACTGAGCCCCCATTGGCATGGTCTTGGGAAGAGAAAATGTGACAAAATTGTCCTTAAATTTGTGTCTAAGCTCAGTCATAGTCCTTATGAAGTCAACAGGAGCTCTGCTCCTGCTGTCAGCATCCTGGAGCTCATGGCTTTCTGTCTTCCCTGTAACACCTGCTGTTTGCTGGCTGGAGCAGGGTACGCCTGTTGCTCTACCTCTGCAATTCCTGGTTCATATACTTGTGCTGCTGATGCTTCCCTTTATTTCCCTAATAATATCTCTATTCTTCTCTGGTTAGAAATCCTCAGTTTCTGTGAGAGCAGACAGACCTTCATTCCAGGTGGGAATTCTTGGAAGAAAGGTGCATCTATCTCACTGCTGATGGCATCTGTATTTGCATGGATTGTGGTTCAGGATCTGTGCCTTTCTCTACCAGAGGATAATTTTGGAGTTTGTTTCCAAACATTTTCTTCAGCATGCCTCATGCAAAGGTCGGTGTTAGTTACCAGAAAACTTGGGCTTTGGTCTTTGTAGTAACAGCTCTGGATCCTCTTGACAGCACTTTACTTCCCATTGGGTTCAGTAATGTCCTCAAGTTGGCAGAGGTAAAAGATCACAGGACACCTATGCAGGCATTTCTTGCAGTGCTCCCTGGTGTAGGCAGCACGTGTATAACCTTTCAGACCTCTGTGAAGTTTCCAAAGCATCTACGGGGATGGGAAAAAGTTTGGGACTGTGTCTGTGGCACTGCCCTGAGGAACCAGCACCTCGGCCCCCTGCTGGCATTTACTCTGTGGCTGTTCCCTTTTCCACCAGAGTGGGGAATGTGTTCTTGCAGTGACCTGACAGAATCAATCACTGTGTTTGAAGGAGTAATATATATATTTATATAACATAGAGAAAAGCATTTCAGTTCAAAGCTTAGCATAAATAATACATTAGGATTCCTGCCTAAGCTGTGGTTTACCATCATGCTGAGATACAACCGTAAGGGGGGGACCCCCCCCCCCCATTATACAGAGCTCAGCAGGCTTCTGTCTTGTTACTTATACATAAACTGAGGGTAGGTTGCCCCTCTATTCACATTGAGGTGATTAGCATGTTGTTTAACATCAATTATGCATGTTCCATGTTTACAGGCATGTTAAATTATGCAAGCTGTAGTCTTTAGAATTTTCATTTAATTTGTTAAGAGAAGGGGGGGAAAAAAGCCAACAGCAAAACAAAGCTTTTAGTTTGATGCCTTCCCTCCCTTTCCCATTTATGCTCTGGCTTTTACAGTCTGAGCAATGGAAGTAAATTAGGTTCTCTCCCATTTCTTTCTGTCATGGCCCACCTTTCAGGGACACGTGGCTTGGCTGCTGTGAGGCGGATGGCACCTGAGGTCAATGACTGTAGCAACAGCAGAAGGTCTCTGGAAAATGTCTTGTAGTCAAATAAAGGCACTTGGGATGCAAGTTTTTTCTCTCCTTTTGTTTGCAGTAAGTGTTGATTTTGGGGGGAGAGGGAAAGAAGAAAGGAGCATAGGTGGTTCCAGAAATGCTTGCTTAACAACACTTGCCTTGAGTATTAGGCATAGACTGGATCTTGCCCTTTCTAGGGCAGGCAAGTTCAGTGTTCTGAAGTGTGGAATACTTGAACTTAAATATGGTCTCAAGCATTTGAACTCTGCTGTATTTAATGGTTTGGTTTCAGTACTTTCATGAGTATCTTTCTACAGGTATTCATCAGAAAGTGGCAAGTTATGGCATGTTTGTTGATGCTTTAACATTACTGTGTTTAAATCTGTTGAAGCGGGCACCTGACCTGTCCTCCAAGGACACGGATGCTTTTGGGTTGCTGTGTATGTTTCTCTGATGATTAAGGGATATTTGCTGGTCATCCTGGCATTTCATCTGCAGGGAGAGGAATGTCCTCTTCCTAGAAAAACAGGTTGGTCTGTAAACTCCCAGAAGGTGTTTTTAATTTTCAGCTCTTTACTCCAACTGAGTGTCTTTCAACTTCTGTAAAGACAAGTTTGGAAGAGATATGGGGTAGGGGGTAAATGCAACATCTGAAAGAATCCATTCTCCATGGCTTCCCATAGTCATAAAGCACAAAATACTCTCCTGCACAAATTTAAGGCTTGAAGTAAAAATCACAAGCTTTACAGCTATGGTGTGCTGTAAGAAAAGAGCAGGAGGGCCTAAAGGCAAGCTGCAGGTCATAGGTCCCTGCAACAGTGAAAGCTTAGTGAGGTGAAATTCCCAGTTGAGGACCTAAGAAAAGAAACAGATTCTCTGCTATGAAAAATCACTGAAGGGCAGGAAAAGAGATAAAATCTGGTGGTGGATTGTAATCCTTAGTGTGAATGCAAAACGAAGCAGATGGGAATGCAATGCATGCACCCTGCTTCATGGTGTTGGGGTGCTCATGTGTGGTGCTTCTGTGAAACAAGAGCTTTATGTACATTCTTTTTAAACCCTAGCCAAAAAAAGCAACAAGTACAGCGCTGTGGAGACATAATGTGATGGGTTACAGGCAGAGACCACTGCCTGTGGGATCAGTGGTTTGAGCAGAAGATACCTGGCTGCTACTCTCTGCAGCTAACCCAAGTTCCCAAAGCTATCCCAAGAATATTAAAATAAGCTGTGGTTTTGTATCCTGTGCTTATGGCAATAAAAAAGCAGCCTTTGCAGCTGGGTCTTGTTCCTGAGGCTTTGTGACTGCTGAGCTTCTGCCCACACCTGCACAGCAGGATGTGGCAGGGCTGGTTTCAAACCTTGACAACCAGGGACATGTCAATATGAGGCTCTTTGTTGGTGTTACTGACACTAATGATTTTTTCTTTTTAAAGAGGTAGAGGATCCATTTTACTCAGGGCCAAACGCAGTTAGGACTGACCTTTATTTAACTGCTTAAGGTGCAGCTCCCCAAAGCACTAACATCAAGCAGGAGGGTTGGGCAGTACAGTAAGATTGCTCACTCAGTATTTCAATATTGCATATTTTTGGCAGACAGATGAAAAGGAATGTGATGCTAACAACCTGCTTTACAATCAGCATAAAATCCACAATAGTAATTGGTCAAAAATGG
Organism: Grallaria varia; assembly: GCA_013396735.1. Lineage (NCBI taxonomy): Eukaryota > Metazoa > Chordata > Aves > Passeriformes > Formicariidae > Grallaria > Grallaria varia. The sequence goes on from VWZG01002670.1 coordinate 1,340,993, forward strand.
AGTCCTAATGCACACAAAGAGCTTGTAATCTCAAACCAATCCATGTAGCGGCAGGCAGAGCTGTTATGTTGCAGGCTGTGATTCAGTAAAGAGAAGCCTGGGTGTCCAGCATGATTCATCATGGTCACAGATATTAAACCGGGAGCAGGATCAGTGGTGAAGCAGATTCAGAATCTCATTTTACAGCATGGTCACGGCAGCTCCTGACAGGCTGCATGTACATGCTGTGCAGTCAGCAAACATACACCTGTCTGGTAATAGCTATATAGAGAGATACACACACACACAACATGCACACGTAGCTCAGAAACAGATGGGGAGGCTCATAAAGTAAGTTTATGGAAAGGCAAGATTAAACTGGAGAGGCAACAAAATGCTCCAGGAACTTAAATGAGAAATATATGTTGGCAATGGGACAGTGCTTAGAAAGAACAGAAAAATCAATTATTGTTTAGCTGCAGTAGAGGATATGGATCATTTAGCAAGGGTTTGTAGAAAATATCCCAAGAATAGTAACACTGCTTCCAAGGACCTCGAATAAGCCAGTTATTCCATGAGTTACAGTTCCCAATGACATACACCACCTGCCATGTACAGAGGGCAAGTCTGTTGAACAAATTGGAGAGGGGTTAGAATATACCAGAGTTTATTTTACTGAGCTGCTAACAGTGAGGCATCTCTCAGGACCTGGAGTTCTAGGGTCCTGGAATTTGTGCTGTATCCCACATATTTTGCAAATTATTTTAAATATGGAACAGCTTTTTGAGGAGAAAGTCTTATTTTTATGAGAGCTGCATTTTCAAGACCCACTTCTGTGACATCTGTAAGACATAAGTCAGATGCTGATAATTTTAGTGTGTTGAGGACAGTTTGAAGCGTTGCTGATACATCGTGATTTTCGAAAGAAAGTGAGGGTGCAAGTGATTTTAGGTTGTGATCTGTACCAATAACTACCACCTACCTGTGTGATGTCCCTTGCCACGTCTATCATAGACGCTTTTTACCCTTGACTGTTTTTATGCCAACTTGAACCTTTTTGAATCCCTCACAATCCAGTTAGAACAGTAAGTTTTACACACTGTAGGACTGTGCAAAGTCTCTGTTACTCAACAACCCCTTAGTGCTACTGCTGAAAAAGCAAATAGGAGCAGTAATAATGCAAAATTACTCTTGTGAATTACCTGTATATATATGTTGGGCTGCATGTGCAAACCAAATCATTGAAGGACAAGAAACATGAGAGGTTTTCTCTGAGAAAAGCACATCTTGAATTTCAGTCAAGCATTTGTGAAGTAAATGAAAAAATAAAGAAAACCAAAAAACATGAGTCTGTGTGCGTTTGATAAGCAGCAAAATTTTGTTATTTTGTCTGTAACACTTGACTGAATTTGTTTGGAAATTTGTGTCTAAGGAACTGCAGTTATCAGTGGTGGCCCAGCCTCTGCTTAATGTTAAACTGTTCAAATACTAGAACTGTTTTCAGTTTGCTCCCCAAGCATGTTGTGCTGCTCTCTAGTCCTTTTAGTTCCTTGCTCCTACCTAAACTAGTAAAGTCAGCTCTCTCTCTTCAGTCTTTTCATGCATTTGCTTTTGATCAGAGCACTGCAGGATGTCATCCACGTCACTCTCCTCAGTGACTTGTGAGCCTCTGTACATTCTTACTGTTATATTTTTATCAGATACTGTAGATGCTGATTATCTGGGTTCTTATGGAATTGGGTTATTTACAATGTGGACAGTAGCAATTTTTTGCTAGCAACAAATTCCTGGATGCACCTGGAGAAGGAGCACATCCAGGCAAAGTTTTGCCTGATCCATGTTACAAATTAAAAGTAGATTTATTAAAGTGGTTCTTTTGTTGCGTGGAATATTGGTGGGAGTGCTGCATGGTGTTCTATCTCAGCAGGATGTTATACATCATTTACACTTACAGTTTATCATCTGTGGTCGTGACTGTTTCCACTCAAAATAATCTTGCAATGAAGTAAAGAAAGCTGTGTTAACTTCTATAGTGTCTTTGGAGAGGTGCCTGAGCCTCTGAGGTGCAAATGCTGTGGATTCTGGGACAAGAAGTTTTTGATTCAATATTTAAATTCATAGTTATAGAAATGTTTTAAATATAGTTGCTAGTTAGATTTCAAACCTTAAAATTCAGATTTAATCCATGCATCAATGTGGTTATGAAAGAATATATGTGTGCCTGTGGAGAGACCATTAGAATGTCCATCATAATGTTTCTGCTGCTGTTTACTGGAGAACCCTGACAAGTACGGTGCTAAGTAATGCGAGAGCTTGCTTTGTTTTTATTTCTAGCGTCTGCATAAGTCACTCTGTGTGTTTACATTTTAACGGTGCATCTCCTACTTTGCTGTCCCCTTTTCCAAGCATTTAACCTCTCTGATTCTGCTTCAGTAAGGCTTTGGTCCTGGTTGATCTGCCTTTGTCCAAAGGCACCTCTGCTCTGAGAAAAACCTCCACACAAAGTGAGAAGCAGATGAGATAAATTTAGGTATTACTGAGAGCAAAAGGTGTTTCAGAGTAATAAATGTCTGAGATTATTTTGTGGCTCTTGTGTTTTCTAATTGACATTTGCCAAATGTCTTTGCACTCAATACAGACTTCTAAAATCACCTTTGTCTAATCTGTAGCTTTTGGTTGCAGGATTGTGAACTATTAAAGAATTTTTCAGTACTCATTGTTGGAACTGGAGGGGAAACAAAGAAAGGGGGCAGAATCAATGGGTTGAATGAAGTGTCAGTAATGGTAACAGGAATGTATGGCTGAGAATCATGGCTCAGTCATCTAGAATGAATGAAATCTCTGGCTTATTTCCTCAAGACTTAAATGGATCTGTATTTGATGATGCAGCCACAGTGATACTTGGTGAGCTTTTTCAGGTGTGTGTATGGTGATGCTTCATGCAGGAGATTATTTGCAAGAAGAGCATGGGGTCACTATAATATAGATCTATGGTATAACACAACTGCTGGCTCCTATTTACCCTTACCTAATTCAGTGTAAAATGCACTTTCTACTGCTGATCAGTCCTGTTTAACCTTTCCTATATAACACACGTTGCTTCAAATTAGGAAGAACGTAATAGACTAGCAAGAAGTTCTCTAGCCTAGGGATGAGCAAAGATCCCTTTGGGGACTCATCTCTACAACTGTTTTTTGTCTTTGGCTCTAAAGTACAAGTAATACTGCTTTCTAAGATCTCCCAGAAATAGGACTCAGGAAGTTTGAAAGAGACTGTTTCTGCTTATGGCTCACAAGAAATTCTGCCTCTATATGTGTGTCTTGACTGGAACAGAGAAAGAGGCATCTGGTTTCTGAGTGTGTTGGTCACCGTGACTCTTGTTAACACCAGCGGGACATGAAAGCAGTTCCTGCAGATGCATTTGTATGCCCAACCCTCGAGTATCTCTCTTGTAGGGGTCTGCTGTGCAGGTAAGGAACAAAACCTGCATCTTAATTTTTCTAATGTACCCCAAAACACAGGCGACTCCTTTGTGAAAAGCATGTTAAAATTCAAGTGTTAGAAAAACAAAACTAACCAGTAGGCCAAGTCCAAAGTGTTCTTGATAAAAATACAGGAGAGTTGATCTACAAATACGGTGTTGTTTGGTTTCTCCTTAGAGAGCAAAATATACACTGAGTTCCTGTTGTAGAGCTTTCTCCCATTTCCTCTGTACTTTTCTAGGTATTTGCCATCTGTAGCCTAGAGCACTGCACTTTACCTCCCTGTGGATTCTCCTTAGGCAAGAAAAATTTTAACTGTCTTATTTTTGAGTCATATACTCTGTAGACCTGGTTCCTGCTGTAAAATGACTCCAAGTTTAGCTTTGCATGTCAATGTTTCCTTGCTGTTCTGATGTCCTTGGGATCTACTGCTGATGGCTCAAAAAGGAAAACCATGCCTTGCATATGGAATCTCTTTTGTTCTTTTTGTTTGTGCTGCTGACACTGCTATTCTTGATACCTGCCTTGAATCTTGTGCGGACACTTGGTAAGTGTGTGTCAAATGTGCCTGTTGTGGTCTGATCAGACCTGCTCAGGTTTTGTTCCACACCAGTAGCTCAATCCTCACCCAGGGAGCTGCATGTGTCACTGTGACAGACCATTTTATACTGGTATAAAACCATGTGAATTATGGCAGAAAAAAACAAGTTAGCACGTTAGTGAATCTCACCTTTGTGGCTTGATGGCCTGAGGAAACAGTAACTGAACCTCATACAGGTATGTCAGTAGTCACCACAATTTTCCATTCCCTTTTTTTTTGAGAGAGAGGGAAGGGGAATCTGAGGCTATTTGAAAAATGAAGCCTATAGAAGGAACAAACAAACTGCCTGCTTTGGTATTAGAGTCATCAATCTTGGTCAGGCATTATTGCCAAAGGAGAACTGGGCTGGAGAAATAATGCCTGTCAGTATTCAATCATTATGGCCATTAGATACTGGTTGGCATTGATACATATTAAATAAAGAAGTGTGAGTTGTAGCTGCTCCAGTTTTCTCTGTGTGGAACACCAATACAGTGATAACAGGCTGAAAATGCACTCAGCAGCTCATTTATTTATGTGTGTATGGAAAGGGGTGTTGGGTTGTCAGCTGGACAGGCTTTAACACTGTAGACAAGAAATTTGGTCTTGTGCCAGGAGGTCTGTAGTCACAATCAACAACTTCTAAAGGATGCAGCTTGGTGAGGGAGTGAAGCTGGGGCCAGTAGAAGCATTTCCCAAGCTACAGGAGCAATATTTTTTTTGTATTAGAGAGAAATAGTGATGAATCCTGTTGCCTTAGAAGTCAGTTGGAGGCTTAGCAACTCATAGGAGGAAGTTAATAGCTATTGATAAAGCTCCATAGGAATAACACCTGCAGATTTGAGCTTGAAGGGAATGATACCACAGATGTAGTGGAAGCCATGATCAGATTGGTCTAAGTAAGAAAAGAATCGAGTTAATAGGCTCAGTTCTCTTTTGCTCTGAAACTTGTGCAACAAAAGGAACAAAGAGGGCCAGCAGTTGCTGTTATGTGATGATACAGAGCAGAATGCAGGGGCCAGCAGTAACAGGGGAAAAGTCTTCAAGGTACATTGCATGCAGCTAGGGTGGACTTGCTATCCCACCAACAAAGCAAATTTTATAACATGGTGACCACTCCAAAGAATGTTCTGGCATCTGCATTGTGGCTGTTTCAGAAATAGATACACAGACATAGAAATCTGTTTGCCAGCAGAATTGCCTCCCTTCCAGGGAACATAGCTCTCGCTGGTGATAGGTATAGCAAAGGTGACCTGCCTCCTTTGCAGTGTGTTGCGAGGCTTTAAAGTGCTGTATTACCTTTCAAAAGCTTTCCGTGGCTTCCTTGGTGCTGCAGCTCAGGGCAATAGGAATCCTTGGCTAGAGAAAGGCAAAGGTCTGAGCGCAGCTGTTCCTCTCCACAGAGCAGACTGAAAACACTGTTGATAAAAAGCAAAATTTTCCTTTTGAAAAATGGAAGGAAACATTTGTGGAGTCCTGATCACTCTGAACAGAAATACCGCATTCCTGCAGAGCCAGGTGGAGGCTGTGCTTGGAAGCTTTGTGCTTCTGTCTCCCTTACAGACTGCAGTTGTCTCACTCTGTTGTGTCTCAGCCCAGCCAAGGGCTGAAGAAGTCCAAGTAGGGATGAGATCCTGCACAGCAAAATCAGCACATCCTTAGGCAGAGCCAGGCAGTGTATATTTTAAAGTAAGGCTTTTCTATTAACATCAGCAATGTCCCTGTCTTTCAACATGACACAGTAGGGGATCACCAGGCAACTGTCTCATTACCTGGATGTCTCTTTCACTGTGTGGAGCTCTTCAGCGCTTGGGATCCCAATTTCAGTTCAGCAGATTGTCCATCCAGATTGGCATGGTCTCACTAAAAGTGACAATGCAGTGGATGTCAGTTATGTGAATTGATTTACTGAGCAACAGCTGTGCTAGCCACACTTTGTTACTCTGAACTTCAATTTTTCCTTCAAAAGGCTGTTTTCTTTAGCCTGGTAATGTCGGTGCTTCTTCCACGCTCACTTTGTTGCTGTATCTTAGTGCAGCTCTTCCTTCATTTGTTTTCATATCCTATGGAACATTAAGCTTCATTTGTCAGACCTAAAATGTACATATGTCAGGTGATAACACTGTAACCCAACAACACAGTCTCTCTGCTGTTCCCACTGACCAGCAGGACCACTGGTTCCTTCATTACTTGTGCATTCTGTGTAAGATTAATGTACCTTTTCACCTAAAACTGTGTTCTAGCATAAAAAAAATCTGTTTCACAAAGCACAGTTTTCCCTCTTTAATGTGGTTTCCAGCATGGCTTTTATTTTTCTTCTTTCTACTTTCCATTCCATAGTTCTGAAGCTTTGCAAACATAGAGAACTGGTTTACTTTGATAGAGGGAAAGTTTGGAAATGCCTCTGAAGACTGAACTGGGGACAATTTCATTCCACATAAGTGTGTTTTGACTGTTAAGGAAGCTTAACCCAAAGCTAGCTGATAGAACTGCATTTCCCAACTGCAGGTCTGTCAAGGAGATATCAGATGTGTTAACTTTTATCATTCATGGTCCTCATGTTCAGCCAGTAGCACCAATAGAGCCACATAGGTTGTGAATGTGACTGGATGGGGCCAACGATGCTGTTACTTTATTCTTATTTTTCCCTGTGGAACCACACAAAGCCAATTATAATATGCTTTTTGACCTCTGTAAAACAGCTTGAGTTCTCAAGATGGAAATTTCTCCAATGGACTTTACCCCGTCTCCCTTATTTTCCCCATTTTCAGGAAGCCTTGATCATCAAGCCTCCTACCTGCAATAAGTGAGAATAAGCAGTAGGTTTTGATAAAGACACTGGTGGTGGGTTGACCCTCGGCCAGTTGCCAGCTACCTGCTCAGCTGTTCTCTTGCTCTCCCTCAGCAGGATGGTGGCAGGGAGAAAATCAGAGAAAGTCTTGTCTATCGAGGCAAATGGTAGTTACAGTCATGGACAAAAATTGCTAATTACAATAAGCTTAGATAGTGGTAAACAAATAAATTAAAACACTACTTGCGGGGAGTGACGCGCTCCTCTGTTTTCCCAGCTCTGCCTCTCCATCCTCCTCACAGCCTTCCCTGCTCCCTGTGGCCTGGCCTCTCCATCGTGGCCGGACACCTGTGACTCTTCTTCCCCTCTGCTCAGACCCAGGTGCTCCCAGGATTGTTTCTCACACTTTTCCCCTCACTCTGTGCAAGTTTTGCCCTTCCATATGAGGTGCTCCTGCCTGGCTGAGGGCTTGGCTGCCCTGGGATTAACTGGAACTGCACTGGTGTGGGACAACCTCAGGCTCCCCTCACAGTGGCCTCACAGCTCCCAGTGCCAGGGTACAGGCACCCAGCTCCTCTGTAGACTTACATTGTGTTCATTTGATTAATTAGCGTTGGAGTTTTCCCCTCTGAACACACTAATCATGGCAGCTCTCCAAAGGGTAGCCAGGGCTTTCTGCATCCCTGGTTGTAGGGAGAGGAAGGGTTGGGGTCTGTGCCCCATGGAGGATCCTCTCCCAGGGTTGCTGCTGTGGCAGGGAGGGGTGGGCTCTGCCCTGTCACTGCCCACAGAGCAGGTCACCTGTGCCAAGACAAGTTCCTTTCTGTGACAGATCTGAAATGGCCCTGGAGAGTCTGGACCTAGGGGCTGTGGAGTTGTGAGGTGTTAAAGGCTCTCAGGGAAAAGGCTTTGGATCAGACTCCCTAATAGCAATCAAGGGATATTTGGATACTGAAGAAACAACTTTAATCTGTGCTCAGCACCAGGCAATGCTTAAGTGGCAGCTGGAAAGAAGTGCTATGTCCGAGTGCATAAGCTGCTCGTGCCCTTTGGAATCTATTTCATATTTACTTCCACTTCTATTTCAGAACGTACGGCTCAAATTTCTTGTGTTGTCCTCGGGATCAGGGAGAAAGAGTCAGTCTACTCTAATTTGAGACAGTCCAGCTGATTTGTCACGCTCCCTCCCTGCAGCGCTGGCCGTGTGCGGCCGGTTGTTATTCTCCAGCTGTCAGATGCTGCAAATGCCAACCGATGCCTGCGCCGAGTGTCGGAAATGACAAGTACGGAGGCTCCTGCTGTCAGTACCACTCAGTGTCCTGTGGCGGTTCTTTGACGGGCTTGAGTTGTGGTTATACTTGAGGTAAATCCCACTCTGCCCATGGTGGGGATTCTGATCCATCAAACTTGAGTGACTTGTGTTGTCAGGAAGGTGAATGGTCTTTGCTGAGTGAAAGAATTCAGGTGAATGCTGGCTTTGCAGGTGGGTTTCGCTCTGTCTTGAGGGCAATTGAAACTCTTACCCTACACAGAGTGAATGAGAAAGGGGTATTTACATGAAATACAAGATAAGTTATGTAGTATGTAATCAAAGAGTCAGTACAATGTAATTTTGTTCCAATCCAAATCGAGATTGAACCAGATATTGACCAGCAAAGAGGTTCTGGTGATGTCTACACTATTGGAAAAGATTTTTGTGCCAAAAAGCTGCTGCATGAGCACGACTCCACAGCACTGACTGTGGTTAAAGGAATAACGTTCTTCTTAAATTTACAGTAGTTGTGAAAACCAGCACATGGAGCTGAGGTGACCAAACTGCTCTGTTAGGTGTATTTAGCACTTTCTCCAAATTGTAATTATTTTCAGTGAATGGTTCCTCAAGCTGATTCAGTTAAAAAGGTTCAAGCCAAGTAGCAGTTTCAAAGCTGTGATCTGTAGGATGATCTGCAGAGGGCAGGGGCTATGGCAGGTTTTCGTAAAACTGAATGAAGGATCCATCTTTGGTGAGTAACACTTGAAGGCAGCCTGGTATGTTGTCTCCTGCTTCCTTTTTTTGAAATATATGATCAAGTTTTGACTCATGGGACATATGGTTCCTTTTCTGGGCCAGAGCATCTATGCAGGGAAGAACTGCTGCTCTGCATCCAGGTTTTTCCTGGAGTTACCCTCCCAGGGTGATGCAGAGCTGCTGTCCTGCAAGTGCACACCGGTTATCCAAGCCTGGCTGTCAGTCTTAAAGGATTACTCTGCTACTTGGCCATCTCTTTCTAGACTTTGTGTATGTTAGAAGTAGAGAACTGTGAGAGAGATTTATAGTTAATTAAGAAATGAATAGTTTAATCTTTTATTATAACTCAGACTAATTAGCTTTACTCAGTTGTTCACATACTAAGGCCAGGACTTTGACAATGGGTTCCAGCTCTGACTGAAAGATGCAACTGAATTCACCACATCCCTCTCAATTATGCTCATGAATAATTTGATTATGATATTCAAGGATGCTTGCAGGGTATAAGAAATTTATCTTTGTGTCTGGTTTCCCTGAAGAATGTTCCCCATTTCCTGAAATACAGCGACTTGTGCTGGATGTGCTCTGTCTCTCTCCTTGTCATTATATCGCTGCTGAAACATTTCCGGTGGCGAAGCAGAAGGAGAAATGTGCTACAGAAGTGCCTATCTTGAATTGCATGCTGCTGAAATGGACATTTTAGTGAACTGCCCAAAGTCTGGAAATGATTCATGCTGACTATTTGGGAAATACATTCAAATAATGAATAAATTTGCAGGAATTGGAGATTGCTCATGAAAGATTAATGATCATAGGGAAGACCTTTTCTTTTACCTCCCACTTAAGTTTCAGCATCAGGTCTCTGGTTTGTACTTTTGAAGTTACTGCAACAATGCTGATTCATTCCAGAGGAGAATTAGGTTCAGAATAATTTTAGGGAGTATATTATATTTAACAGTGTGGAAAGGCAGAGGGGGCAAACCCTCATATTATCTCCAGGAAAATATTACTTAACTTCTGATTTCCATTTTTTACTTTTGTTTTATTTTACTGCTGCATTTTCTTTGTAGGGGTTATTTAAGGCTGTGCTATTACTGAAAGTTATTTCCTTCTCATAATTAGAATGTGATGTTCATTTTATTAGCCTGTTTTATTCTGGTCAGTATTCATTTCAGTGCTTAATCATGTCTCCTCCTGTCTGCTTAGAATTTTGCCACTTGTAAGAAACACTGGCCTTGGCTCTGGTGTTAGTTTGTTTCCTTCAGTATGCAATGCATTCACCTTTGCTCTGGGTTATATTGGGCCTGTTGATAAGGAAATCTGATTTTTAGGATAACAAGTACTCAACCCTCCTAGCTAAAAGTATATATATGTATATTTATATAAATAAATATAAATGATATCTCCTTAACACTGGTATCTGTGGGAAATGTGGAATACATGGTGCTGTGTGTCATATGAAACTCTGGGGTCAAACGGGGTTTGTTGAGAGCTGCCTTGTAAAGTATTTCTAAATGAATCAGTCAGAAGGGCCTGATGGTCCCTGGAGAGAAGGGAAGTCCTAAATAAATTCTAAGAAGGCTGGAACTGTGTCTGAGAGCTGAGCTGGGGTGATGGGACTTGGGAATCCAATAGAAAAATCTAAATCATGAATTGTCAGCTGATGGTGCCCCAACAGAGTCAGGTGCTGTGGCAGGGCTTCAGTGTTTCAGGGAAAATATTGGGTAAATCTGAAACCGGTGCTGGGTTTGAATCTTGTCTGTACATGAAACCTGTGCTTCCTGTGACTGTAAAGGGCCTTGTTGTGGGCTTTCTAAATCAGAGTTAAGTGCTACTCAGCACAGTTTGTTTCGTTATCCATAATGATAGGCTGGACTGCCATGCATTTCCAGCTGTTCTTTTTTTACCCTGAGCAGTGTTTGAAAGGGTTGGTGTAGCTTGGCTGATAACTGTGGAGCAGGAAGAAAATGGTTTCTTAAAAATAGCTGAGCCCACACTAGGGAGCTCATTATTTTCGCTGTACTGAAAGACACTTCATTCACCAAGACAGGCTTCCATCAAAGAAACCATCAATGCAGCCTGCCGTCATCTCTCAGAATACCTTGTTCTCTTCTCCATAATTAAAATACAGTATGGCCTATTCATTACCCCCTTGGCAGCGTGTTCCCCCCTACTTGGTTTATGCAGTCTGGCTGAATACAGGGCCAAATGCTTAGAGAGAATTCTCAATGAGCTGCCCTGAGATTGGTACTCAAGGGGATTATAATTCCTCTGTAAAGGTAAAAGTGTCTTTGAGCTGTTACAGGGGAGTTACAACTGCATAATTTCAATTCTTACATCATAAACCACTAATTCCCATTTTCCATTGTATTGCAGAGGGTAAACTTAAATGGATGTAACTTATCACTATGTGTGTTTCTGTGCTATTTGAGGCAACACAGTCTATTCACTGTTTGATTTCCTTGGCTTTACTAGTCACCAAGGGATGCAGCATTCTGTGAAACCAGATGGAGTGTGTGTGAACTGCTGGACTAACCTCCTAAGCAGACTTAATGGATGACAAATATTGCGCAGGAGTGAGAAATGCTGCTCCATCGTGGTTGGCGAAACCTAAACAGATCTGGAATTCCCCTGTGGTCTCCCAGCTTCTGCCATCTTACTGAGCAATTTAACTTTTAAGATCCTAGAGATTAAATTGTCTGCAGTACAAATTAGAGGAATCCATTATGTTAAAATACTCGTTGTGGCATGGATCTGTTCTGCAATGCTTATTTCTATAAATACAAAATTTGTTACAAATGGAGGAGGGAAAAAATTGACCGAAAAGGATGAAACATACAGTTTGTGTTCTGGAAACATGAATTTCACAGAACTAATCCCTCGGTATGGTAGAACTGTAAGGTGAGGCTGCCAAAAGTAAGTTGTGCTCTCTTAAGTGAGAAATGTGCAACTCTAAGGAATGTAGTGGTAAAATCTACTGTGTTGATTGTCTGGCATGTTGATTAGCTGCTTTCTGCAAATGCTATCCAGATCCAATTAACCACCCATTTTCTCAGTGTCACTTTTTGTCCCTAAATGCACTGCAGCAATTTCTAAAGTACTCTATTGTTGGTGCAAGAGTTATATGTGGTGCTAACCTGCCCAGCTCCCTTTTCTGATACTCAAAAGTGGCAAGAATTTGATATGAAAGCAGGCATATGGTTTTCCCACCAAAGAGTTCCCCAGAGAGTCTTTTCTAAAATGGGAATCTACCATCCAGCTCTCATTTTTCAACTACCCATGAAGCTGCACTTATCTTTTGTAAGCTGCAGTTTTCCACCAGGAGAGCACTCCCTGTTTTAATGCCGGGTAAATGGCCCAGATGTCTGTCCCAGAGATTTGCGCTGTCATAGCGAGATCAAGATTTGGCTGTTAATGAAAGTAGTCCCAAGGGCAGATGATTCCATATTTCTACCAGGGAATCTACAAGACCCTGTTGGGAGAGGCTGGATCAGGATGTGCCTCGCAGACAGTAACACTGCGAGGCTGTTCCTGCAGGGCATCTGTTTGGTGAGAAAGGAAATGCAAGGACATCATTGCATTGTAAGCCTTGGGAAAGACTGTTCACATCTGTTTCAGAAACAGGCTGCAAAATGCCTCCTTTCTTAAAATGGCAATCTGTGCTGCATACTCCATGGGCTCTCTGCAGAGCACTGATTACCCCAGGCATGCGTGAACCCCAGGTTAATGAGCTGTGATCCCAGGGACACGGGGGAGGTATGTCTAGCTGTGATAGCAAATGATGGACTTGGACAGAAAGAGCTAACTATAATTTTATCTCCCCCCACCTCCCCTTCATGCCTCTGAGATTCCTCTCCATACTCTTGGAGGGAATGGAGCTTGAAACCAGACCTTTTTCTCCCAAAGCTCCCTCTTTAGATGTGCATGGGAAAAAACATGCCTTTTTTTTTTTTTGTAGCATAGAACAGGAAAATACTTTGTTTTCCTTTGCAGATAGGCCAGGCTGCCATGCTTGCACCTTCCCCTCACTGAGTTATTACAGAAAATAGTATCTGTAGTGTGAATAATGCTGTGCTCCTGCCAACAGGCACAGAACACATCGGCTATAGATCTCATATATGTCAGAGGTATATAAGGACGGTAATCGAGGATACTTCAAATCCAAAAAACAAAGGGGCTGAAGCGCAAAATTTGGCTTAGTTGATGTTCAGCCTGAACTTTTATAGACTTCTGACAAATGGGTGTTCTTGAAAAGCAAATGGCAATTACAGTTTAGCACTGATTTATCGTAAAGCAGCTTAATGAGGAAGTTTCACGGAATGCTTTGTGGGCTGTTACCGAAATGTAGCACTAAATCTTGCAGGGCCTCTTAGCACCCCACATTGGGGCAGCCTCTTACCAACAGTTACTCTCTTACCCAAGAGGAGCTGGAGGCAGAAAGCTCTAGGATATTGTGAAGCAATTTTAGAACAGCCCTGAGCAGACATGAGGTACCCCTGATCCTTTTCCTGGGAGACGTTTTCCCAGTTAAACTTGATTAAATATTTCTGGTTTTCCTCCATGTTTATACACTAATGATTACAGCCTGACACTCAAGGTCTGAGAAGGGACAGTGGGAATTTCTTGGTGTTTTGGGGCAATGCATATTGTTCTTCTTTAATATGAAGTAATTGTGTTCACCCAAACCCTTCTTAATATGTAGGTGCTTCACTGCATTTCTGATCCTTCTCTGGAAGAAAGTCTAGAGAAGCCTCCACCGAGTCAGTCCTTTAGCTTTTATATCTTCTATATCCTGTCTCTGAAGGTGTCACAGCATCTGCTTTATACTTATCCAGTTTTTCACCACTTGCTCTCAAGGTGGTTTCCTGTTTTGCATTTATCACCTTCCAGGCTGCAGTTCTCCCCCTTCTTTACAGCTGTAACTTTCCCAGGCCTCTGATTGCCTGTAGCCAGTAACTTGATCTTCTCAGCTCCTTTCTCAGACTTTAAATCTGTGCTGCTTCTTTTCTCATTTTCCCCAAATGGAGCATCTCAATAGCAGAGACATGACATGCTGTATTTCCTGGTCCATCAGGATGTGTGAGAGGGATGGAGCTGGCAAAGGGATTAAGTTACTTTGCATTGCAGTCTCTGGTTAACTCTGGCTGTAAACAGGGTTTATGCTAACAAGGGCCGCTTGCTTCTCTCTTCACAGTCAGGGACATCTGCCTGTCACCTTTCAGGCTCTACTTCCTCACACCAGGAAGTTTTTGAACCAGGCCCATCTTCATAGCCCCAACTGGGGCTTTACTTGCTGTTGGAGCAGATACTGCTGGCAGTAGTGTAATTGGGGCCTGGCTGCAATGTGTTGGAGCATAACAGGCAACTGTTCATCATTTCACAGTAAGAATTTCTTCCAGTGTGATAGCTTTAACTGTTAGAAATCATGCTCTGTTCCTAATTATAGAATGACTCACAATAACTCTTCCATCCTCCAGATAACTCTGCAATTAGCTTGTGTCACTGCTATAGTTTAAATATGATTTAATAAGAAGAGACTAATTTTTGCTGCTCTGTTAAAGGTACATTTGGTTTTTCACCCCACAAACTCGACAGGCACTATCTTTGTTTTATTTCAGGCTAAAAGAAATGTAGCAACCTCATGAAATGTAGTGGGTTCAATTACTCTGGGAGGAATCCCTTATGTTTCATTTCACATCCTTGTGTTCTACAGGAGATGTACTTCACCAAAGGAAGATCCTGAAAATGCATTTGGGACTGCTTGTTGCTTGGTAGAAGAAACACTAAGGTTTTTAAAAGAGTGGGAGAAATGAAAAAAATTTCCTGCAGGGTTTGTTTTTCAGGGTTAATTCTCCTCTTAGCCTCAGCTATCTGTTCACTCTGGCTTGCTGAGCTAATGATCAGGAGGGAGGTGGACTCTGAAAGCAGCTCCTACAACTGGGGCACTGTATTTACTCTGTACACACTTTGGAAAGAAGAACGAAAGGGGAAAAAAGAGTCTTAATGACTTAACACAATTCCTGTATTTTCTCTGTTTGTCATATAATATAATAATAAAAATAACTTAGCAACATTGGTTACTGTTACTGCAAATGTTTTTCATGGAGCTTCTAACTACTCCAGACCTTTCTAGCAAAAGCAGCAAAGCTCAGATCCAGCTTCAGATTCTAAGTTTGGTTGCAATTTAGCATTGTGTGTTTACTTTCAGGTTTTACAAGTTATGAGTTAGATGAGGAATTAGGAGTGGAACTTAAGTGCTTTGATAATTCAGAAGAGTCAAAGTAATTCAGAGATTTGTATCAGACTTGTTTCTTGAGATTAGAGGCACTTCTACTCTGGAGACACTGCTGCTTCTCCTACTGCGAGGGCTAACAGGCAGAATGTGATGACAGCTGGCAGCATGTCACTGCAGCCTGTTTCCCCTGGCTTAATGAAGATGAGGAGGAAAAAGCTCTGTCTCCACATTCTCTTAACTTAGTGGGCTGAAGATGTCTGAAAAAGTCTTTAAGAAGTTTCTGTGAACTGCTTTGTTTTGTGCCCGTTAATGGTGACATTGCAGTAACTACTTCAGGAGAGCCTAGGGGCTTTGCTCGGGGCAGTTATTTTAGGGATGAATAAACCTTTAGACCACTCTACAGGTGACATCCAGGATGTAAAGATCCTTTCTGTCTTTACATTGATCTCTCTTGTGGATTTGCTGTGGTATTGTACTGCCATGAAATAGATGAGGAGGCTGATAGACATGCTCATAAATTGAGATCCTTGACCCCATCTCTTTAGGTCAAGATAGAAGGGAACTGGTAAAACTGTTGAAAGGAACTTGTTCTGTCCCAGCCTGTAAGATACCTGCACTGTGCAATAGTGCTGTGAGTCCTTTAAATGAAATACTTACTGAAGTGGGCATCAGATTTTTACAGTTCTGTTACCTGGGTGAGAAGCAGCTGCAGTCTGTGCAGTGTGAGTAAATGAGGAAGCAAACAGAATCCCCTACAGATCAGCTGCTCCCATTTTGCCAGTGCTGCCTGATTCATACTTCGGGGTCTACTCAGGCTGCGCGCAGGTGTCTGTCCTCACTGAGAGGAAATAGGGCTGCTATTAGCATTCTTCTGTTCTTTCTAATCTTTCCCCAGAAAAGAGGCTTTTATGTCTAGCAGTTTATTCTTATGACAGAAACCATATTGAAGAATTAGAAAAGGTGCAGGAGCAAGTAACTAGTAGGATAAAAGGTCTCTGATCTAGAGTTATGTAGAGAGTTTAAGAAAATTAGGCTTGAATTCATTATAAGACAGGAGATGAGAGGAGATGATTGAATTGTAAACTTCTAGGGAAGGTGGATGGAGCTGAAGCTGTGCTGGGAGCAAGTTAGAAATAGCATGTGGGCTGAAACTGAGAATGAGGTGGAAGATGATAGAAAAACTACTGCATCAAGTGGATTTTTCAAAGGAAATACAAACAATAGTTTTTAGACAAAAGAAGAATGAACTGAGAAAGCAGATAGCCCAAGGGGGAAGCATTGGTAGGATGCCATTTAGAGCCTCAAAACCAGCCTGATCTTGATACATGTTCAGCTGTTATCAGTGTTTTAAGTGGAAGTTACAGCCCATACATGACTTTATCCCCAAAGGTGGAGGAAGTGCTGGGCTGTATTTGTGTTAATAATCCAAACCCATTGGTAGGGGCTCCCTTGCCCAGCTGGACACAGCGTTGGTGCCTGCTGTGTCAGCACACCTGGAAAGTGAGGAGCTGGTGTGACCATGTCTGGAGGACACAGCAAAGACAAGGCAGCTCCAGAGCCACCAGTGGTGGAGCAACGTTTTGGCTGAGAACTTTGGCAAATGGCCTATGCCGCTGTAATGGGCATGGACTAATGACAGTTGGCATAAACTGACACAAGAATAGCACCACCCTAATTAAAACAGGCCTGTCACACATGAAGTCCTCCCCTAATAATGGTGACTTCATTCTTCTAGGTATCGGGTACCTGTCCTTATGGTTTTAAAAGGTCTGTGGCTGTTGTGTTCCAGACTGAGTCCTTCTGGACTGTGTCTCATGTGAATACACAGATATGCCCCAGTCTGGCTGTGAGGCCAGCTCCCTATCCTTGTATGCTGTGTTTGACTGTTGGATATGGGTAAACTCAGCAGTGGTTTTGGTTTTGTTCCATATGTGCTCAGCAAACCTTTCTCCTTAATCAAAATGAAATCGCTGCCTTCCACAGATGCTACCCAACTCTCCAAGAGAGAGTGCCAGAAAATAAATGAAGCTTTTTCTCACCTGTACACAAGTCATTTTAGAACCCCCAGGTGATCTTGCAGCTCATGAGATTTAAATTGCAACCAGGTCAAGAAACAAGCACTAGGATTTTTGTGTAGCACATTGAATTTTACCCCAACTGTAGTGGAGTATTTCCAGGAGCTGGTGTTTCCTGCTGCCAGGAGCTGGCATTGGAAAGAAGGTGGGGATGCAGCTGCTAAGCATGTGGTGCTTGCAGATGCAGGAAGGAAGGAAAATGTAAAGCCTGGAAGGATGCTCTGGACTATCATTTGCAGAAACACTGCAGAGGGGACCCTACAAAGAATTGAGTTTGTCAGATTTCCCATCCTCTCTGCTATTTGGAACAAGGATTGGAAATTCCCGTGGGGCCAACAGTATTTACACAGCTGACAACTTTCATTTGGAAGCGGGAAATGGACATTTAACTCTACAAGCAAAACGTCCTAGTGAGGTGAAAGGGCTGCTGTAAAGGCACATTAATTGGCATGCCTTCTCCTTGCCAAAGTCATGTTGTCATGATGTGTGCTAATGATTTGGGGAAAGGCTGTGCAACAAGGGAGAGCTCACTGTAGGCAGTTCTACAATTGATGTTGGGGGATTGGCCAGAGCATGGCTTGATCTTTAAAGGCAACCTCTCACATCTATCCCCTTCATGACCTCTGCAGGGTCCTCCAGTAAGTTTGTTTGCTAGAGCTGCCATAAAACCATCTTGTGTGATTACAGAAGTTCACCATAAGGGAATCCCAAAGTGTGTCCAACTCCCTGCAGATCCAAACACTTGCCCATGCGGATTGCCTTGTGTACTCCTGCATTCAACAGTGGCCACTTGAGGAGAATGACAATCAGTGTGAATTGAAGTAGTCCCTGGCCCAAATCACAGCACCCAACAAAGTGCCCGAATGCTGTAGGTCACTTAAGTGTGCAACTGTACCTACAAGATATCCCTTTCTGTCCCTGCTGCTTTCCATCTGGATCAAAAACTGAGGGGAGTCTCCATAAAGCAAATGCAAAACTAGTCCTTTATATACCCCTTTGGGTCCTATTTGCTCTCCCACTTTGTGTTTGCTTTGAAAGGGAGAGACTAATAATATCCTGTTGGCTCAGGGCTTCTTTCTGACAGCCTTATCAAGTTATTAAATGTAATTCTGGACTGCTACTGGTTTTCAGTTTAAGAAATAGAGGAGTTTGAAAAAGGCTGAGATGGTGCTATCCTGTATTCCCACAGCATCCTTCCTTGGCTTGCACTGGCTTCCTGCAGTGTTGAATTGCTGTTCTTCAGAGCGGGATCCGTACCCTCTGAGACATGTTATTGCCCATGTGTGTGAGCTGGAGGGAAAAGGTTGTGTCCTCTTTCTAGCATCTGCCTGGTGCACAAACTGGATAAATAAATAAGCCTGCAGCCTCTCATAATAAAACAAGCTTCTGCTGAGTTACAACTTTTGGAGTCAGAGTAGCCTCAGTATCTTCTGTATGGAATCCATGCAGCTGAGGCTGGTGACACAGAGTTGTATTTTACATAGGTGAAGCTGCTGCTGTAAATTATACTACATTAACTGCTGAGCTCTTTGCTCCTAGGGTCTGTTAAACATTTGGCACCATTGAAAGAAATAGCAGCAGAATATGAGGGGGGGAGCACTACTGTCAGGTCAGCTAAAAGAACTGTGCTGCCTTTTCCACTGCCTCAATTCTTAACACCAGTGTAGATGCAACTACAAACTTGAGTCTATCTAAATAAGATTTGATCAAACACATTTAGTTAATTACTGGCAGTGCCTTTACTATTCTCTGAATGTCATCTTTTATTGGGCAGAAATCAGGCTGTAATTTTATATGATCCTGTACTGTTTTTATTCTTTAATTTCATGGCCATTATTGTCCATCTTCTTTATATCCAGTGAAGCTTTCATTCAGTAAAATTGATGTTTTCTACAGGCTGTGATTAGCATCAATGTAAATCTGAGTGATTCTGGTTAAGCGTAAGCTTCCTGGCAGTATTGACTCTGTTTTTGTCTGTCTCCCTCTGTGAATGCATTCTGACTTTACCAGTGTAGGAGACAAAGGAGACTGTAGCAGATTCTCAGCATCATTTGGCTGTTGGTGTAACCTTGGTCACATCACTTAACCAGGCCGTGCCTCACTAACAAACCTTTATCAGTCACTGTGTTATGCTTCTGGAGGCAGAGCCTTTGCAGCACAACTGGAGTCCATCCCTGTTGCACTATATAGGTGCTCTTTGTCACAAATATCAACAATAAATACTGCTTGGATGATAGGAGAGTTATATTTTCCTCTGTGTAGCCACATGTGTACCCAGACCCCAGTGTGGAGCTGTGCCCTGTCCCTCATTAGAACCAGCCCATTGTTTCCTGGCACTCCTGTTCTCTTGCTCTGTCCCCACTCATTTAGTTTCCAGAGTTAAACAGTAGCTGTTAATTACTTTGCACATATGCTGGGTTTTCACTGCAATGGGGGCCCTGCTTGGCTCAGCACAGCTATGCAGTGTTGACGAGGAGTGCTCCTTTCCTCTGACGGTGTGTCAGAAACACACTTTTCCAGCTGACCTGCGTGGTCACAGTGTCCTGGTTGACATCGCTGCTCTTACAGGACCACAGCCTGCTCGGGCCTGTCTCGTCAGTGCAGCAAGCAGGTGCTGAAGCTCCTTTCAGAAATCGAAATGCAGCACACCACTGTGTTTTTACCACATCAGAAAAGATCATCCCATGCTAGCAAGAGCTTTCACAGGCCAGCAGGCAAGAAAAACGTTCACATCTTCTCAGGCAGAAAGCCATCAGTCGTGTGCTGGTGCTAATTAGCAAAATTCCGATTAAGTCATTGGAGCAGTGCCAGCTTGTACCAGATGAGGAGCTGGTCCATCTGGAGTTGGTTGATATGGCACGATACAGCATGGGCTGAGAGCACCCAGGTGATGTGGTTTGCTGAAAGCAGAGCCCAGAGCAGCAGCCATGAAGTCTCAGTCCCAATTTAGTCTGGGTTTCTGTTCTGGTACTATATTTATTTCCTTATTGTATTTCTCTACCTACCTCAATTTAAAAAGAAAAATCTTTCTGTGTGTACACAATATATGCACATCCCTACCTTTCCAGTGTGTACTGTGGGTAGGTAAAGCCTGCAAGAGCCAGCAGCATGTGGTTAAGCTGTGCACTGCACACAGACACTCTGGCTGCCTTGGGAGATCCCTTGGGGAAGGAAGGAGTATGGGCACTGTACTCCAGTTCTAAGGGAGCTGCTTAGAAAATAGGTTTATTCTCCCTTCAGCTTACCAAACCTTGCATTTAGAGGAAAAAACAATCAAATATAGGCAAAACACAGTCATTTAATTTTTTGGAACATTTGGAATTCTTTTCAGCTTTGGTCATAAATATATTTTCTTAATATAGTATCTTCACATTTCCAGCTATCCATCACTTTAGTCTTCCAGTTACCTCTTGCCCACACAGATATGTTATTCTGCTTTAGCATCTGAAAACTTTTCTAGGTTTAATGAGTGAATCATCATCTGTAGAAAGGCATGAGTTTACAGTGTTTTAGGCTTCTTGCATGGAACTTACATATATCTATCTCTATTTTTCGTTCTTGATCATTACTGATACCTACATTCAAATATGGTAAGCTCAGAGAGAAAAATTTGTGAGGCAATGTTTTTTGTTGTTGAAAGTTCATTACGGAGATGCATAGTTCAGCAATATTAATTAAATGAAAGTAAACATTGTTACTTTAAAGGCACAAATTTTGACCTATTTCTCTTTCTCCTCATTTAACTAAAGCCCAAATAGTTATACCCTTGATACTCATTCAGTGAAAACACTCTGCAGATATAAGTTTGAGCTTATTAAATAAATAGAGACTAATATATAGTTCTCTCTTGTCCTAACATACTGGAGAAACTTGTTGTCAAAGATGATGTGCCTAATAGTGGATAAGCACGGGCCATCTGATAACTTTTCTGCTGCTGGTAGAAAATCTTATTCCTCATGTACTGTTCAGTGTCAAAGTGCTGTTCTTAAGTAAGTACAAACCAGGACCTCTGATTTTAATGTCAAGCTAAACTGAGTTGGGAGGTAATATTCTTCAAGCTATGGACTGAAAAGCCTCTTGTGTAGCTACAGTGTCAATGAACACATTGGCCTTTCCCAAATAAACTGTTTTCCTCTTTCTGGGGTCAGATGCACAAGCACTGAAATCAGCCCAGCTTGAAGAGCTGATCTGTGAAGCATCGTGAACCCTTGACACTGTGATACCCTCAGTCTCATGCTGGCTGGCTGTACAGGGTGGAGCTGGCTAATCTGCCTGCACAGGAATCCCTTTCCTTGTCATTTTGGTGGCAAAGCCTGTGGGATGAAATGCAGGAGCTCTGTAGCAGTGCTGCATAGCACTTGGCTGCCAAAAAATAGAGCAAATCTGGAAACAATGAGTACAATGAAAAAATGGACTGTCAGAAGAGAACAAAAGCCTGATCATGTGGAGTGATGGAAGAACTGTGATAGTTTGTCACCACATCTCTGGAGAGGGTTCTGGTTTTCCTTCTCAAGAAAATGAGTATTTCATTGCAAGCTTCAGCTTCACTTGCAATCTTTTGCAATTTTTATCAAAGGCAAAAGGTGTCATTCAGTGTTGTATTGTCATGCTGGACAAATATTGGTTGATTTGAGCCTGCTGCAGACTGAAATTTTGTTTGGGGTTTTCTTCTCCTTTTTATGATGGATCTCAACCAATTATTTGACATGGTGAAAGTTCAGCAGGTGTGTAAATTCTCCTGAGTGTTCTTAAGCCCTGTAAGAGAACCTGCAGAAGTGAGGGGGGAGGGGAATAATAAGGTGTGCACAACTGTTGTAGACATTTTAGAACACTTGTTGCCATCACAACTCTGGGGAAAAAGATCAGAGCCTGGAAGCACTATTTTTCTAGGGCCATGGGACTATCAGCTTAAGGGTTGCAAGGCTGAAAGAGATGACTGGCTAGAGAGATGTAATGGAAAGTGCTCTGGGAATGAATTCAGCAACTGAAGAGCCCTTGGATGCAACGAAGCAAAAGGTATAGAGAGACAAGTCACTGACTCTTTAAGGAATTGCCTTTCCTAATCATCTGTGAAGTCATCAAAATGACAGTTCCCACCTTACAGTCAGCTGGTGCTTGAGCATTATGGAGAGCTTTAGATATGGATTCCTTTTTTGGCTAGTTCAGGGATGAGGATGGCTGACTGAAGCTTGGGGGGGTCTGTAACAGTCAGAGACAGGTTTGCCTCTGTCATGTAAAATGAAGTCAAAGGCTTGGGTTTTTAGGTAGGCCCTTCACTAGAACAGTATTCCATTGGAACCCATGATACCATCTCACTGCTTGTGTTAATGAATAGTTCTCTTTCTTAGCCAGCATGTGTTTGCCTCAGAGCTGCATCTGTTCTCAATGTTGTTATGTAGGGAGGGAAAAATCTTAGCAGTTCAGAGGGCAGTAAGAAATCAAGATGTGCATGTACAGCTCACAGGGAACACGCATGGCTACCATGTCTGCAGCCAGAGGACATCCCTCATGTCCCATGTCTTGGGAATCAACCACATTAGTTTAGGTTTTGCTGAACTGATTTGATAATGCAACTGAATTAGGTTGGTGATAGTGTTTTTTCCTTTTTTTCTCCCTTGGCAATTACAGGAAACAATTTTCCTCAACCCTCCTTTTTTTTTTTTTTTTTTTTTTTTTTTTTTTTTTTTTTTTTTTTTTTTTTTGAGTG
>VWZG01002670.1:1363863-1468884 GCA_013396735.1 Grallaria varia
TTTTTTTTTTCTTTTTTTTTTTTTTTTTCTTTTGAGTAATGAGTTGGAGTTCTCCTCTGTGGAGTTCTATTTTTTTTTTTTTGGGTGCTATTCTCTGTGATGAGCGTGGGAGCCTTTGTCTCCCCCAGCTGCCTTGGTTGTGGCCAGCTGCAGAACAATTGGTGAGACACCATCTGGCTGTCCCTAATTTTCACCAGCTGTAGGTATAATCAGCAGTATGATTGCAAAATCCCTCTTCCTCCCATACAAAAACCCTGGAAAACAAATGCAGTGATGCATGGTAATGGGAGATTGAAAACATGACTTGTTTTTCAGAGGGGTACAAGACCTGCATCACGTTATTTTTGTACAAGTTTAAAAGCATCTGGGTCAATGTGCAGCTGGTGAAGGAACTGCTGATGTTCAGCTGCTGCAGCTTACCTGGGCTTGGCATTTCTCAGTGCAGGTGGGAAGAGACAAGAACAATGAGGTTTGCTGTTTGTGCTTGCTAGTGCTCACAAAGAGGCAGAGAGCTCCTTTTCTACATGTTTTTGCCTGTTTAAATGCATTTAGATTTTAATATCTTCCATTGAAGGAGAGCTTTCTAAGTGTACAGCCAGTCAGGACTTACCGTGTTACCCCACATAGAAGTCAGCAAAGTAATGGTTAACTTTTGTTTATTTTGGCTCATTAAAAGTTATCAGGATTAAGCCCTGCCTGTGCTACTCTCTGCACTTTGCTTGCCACATTAGTTGGAATACTTCAGCACCTGTAGCTCCCATTGCCTTAGCTGCTAAATCATTCAGTGACCCAGACCTTCCAGAACAGTCCAGAGCAGGAGGGTTTCTTTCACTGGCTTTTACCTTGGAGCTTACGTGGATTTTAGCTGATCTGTATGTGTTGTACTTTTCCAAAACTAGCCACTGGTGGCATGATCTGCTCCTGCTGTTTCATAAAATCAGGTCAGCCACTACATTCCCAGAGTTTTGAGATCCTGCTGGATGGGGACTGAGGGATTGTCTTGGACTGGTGAAATGCTGTGACCAAGCTGCGCTGAAATTGCTTAAAGCCTTTCCTGCTGTAAGCCACTGTAGTGTAAGCTTGCATAATGTTCTGGTTGCTTGCATTTGAATTATTTAAGTAGTGCAAAGTACAAAGAGCTAATGAAGCATCTTAATAATAGATTGTAGGGCTAAGGATTATGATAAACTTGCATGGAGATGTAGAGAAGTAACAGTATGGAAGGAGGATTTTTTTAAAGCAGGTAACATTTATGGTCTGTTATGCGTGTCACGGTTTAGTTTATTTGGTTTATTTTTCAGTTAAAGCAGCCAATAATCATTCATTCACATCTACCAAAAATCATCACATTGGTAAAAATAAAAATTTGATGCTTGTCTCCTATGGGGCTGAAATTAATATTGTCCAGAAGGCAATTTGTGAGTGTTCCAGAGGGGATAGATATTTCCACTTTTGTTAATTGTTTTAGTAGAGGTGTAGGAGGACATGAGGTATCCTATGATTGTCTCTTGTTCACAATTATAGGAGACCAGTTTCAAATGTTTAAGGGATAGATGGTGGTGCCTTGAAGGTAAACTTCCATTTAAAATATGTGAGAAGCAAAGTATTTATATGAAGTGTGAGCAGTGCTTTGGTGACAGTAATTGCTGATGCCTGAACAGCTGAGAACCTGCACTTTGCTGTGAGTCTTTCAGACTCCTGAATAATCTGGGGCCACGCTTGGCCTTGGCCTCTTGCAAGGCCAGGTCAAACATTGTGTTTGTCCTTGAAACACTTTCAGCATCGTGAAAAAAGGGTGTATCTCCCTGAAGGAATTCGAGTTGAACTGGATTGGAGAACACTGTTGTGATTTGGGTTTCATGTGTTTGTGAGCAGGCTGGCACTGGGGGAACTGCATATAGTTCAGTATCTAAAATCTGTGGCAGGATGACTCCTTGTTTAAGCCCAACCTGCTTGTAGGCCAGAGATGGAAGGATCTATAGCAAGCAATAGTTACTGTATTGATTGCTGTCATATGAAAAAAACCCAAACAAAACATGTTTTGAGAATAAAATAAAAAGCAAAGGAAGGGTATGTGTTTGAGTTTGGTAAGAGAAATGTTAGTTTAAAAAGACAAAAAGATAAAAAGGTGTTCAATAGAAAGTGATCAATTCTACTCATACCAAGACCATTAATCTTGCAACTAGTTCTAAACAAAATAAATTGTCAAAAAAGACAAACCAAACAACAATAAAATGTCCTCCATTATGCCTAACAGAAATAGCTGCATAAAAGCTCTTCAGTGGAATTTGAATTTCTGATTAATTAGACTGCATTGTTAATTAGTGCCAGTAGCCCTGAGACTGATCTGGTAATTAGTGAGTGGCATATTCAGTGGGGAAGCCCAGCAGAACACCTGTTTCCGAGTGGCTCCTGGATGCAAATGGAAGTTTTGCAGTATTGTGGCGCCGCTGTTCATTTTTCTATTTCTGTGGCTTGTCCTGCAACAATTTGCATGCAAGTTTGAATTTGTGAGTAACTTCTCCGAAATCATAAAAGTATGATCTTCTGTCAGGCTGGCAGTGCTGGGCCAGGTATTGCCTGGCAAATGCGAAGATGGTGACCGTGAATCTGAAACGCATTATTCCCAATTGTTTGGACTACAGTAATTAACAGTTGATCAGGCTTGTGTAACTGGATTAATGGAACCTCAGGCTCCCAAGACAAATGTGTGTAAAGCTCAGCCCCCAAACTGAATCTGATCCACAGGAGGTTTAAATCAAAATACAGGCACGTGAATTCTTCTTAAAGACATGTGGGATCACATAAGGTTCCTCCTGGTTTTCACCAATGTGACTGGGTATTGGTTGCTCACAGCAGCTGCTGTTCAACCTCTAATGAGAGCAGAGTTACTGCAAACCTGTCCAAGGCCGGTCCTCTCACTCCTGAGTCTGTCTACAAAGAACTCCCTGTGTGGTTTTACATGTCCATAGCAATACTGAAAAATGAAGAGTTGTTTCTTAATTAAATCCCTTTGTGTTTTGGCCATTTTTTTTTCTTCTGAGAAGGTATTTGTCTTTGGTGCTGTTAAGTTGTAAAAACAGACATTACAGATTTTAGGCTTATGGACAGTTCAGTGAGAAGCAACAGCTGAGGTCTGTGGCATTTAGGGGAGGATGTTTGAACACAGCTCTGAGCGCTAATTAGTTGCCCTAGGAGCAGAAAAATACTTTCTTCATTCCTACCAAAGGTTTTGTGTTAAGCACAGAAACTTTTGTACCCCGATCAGATACACTGTCTGCTTGGAGATAATGGTCTTTTAAAAAAAACCAAACAGGCACATTCAGGATTAAGACTTCACTCGCCCTTAATTAAGGATGTCATTGGTTGAATGAAAAATACAGTACTGGAAATGTCCAGGTGCCCTTTGGGGCACAGTTCATCCACATTAAATGCTGCAAGTTCCATTGGGTAGTGATCTCCTGCATTACGAAGCATTGACATCTTGAGGGCAGGCTGTAAGAAAGGTGAGGTTCAGAGCAATTTACTCCATCTGAATTTGACAGTGTTGACACAGCTCTGATCTGATTAAGGTCGAGTGGCAGAAAGTTTGTGTCAGCATGGAGTGGTACTGAAAACCTGAGTTCTAAAAGTACCGGAGTAAAAAGGATCGTTGCTAAGGAAATGGGATTATTTAATAGTCTGTTTCTTTGCCAGCCTGTTCCCCATCAACTTGAAAATGGTCATTCTGAACTTGATACAAATAGAGAGGCAAAATGCATCCCTTGGCCATGAGCCAAGCAGACTCAGCAGAATCTTAAAAGGAAAATAAAGCACCAATCAAGTTAGCAAATAAAAGTGGAGATTTGTGTCTTTCCTCTGAGGATAGTTGATGGTTTTGAAAAGTCTTGTGATCAGGAGTCTTAAAATCTCCCGGTGAAAGTTGATCAGCACAGGAAAAATGCTCCACAGCAATATTTTGGTCTCTGTGATTTTTTTTTTTCTTTCAGGAAAACTCAATCTAGTTTTATAATATTTTGTACAAGCAAATAAAAATATTGTGTAAGACACAAGTTAAAATACTGTGACAAGCAGCCATGATAGACTAGTACCTCATCCTGTCAGTGCCTTAACCTTTCTGTGGAATGAGATTTATCTAAGTGACAGTGTGAAAAAAATGTGGGCAATTTATTAGGTGGGGCTGATATATCTTGCTGGACCCATGGATCTCATTATAAGAAAGAGAGAAAATTGTAGCTTGGGGCATTCAAGCCCATTCTTCGTCCTGAAATACAAGCCAGTTCTGTAGTCATGGACCATCACGTGGAGAGGAGGAAGTGGACACTGAACATCTGCTGTGGCTTTATTTTTGACTGGCTAACAGAGGTAAAAATGTTCAAGGTAGGCTCCAATCTCGTTACAGTCTCTTGGCAGAATAGCATTGTTAAGGCTTTTTTTTCTTTGCTAGTGAACAGTTGTAGTTCAGGTGAGTTTCAGTGTCTGGGTTGTCCTGCCCACGTGGCAGTGAGAGCTCATCTCAGGCGAGCTGAAGGAAGAGTGTCCAAGCCAGGGATGGTTTGTGCAGGAGCCAGGCTTGGAAATGCTGTCCTGGTTTGAGGTTGGAATGCCAAGCATGACTTGGTGCTCTGCCCCCAAAGCTTTGTTGGGTGTACATGGGTTGTGGTGTGGTTGTAAGAACTGTTGTTACACCTGAGCTTTCTTCCCTGGTCTTCTCAATGGAAAGCAGAAAAGAGATTGCTTCTTCCTTGCTCTGCGTTGTAGGAATGATGACTGTCAGCAGGGATGGGCTTTCCTGAGGTAATGTTAGCAATGCCACAGGGATAGCCCAAGCTCATTTTGCAGTAGGCTGTCAGTCTCATACGGATCAGAGGAGGAACAGTAACATCAGCTGTGTAGAGATGCCCTCTGGGGACACTGGCTGTCTCTTGTGAGGTACAAATACTTGGTACTTGATTTTTACAATACTTGGGCTGTATTAGATGGCACAGACACCAGCTTTGTGCTGGATGAACCTGTGTAACTGAACCTGTAAGTCTCCAGCATGAAGGTGCCTCACCTCTGTACACACAGGCTAATGCTCTCTGTTTCTGCAGAGGCAAAATACTAAGCAATAGCTCAGGGCAGAGAGTACACAGAGATTTCTCACTGGGCTCTGCTTTCAGCTGGGCTGAATTGGGTACCTCGTTGCAATTACTAGCTAAATGCACCTGTACAGAGCAGCTGTAATCACAAAATCTATAGCCTCATGGAAATCAGAGCTGGAGTGTGAGAGACCTTGTGGACTTGCAGTCTATCATAATAACCTCCTCAGGTCAATAAATGCTGTGAACAGGGAGCCAATTCTGTCCTCTCTAACCTATCTCAGTTTGGAGAAAGGGCAAATGTTAAGGTTAGATGTAAACAATACCTTGATGATGGGCAAGATCAAAGTGCCCATATGCAAGGGCTTGGGGTTAAAAATGTCTCAGAGTCATTTAGCCTTGTTAACAGGGTTGCCCTGCAGCTATCTGGGTAGATGAGAAAACTGAAATTTTTCTGAAGGTTTCTAGGTTTGCTGGAGGCCTTCAGCCTTTTGGGTGTTACTTGAGCTCTGAAGAAAGAGCAAGTAAATCCTTAACTTTGTGGAAATAGTGCCGAGGTTTTTGTTGGTGCTCCCTGCTCAACCTCATAATGTAAAAAATATGTCTCTTAATTTCTGGGGGGACTACAGAAAAGAAAAAATAATCCCAGGACTTGAAATCCTTTTGCTATAAAGAAACTTATAGCAGGTTCTTTAACAGAAGCACAGGAAGGGGTGTTTTCCTTTAATGCTATTTCCAAGGAGGGTTTCCACAGTAATGAAATATGACACAGTCAATGATAGCTCAGCTGAAAAAAATTGGACAGTTAAGGAGAGGCTCAGTGTATGTGCCCCTTTGGTGCACCATCTTAAATCACTTTAACATTCTGAATTGTCTATTCCTGATAAATCTGTTCAACACTTCTAGGTTTGAAGTGTGTGGAATTAATGCATCCTTATGGGATAGGTTCCAGCTTAATTCAGACTTGTGTAATTCACTGCATTAGAAGTGGCCCAGAGTGATACTTCTTTTGTTAGTTTTGCTTATTTTTTTTTTCTTCACAAAAGGGCAATTGCTATGCAAAGTACCTCTGAGAGCTATCAGCATTTGAAATATCTGTCACTGTAAATAAATTTGGAGTGTTCATTGCTCATCTGGAATTGTACTGTAAACTGATCAGGGAAGAGACTCTGAGTTAAAATGAGTGGAAAATGAAAACAGATTTTTTTCTTTTTTTTTCATTTACACAGGGTATGAGCTGCTGAGATGTGACTAGTTCCACGAAGATAACTAATAAAAGACACCCTTACTTGGTTTTAAAATGAATTCCCCAAAGTATCTTTTCCTTGGTGCCTCTTGCCAGAATCATGTGTAGCTTCCTGAGCCAATTCAGATGTGCATCTAAGCGAAAGGGAACTAAGACAAATTGGAGGAAGTGGATCTGAGTTCAGGACTGCCTCAATGGGAAAACAGGCAGAGAATGTGCTCAGGGCTGAGATAAGTCTCTTAGGGGGGAAAAAAACCATGTTGCAAACATGTAAATTAAGCACTTTCTAATCAGCTACCTACTTTACATGATGTAATGACCATTATATATTTGAATATGACCTTCCTGATTTTCATCAGGGAGAAGTGAGGGATAAATTATGTGTCAAGGGGACGGATCCCAGAAACCATGTAAGGCTGGTGGTCAAGCACATGATGTAAAGAGGAAGGGGTGAGTGAATCGTGAACTGTAGGGTCGTCGAGAACATCCTCCACGTACAGGTGGAAGTGCTAGGCTGGGAAAGGACCCAGGTGAGCCTGTTTGGGCAGGGACAGAAACACAGTGTGGCATTAGATTTCTGCAGGCTGGGATCAGTCCTGCTTTGAAGGCCTCTCTCCAGCCCCTGACAGGTTGCTATACATTTCATTTTCCCATCATGCGGGCTTCTGAGAAGTGGTGCCTGAAATACCTGGCTAATGATAAATATTCCTAATAACAGATCACTTGAATGCCTGTGGTTTCTGGCTAGGTCATTTGGAAGCAAAACTCTGGGCTGCTAGGGCACCCTGGTGATGAAACAAACTATTAGCACTTTACTTGCAGTTTAATTAAGTCTAGAGGGCTGGATTTGCTTGACTGGAGAACTCTGGAAGAGATCCAGTGTTGTCAGTCCTGGACTCATCCACTAATTGCCCTAATTTAGGGAGTAATCTGGAGAGGTTCTATGGGATTTTCTCCCAGAAAAAAATCTCTCTGTCAGGATGGAAAAGAAAAGCTTGTTTCTCTATGAGAGTGTGTTTATAGCTGTAGTTTTGCATTATCCTGGAGGAAGGTGTCCTTCCCCAAGACGCTCCAGCAGAGCTGAGCCATCCAGCCTAGGATGGGCTTCAGGATGACCTTTGCTGAACCTGCTCTGCCTGCGTGCCTTGCCCTCAGGCTAGGAGAGTTCTGCTGCTGAGACACAGCCTTTTGGTACCTGGGGAAGGAAACACCTTCTGCTAGAAACGGTTCAGTGTTTTTCTTTGCTGGGCAAGGTGATTATTCCAGTTCAGCATTTGTGCTCACAAGCTTCTTTCATGTTCCAGTCTAATGGTCTTTATTCAGACAGAAGCATGCCTTTCTTTTACTTTGGGAAATCTGCTTGTCACTTTATTAGACCACTTACAGCTGAGTGACAGGGTATTTAATTTTCTTCCTTTCTTTGCTACTGTCGAAGAATCCTTCCCCGTCTCTCATGTCACCCTGTCACATTGGAATGATGTTTGTGCTATAGAGATGCTGCAGCACAGCCTCTCAGTTCAGTGCTAATCAGCCGTCTCTTATTCTGGCTTGGTGTCACCAAGTTTTGCTTTCTGTGTTAGAAAATCCTTGATTCACTTGTAGCGCAAATTGCTTGGGGATTTGACACATTGTTTTTAAATTCTTCTGGCAGTATTAAGAACATGAACACCATGTTAGAAATAGGCTCTGTATCTGTTGGTTTTGGAAGAACTTCCAACTCCAGGATCTGAAGTTTCAGGTTCAATGTTAACTAGATTGAAGAAATAGCTCACGGTGCCTTCTGGCCAGGCTGCTCCCTCCTCATCTGTACCCCTGCACTGAACAGAAGAGTTTGTTCTATTTTTTCCTTTCTCCACTCCCTGCCATCCTCCTCACCCCCACTCCTGTGATCCCTTCTCTCCTTTATCTGTGAAATGAAAGAACACCAGTCAGAGACTTGCCTTGTCTCCTGGTAATTCCTGAAATTGCCCTTGAAATTCCAGAGTCTGAGAAGAGAGTATGGCCGTGCATCTGGAAAACTTATCTTCCACATCTTTGTATCGCTGCTCTCTTGCAATTTTCTGCCTCTGTTCCCTGGCTGACCTATACGTGTAATAGAAAACTTTCTCCTATATTTCTCATAGTCAAAAGTTGCCTTATCTTCAAGGAAGAAGAAAATAGGTTCATTACTCAGAGAAAGACAAGGAGATGTCACCTCATGCTAGGATTTTTTGAGTGTTTTGTTTGGGTTTTATAAGTGGCNTCACAGCTGCTTTTCCCATTACTATTTTGTTCTCCAATTAATCCTGTCCATTCAAGCTTTATCTGCTGTCCTCATGCGGAGTTTGCTTTTGTAGCTTAAAAAAGGGCTGGGGGGAGGTGTGAATACCCTCCTCTGCTAATGCATTTTGATTGCTTTTCCCCCCACTGTTGGAGTGCTTTTAGAAACACCAAGGCTCTTAATTTTTCATGTGACACTGGTTTCCCACCGCTCTGGGTTATTCAACTTGGTAAACATTTCGCCTGAAGGATTGTGTTTCCTTTGATGCACAGGGTGGTGAGCTGAAAGTTCAAGCCACTGTGATTGCATTTGATGAAGACATAATTAAGACAGGCTAATTTGTATGTGCGTGTGTTTAATAACTTTTGAATGGGCATTCGAGAAGTGAATGGTTCCCACTACTAATCATTGCAAAGCAATCATATGTTAGGCAAGTGTTTGGAGAAAAGGAATTCCCCAGGACAGGGGTGACATGAGAATAATGTGACTTTAGCTTAGCTGAATGGCTGAAAGTCAACTTTTCTGGCAGGTGTGGTTATGGAAAATTATCATATTGCTCTGCTGTCTGTGTTCCCTACACAGGTAAGGGGTTTTTCATGGCTGCTAAGCCTTGAAGTTGGTCTGGATTTTCAAATTTTGCTATTGATTTTCAGTATCAGCTGAATAATATCTGAATGTATTTTATTTGGAAAATGAGGTGCTATGTGAGTAACTGTGCATGGTCATTCCTGCTGCAGTGGTTTCTTTCTGACCAGCGCATTTCTCTTCTAGAAAAAGCAGCTTTGTTGGAATTCAACTTTGCAGTATAATTCAGTCAGATGAAACTATATTTTGAAAGAAAAATGGAGTTGGAATATTTGAAAAAGATCAGCTTTTAGAGCCTCAGAGTTGTGGAACAGACCTGATATGGGCATCAATTATTTTCGTGGTTTTTCAATTAAAATGAAGCAAAGTGTGTTTAAAAATGCCTGTGAAATGAAGGGTTTAGAAGAATTATTACACTTTGAAACAGAAACTAGACTCCAGGAGCATTTCTCCTGGAACAGGAATTCCAATTTTAACCAATATTGGTGATGCTGAAGAATAGTATCTATCTCTTTGATCTCTTATGCACTCATAAATGAGTGCCTATAACACCTCAGAGTTGAATAGGTCCATGTAAGTGCTATTATTGTTTATTGCTAATTAGCATTAGTGGATTTAGGTTTCTCAGGAACCCGAATAAGCAGAAGTAGTAATATTCATCCCTTCCTGTTCCTATTTGTCTTTCAATGCATTTTATTTCATTACCATTGGGACTACTTAAGGTAGGATTTCTTGCCCTCCCTTGGTAATTTTCTAATCTATTGATGCCAGAATATCTTGGGGAGTCCAGATCTTGGGCTGGTTTTCTTCCTTTAAATGTTTAAAAAAGTCATTTAAAAAACCTTTGGAAAGTTTAACAAAAATTGCCAGGCAGTGTAAGTATGCATCACTTGAAACTATATAGACCCTGGTTCTATGAAAGACAAATCCCACTTTGTATGCAGTATCATTCGTCCCCTCTGCAGCCTTCCCTGCCTAAAGCTGTCAGGGCAAAGTGCATTTCAAAGCTGAAATGTCTTAGTGTCAGAGCAGTGCCGGTCTGTCATTACTCTTCAATGTTTAATGTGGTATTTAGAGGTGAAATCGAAGATATGCAGCATCCCTGCAGTTGTCTCTGTTCTAAACAGCTCAGATCTGGAGGGCAGTTACAATGGTCCCATCTCCAAGGTGCTGAATAAATAAATATCTGTGGCTCCAGGTGGACTCCAGTGGTCTGTTTTAAAAGTACCCTGTTGAAGCTTCACAGCTCCCAGCCTGTGCTATCCAGATTAAAGCTGTGACACGTGTCTGTGCATCCTATAGCTGCATCTTCCAACAGCACTGCAGTCATTCCCTTAGGAGCTGTGAAGTTTCATCAGTGTGCTGCTGGGGAAAAGCTAGACTGGGGAAATTACTTTTACACTTGAATCTGAAAGCAGTGCTCCCTCTGATCTGATGGGGAAGAAATTTGTACAGTTCGGTGCCCAGTTTTGTAGTAATTACATTTTCAGACTGTCCAAGCCTTCCTTAAGGTGCTGATTGTATCACTTCTTCATTGCCACCTAAATGGTGTAGCTGTAGAGACAACCCTTTAGTTCATTTGAAAAGGGTGCACGGAAAGCTGAAATTTGAGAATGAGATTCGTTAAATAGTGCTGCACTCTGATTGTGTCTTCTGCAAGATGGCTGGAGCTGGCAGATATGTCTGTGTCATGGTAAGGCCTCTTCTGGAAGGCTTACATCTGTCAGACCCAGATATCCTGCCAAATGGATGCAGATTCCCTTTGCCCTGGGTGTAGTTGATGAAGCAGCAAGTAGAATAGCATGGAGATGAGAGATGCAGCCCCTGTGTTGCTCAGCAAGGGGACTGGCTTGGATGCCTTTCAGCAGAAATGCCTCCTTCTGGGAGTTAAAGGGACTTGACTAATCACCACTCTTTATGAAATAGGTCTGATTGTATTTCATAGGCATTCCCATTTAGTGAACTCATTTTTCTCACTTTGTTATGGCCAGAGCTCCTGAACTGGGTGACTCTTTGGGGAGTGTCTTTGGTCCTCTTGGTTGTGCATAAGGAGAAATTATGAGATGTCCTCAGTGTTTGTGTCCACCAGGGTTCTAGCCTTCAGAAGGAAATGAAAACACAGAGCAGCCAAACTGTAATTTCCTCAGGCAAGGCAGCAGCACTTCCAAACCACAACTTTTCTGCTTTCAGTGAGTTTCCAATCTGGAATAAGGAGCAGAAATTTTCACTTGAAACTAAAGATATATACGGTTGTGATTGTTTTTCTTCAAAACTTTATATCACTGCCTTTCTTCTAAAAGTTCTGTTGTGTAACTTAAGCTCTGTTTACTTTTCTGTTCAATGTCCTTGAAATTCTTGTTTCCTATTCACTGCTGCTATTACCCATCTCCTGTCCTCTGTTAAGCATTCTAAGACAAAAATTGTGGTCTTCTCTGGTGGTGAACAAGGAAATCAAAATTGTCTGAATTATGATCACTGTCCCTTCCTGCCCCTTTCCATAAGAAGCTGTATTTCCTCCCACATTGATGACTTGCAGCTATCTGTGCCTTCCTCCTCCCGACTGACCTGGTGATACAATGCAAATCAAATGCTCCTGTCCGTAGGGATGATGAACTCTCTCTTTAACTTGACCAGCTGGACACATGGTAAATAAATCTTGCTGGTATTAACAAGGCTTTTAGGGGTGTTAGACCCAGCTAGCTCCTACAATCTGTCATTGCACCTTTAAATCTTCATCAGAGCCAGAGCACCGAGTCTTCCCAGGACTGTGTTAATTGGATTTCATGCTACTGGGAAGGTGTGTGGTTTGTGTCTTGCATAGCAATTGCAGGCATAGCCACTGAAGATTTTAGTGCTCCTTGTTTAATTCCTCCAAAACCACCATTGCTCTTGAAACTTTTAATAACCACCAGCTATGTGCCTTTGTGAATCAATGATTTGAAGGAGCAAACAGAGGTGGAATAGCTTTTCAGCTAATGCAAGTCACCTACGGTTTCGGCTGACTCTGTCAAAGAGTGTTTCTTTCTTTAACCTTTGGATGGTTTTCTTTGCCAGTGAAATGCCTGGCACCACGGTGGCCTTAAGTCTGTAAAACAAAGTAAGCATAACTTATGCATCTGAAAGCTGTCATCTTTAATCTTGATTTCCAGAGTGCATTGCTGACCAAACTGCAATTTTAAAAGCTTTATTCCCCCTTTTTCTGTTGAAGAGGTCTAGTCAGAAAATAGTGGAGAACAAAACCATTTTTCAGCCCAGATGAAGTGCATAAAAATTATAAATTGATTTTATAGTGCTTGTTGAACTTGCTTGCTCAATAATAAATTATTTTAGCTATAACGTAACCAATGCATTCCTTGTAACTACCTACTCTCTGAACAGTGACAGCCTACAACTTGTATTAATATAGACCATATTGAGCAATCAGCAGAGCATATGCAGTGTTTCAATGCAACATCAGCGCTGAAATCATGATAAAATACTTCAGGGTGCTAAGCTAGCCTGTGGCAGGGAGCTGGTAATTTGGTCTGATCTTCAGAAATGCTCTTCAGGAGCCACAGTGGAGTTAATAGGAAAAAGAAAAAGGTTGACTGCTGGTAAAGGGCTGAGTGGCACTTTATTTGTCTGTTCAAATCAAGTATTAGGTGCCAATTAAAAGGGTCTCCTGCAGTTGCTAATTAAGCAGCACTGAGGGATTGATTAGCCATTTACCAATGACTGTCAGTACAAATGCATTTGTTCTATTATCCCAGCATGTACTTCAGGGAATCGACCAGTTTCCATTAATGAATTTGAGCATGTTCATGTGATAAGCATGGGACTCTGGCATTTTAATTTACATCAATGTATAAAGCATTAATTTTATTGACTGGCCTATGCTCTTCAGTCATGGATATGCTTTCTGTTGCTTCAAAGGAATTTTTCTTTTGTAATGATTCTCCATACGGAGAGGAGCTATTGCAGAAAATGGGTAAGGGTCACATTATTGTGCATTCCACTAGTATATTCCAACACTCTGGACTTCCCACTGCATCTCTGGGCAGTGACCCAGAAATGTAAAGATGCAAATGAGGAGACTGGTCATGAAAAACATTGCTTCAAAAGGCCCAAGTTGAAGATATTGATATTAAAAACCAAATGGACAAGAAGATAAAAATATCCTCACAGACCATGATGCCTATTCCAGACTTCATCCCACTTTTAGTTCCATGTGAAAGTCTCCTCTGGTTCTGATTTAATGTTATTCGAAATCTAATTTCTCCAGAGGTATAGTAGGAAGAAATATATCTTAAATTTGATGGTTGAAAAAAAAAAATCTTTAATCTCTCCCGTTAATAGTACTAAAGGAGCTTTCAGAGAATAATAAAGCTATTGAACTAAGCCCCTTAGTTCTTTCTTTTAGTCTTTTATTCTCATGTTTTCCATTTGCTCTTTTTATTCTTCTGATATTATTTTTTTTGTACTGTTTTGCTCTGCAGTTTTCACCTTTTTCCCTCAGTTCAGCATTGTCTTTAATGCTCTTCCCCCCTCTGTTTTTAAAGTCTTGTAAATATTTTTTTTAATCCTCTCTCCCTCCTCCCTTTTAAAGCCTTTATTCTGCTTCATATGCTCTGTTAGAACTCAGTCCTGTGCTGTCACGTCCCTGCTCTTGTCAATGTGGTCACAGTGGATGATCCACGGTGGGCTGTAGAATGGCTGTGCCTGCTTTGTTAAGGGCTGTGCCTGCTGCTGTTCTTGCATGACAGCATCTTGCCTGGTATTACCAAGATGTTTTGGCTGCACACACCACTTTGAGATAGTTCTTTGGCAAGAAATGTATGAAAAGTAGTTTGAGGGCATGTAGAAATAGAGCTGGTGAGTATTTTTGCTCTTTAACTAGTTGCATTACTTCTTATTTTAGTTTGGCAGTAATTCTGCAGTTACAGTTTGTTACTGGCGTTGCTTTGTATGTTAAGAAGAGTCTGTAAGGGCAGTTGTGGAGAAGGAGGTCATCCAGATGGTCATTAGCACCAGAAACGTCAGAGGAGGCAGTCAAAATGGGACTTGTCTGATGATATGATAATCCTGCCATTTTGATTAAACTAAACGAATAATAAGTATAATCCATGTGTAATATTTGCAATGGAAATAGGTACATGTATAAACAAGCCTTTCAAAACAAAGTTGTTGCTAATCAATCATCAGGTGGTTGTTTTCATGGTACAACTATGCCACCGCCTTTGTGCCTTAGGGTCCCTTCCTTATTTATCACTTTTTGATATAGCTGTTGGACATTATCAAGTGGACTTGATAAGCAAAAATGAACTGAATGTAGTGGTTTACACAGAAAATATTTGGATTAAATTTGACACAGTCTTAATACTAGGATTTGGTGGCACTCGATGCATATAGTGCCTGAAATGATTCTTACGATTATAGTGCTTTGATTCACATGGTATAATGGAATAAAATGTTTTCACAAATGCTTTTTGATGGCTGTGATCCTTTGTAGTCATGGGAAATTTACCCATAGTTATAAAAATATAAAGAATAATAACAATTCCCCAAATTTGGATAAGCTGTGATACTGCAGATGTTAGCCAGTAAAAAATGAAGGCACATATTGTTTAGAAGTTGCTGATGATAGTCGCTATCTATTCTTAGGCACCATTTTGTTTCTATCTTATATAAAACCGAGAAACTGAAAAAATAGCAGTTTTTTCCTCTTCAGTAATAGAACTGAAGGAAATCTGTTTTCCTTCAGATGAGAAGAGAGGGGAAGCTTTTACATCTGTGGTAGAATGAAAGGGAAGTATTAGCTGGCCTGTGTAAATAGCAGATTACATTAACAGTTCCTTCTTACTTTAAAACTGGTGAAAGTTTGTACTTGTTGTTGTAATATCTCAGCTTTGCCTGTTGACTTTTGAGAATCAAGAATGATAGAGTAGGAAGGGAAGGAAAAAGTAGAGTGGAGAACAGAGACAAGATCCAGTCTTCTGGATTCCTGCAGAAGGAGTTCTGGGTGACTTTGTGTCCTCTAGTCTTGTCCCTCACTGCCAAATACCCCTGTGTGCATCCGGGGCACCCCTGGAAAGACAGATGATTGAGAGATAATCTATTTCCCATTTAAGTTAAGGTTCCTTCTGTCCAGAAATAGATGTTTTCACAAACCAATTACTTCTGAGTTCTGTGTGATTAATATTGACCAGAACAATTACCATGGCCATTTAAATGTTTTGCGTTCTCTTTCCTGGGTCTTGAGTACATCTTGACCTCTAAATTTGTACTGGGACTCTGCCTGAATTAGGCATTTCTGAATCTCTTTGCTTGTCTCTGAAGTGGATAAAATAACAGTTCATCGCCTCATTTTAAAGTTTTCCTTAGAGAATTCAGGATTCTGATGAATCAGCCTAATTGTTTATAAAGATAAAAACTCTTTATGCAGATAAAATAGTAGGCTTTTGGCAGTGCTTTCTTCTTTAAAGAGCAAAAGCCCAGTGATTACTGAGGATGAAGTGCAATTAATTGTATGCTTGGATAAGCTGCTCATTCGCTTGAATTGTGAGACAGATGAGTTTCCATGATGAAGAATCTCATGTAGTTTCCCCATTGGTGTGTTTTTTATGGCTGTAAATATGAAAATGGGGGCAGTGCAGATCTGTCCTTGGCAGCAGATGTATCTAAATAATTTCTTTCATATTTGATCTGCATAGGGAATTATGTCCAAGCATGAAGATACAAACAACTCTGGCAATGAACATGGTAAAATTGTGCATACCAGATGTCTCAAATGTTCAACCATCTCACAAAGTGCACGGCCTTCTCTGGGTTGCCATCACTTTACTAAGAAGGATTATTCTCTTTCCATTCTGTTTCCAAAAATTAAGTAAGATCTTATTAGAAATTCTGCTGTACATTGGAGTGGGGGGAAGAACAGAGCAAGAGGAGAAAAGAAAAAGAAAAGATCCATTCCTTTGAACTTGTGAAGATAAGAACATGCTTTAATGAGGAATGAGAAGCATACTTCAGAAGGAAACCACAGCCCTGTAACTGGCATTGAGAAATGCATAGTAATATCAGATGAGATTATCCAGGACAGCAAATCTGAGAAGGATCCAAGAAAGAATTAAGATCATGTGTTTTGTAAACAGATTTTTACATCCAGGTGTGTTGAAATCTTCCATGTTTTCCAAAATACAGATAATAGCTTTATAATTTATACATGCTTATTCTTTGGTGTTAATCTCTATCTGAAGAAGAATCTGTATTGAATAAGTGACTCTGAAATACTGAACAGGACAACGGACTATTTCTGTAAAATGAAGTGGCAAATTTTTTTGAGACTGGACTTTGTTTTAAAATCCCTTTATAGACTTTCCCCCTCTAAATGTAGTTTGAAAGTTATCTTCGTTTTAGGCAGGTGTCTAAAATATTTGCTGATCAATCTTTTAAAATCTGTTTAGGTAGCAAACCAAACAGAAATTCGTTTACACAGTGAATCCTTACTAGGGTGAGTCTGAGTAAGCAAACTCTATATAACTTTTGCTTTTAATATTAATTTTCATTAAATGCAAGGATAAACGTGTTTAGTCTTCTCTCTTTTGTGTTCTACTGTTAAAGTTATCATGAAACAAAAGCTAAAATAACAAATGTGAAATCAGGTTTTGTAAATGTTAGTGCCCCAAGGATGATCAGATCTCAGGCAAATTCATAGAAACAGGATGCAGAAGTAGGTACAAGAAAGGCTGTGTTGCTTGTGACTCACCTTGCCTCCCTACAGTGCCTGCCAGTCAAAGCTGGTGGGCTTAGATCTCCCACAGTACTTCCTTCACCAGAAGGCAGCTGCAACAGAGACAAAAGCCCAGCCCAGAAACCTGTGTGTGAGCACACACCTGTGTGCAGAACCTGCCCCTCCCTGTGCTCCCGCAGGTGGTACAGGCAGGGAGGCAGCCTCAGAGTCTCTGTGATGCTGAAATCCAGGCCGATCATTTTGTCGTGGAAACATCTTTACACAGTGTCCATCCTTCTGCATTTGGATAATCACTGTGCTGACAAAATGGTCTGACTGTCCTGAGGGCCTTTGCAATAGGGTATTGTTGAAGTTCAGAGTGGCAGCTGCTGCTTACGCCAGGGCCAAACTCACATGAGCTGTTGCAGTTGTTGAAAAATATGATTTGAAGTAGCCAGATATTCTGAATTGACCATCTGCTTTAGGGTAGGTGTCCCTGTGGGTCATCAAACCTAATTGCTTCTGTGATCAGTAGTAAAGGGGTGGGCTATTTTTCCTTGTGTACTTAGTCGTGATATTTTTTGAACTATAAATACCAGCCCCCTTTAGATATCTACTGGCTCCCATTTATCAAAGTGACAGCCAGCCAGCAAGCAAACCTCTCAAATGTGTGATAAAATTAGCTACAATCAATACTCCATTCAAAGTAATATAATTAAGCCTACAAGTTTATGTTTAATTTCATCTTGCAGACTGCAGATGACACTGTTTCAGAAAGGCTAGATTTTTGCAATAGCCAGAGAAGATAAGCACAGATCAATTTACAGTTCTTGTTGGCCAAGTACACTTACTTTTCTTAACGTTTTTTTTCCTAGTATTGCTGATATTTCTGTTGCAAGGAGATAGTTATCAGCTATCATAAATTTCAGGACAAAATAACAGAAGTTTTGTAACACAATTTTTTTTTAAGGACTGCAAATTATGATGAATGCTGAGCCAAACCACTTTGAGATTCATGTGATCACTGGTGCATGTCGAATTTAGGGAGGCAGAATGCAGTTTGGTATTTATAATTGGAACTATCGCTTATAGGTGCATATAGTGTACTAATTAATCTTACTACTGGTTGAGTGAAGAACTTGGGTAAGTATCTAAATTGCAAATATTCTAAATAGGATAAGGACATTAGAAAGAGTAGTTGTTTGGGAGTTACACTGGCTATAAGTAAAAGAATTTTCCAGTGTTTGAGTCTTCAACCTCCATATATTTGATGGCCATGTAATTTCATCTGGTTTAAGGTTGATTTTCCCTCATAACTGCCCTTGGGTCACTGAAATGTCTGCACAATGTCAGTGGTTCGTTGTCAAAAGGTACTATTAACTTGCAAAAATTTAGTGTAGGGCATCACACCATTGATGTTGGGATTTGCATCATGAAGATGCATTTGAACAAGGTCTTGATTAAGAGACCAGGGTGCGACTAGCAGTGCTGATGCTTGTTTTCAGATCCCATCCTCCTCCTTGTGTTCTCTCCCACCGTTTCGTCCTTTAGCACTCCTGTGAGTGACTCCTCCTGCCTGGGGTGACCAAGCCCTGAGGCTGCCTTGTCCCTGTGCCCTTCTGCTGCAGTGCTGTACAGATCAATGAAGCCATTAATCAAGTCTGCTCTGAAAACAGGCACTTGTAGAAAGCTAACCATCCTAAAAGTACTGCACAGTCCACAACCCAGATACCAGGCTCATCTTCTCTTTCCAAGTTGATCCAAGCAAGATGTTTCCTATTGTAAGTTGGGGGTGGCTGCTGGCAGAAAATCCTCTGTGGAAATAAATTTTTTGTCAAATTTGTTCTGTTTCTCTCTTTGACCTGTTACTCTGACTGGGAAACTCTTTCCTTTTGGCTCTTTGATTGAGGTCCTGCTGTGGGTGTAGGGTGAGGTGTCCCCATCCTGTATGTAAGGGATCAGCAGCAATTGCAGAAGGGAGTAACGTGGAGGATTTGAGCAGAAGGTTTTGGCAGCTTTTGCTAGCAGCAAATCCAGAGCGTACGATAACACTTACAAAGGAAATGTCAGGAGTACGTGCCATATTAAAGAAAGCCTGAACTAATCTTTCAATTTGGGCTTGAGAGACTCCTTTACAGTGTAAAGTGCGTGCACATACACTGTGTGCTTGTGTGTGTGTAAGTAAAACCTGGCCTCTGATTCTTGTAATCCCTTCCTCCTGGAAAAAAAATTTCGTGATATTACAGGGATTTTTGGTCATTTCAGAAGAAGAGTTGCGTCTTAGCACATTTCCAATCAATTGGTGCCAGAAACATGCCTCTGACTGTGCCCTTGTGTACAGCCTTTAGGCAATATGGGCAAAAAGGCAGCTGTCCCAGGAGCTTTAGCTCTGCCCAGCAGGAAAGCAGTATCTGTGTTATGAGCTCTCTTGCACGCTCTGACCATGCTTTTGTCTGAGAAGTGATCATGTTTGCATTATAGGTCACTTGGAAATGTTTTCTTCTGAGCAAGCTTTTTCCTGTTCAAACTATCATCTAACCCAGAGCCCAGTGAAGCAGCTGCCTCCTGGGTAAATCCTCTGACAGCACAATTCTTGTCAGACTTTTTCACGTGTTCATCTAGGTTAAAATAATCAGAGCTGCTCATGTGTGTTGCCGTCAACAGCTGTATTGGCCTGGGCACGTCAGTTATGTAGAGTAGTTAATTAAAAAAAAGAGCTGATCTTTGTTTGCCCTGAGCCAGGTTAAATTGTAAGTAAACTTGCAAACAGCAAGCCCTCTTGCTGGATGACTCCTGACAGTCAAGAAACAGATGCTGGGGGTGACTGTCATATTCCCTATGCAGTTGGAAATGCAATCCTTTCAGATGACAGAGCTGGAATTACAGCCGTGTTTGTGTCAAGCTTTGTAGAGATGTGCTGTGGCTAAGGTTGCCTGTAGCCTTGAAATTTTATCTCCCTTTGGTGGATCCCTCACAGTAGTTATTTCTGCTGAAATGCATATCAGATCTGGGAGGTTTCTATTCCACACTTTAGAGGCATTGTTTGGGAAGAATTGTCATTCTTAATTGAGGCAGTGCTTGCTTCCTGGGCCTTTGCTTTGCCAGGTATGAGTTTGCTGTTCAGAAAGACTTTAAATGTGTTTGACTTCACGCTCTGCCGTTTGACTTCAAAGGATTTGCCCAGAGCTGAGAACTACAAACACCTTCATCTCTGTGTCAGGACGACCTGGTTCCTTTGCTCTGTGGAGCACAATGGATGGTGCTCACAGATTGCTCTGACACCAGCCACTGCTTGGGCTTCTGCTGCCTCACGTGTAAGACAAGAGGCTGCAAGGCTCATCTGGCCTCTGATGTGTGTAAACTTCTGAAGGCTGATGTGTGCTGCTTGTTGCTCTAAGTGCTGCTGTGTTGCTTTAATTACCTCAGATATGGTGACTGTGAGAATCCGTCTGACTGTACAGCTTGGTGAAAACGTTGCAAAAATGGATTAATGACTGAGTGTTCCTTGGCTGCAGCCGAACAATGGTCAGAACAATGGAAGGTGGCCCAGCATTCACGTGTTCGCCTGAGAGCTTTTTTTTTTTTTGTCCAGAATGTGGCTTTCAAAATGCTGCTGGAAAGCTGACTATGACTTCATCTGAAACGTTGTAAATGGCAAAGTATTCCACAAATTAACTCATGATCTTCAAAATCAATATCATTTAAGATGTGTGTTCCAAACGGTGACAGCACTAATCTGAAAGTGTTCCCTGATTCAGCAGCTGAGTGGAAATAACCATTAGAGAACAGGATGCTTCCTACTGTTCAGCCCACGCCTTTCTCTTTTTCAGAAGTAATTCGTGTTCCTTCACAGCTGGTAAAGGCATGAGCTCCTCTGTCTCAATGAATTCCTGAGGCATGAGGAGAAATACTGGGGTAAAGAATCAGCAGAAAAGTGACTGTCACTGAAACCTACCGGTTAGGATGAACAAAGAACTTAGCTTAGTTGTTGGACAGGTAGGATTTGCTTGTTCTTGGGGACAATATGGTTAAACATGGGGTTGGGGACTTAGAGGCGTTGATTTGAGTTTGACAATGCTTGGATTTAGGACTGCAAAGAGCTGTTGGATAAGAGTTATAATCGGAGTGAAGGACAGAAGGTGCTAAAAACTCCCCAAACACTTACTGGTGAAGAATGTTGTGCCTGACAGTGTGGGGAGGCAGGGGCTGACCTGGGGCTATGAGGTGTTGCTGACATCAGCCTGTGTGTTGGACCACCAGGACAATGGGGACTGAAAGGTCAATAGAAATCAATGCTGCCTTGATCTAGGACTGGGTTTAGACAGGTGTTTCAGGACACCATGCTGGATGGAAGCTCAGTGTATATGGGGTAGAGGCATCTATGCTGATAATCTGTATTTCTTGTTGAGTTTTGAAGGAGCATTTAGGCTAAGCTAGGCTAGTTGATGCCTGCTGGTGTTTTCTTGTACTAAATATGGGTCTGAAAATATCTGGGTCTTCGTTAAAACTAATCGCTCATGTAGAAATCAGTGAAACAAATTTTCCCAAGGACTAAAGTAATTCGTCTGTCCCATTCAAAAGGAGTGGCCAGTCACAGAAGAGCATCTCTGTATCACAGTGAGCTTTATTTAAATAGACTGACTTGCTTTCCACTGTAAACTGTATTTGAGGGCACGGCTTCTGTTTCCCCCCTTCCAGACTGATGGGCATTGCTCCTGGCCATGGGGTGCAGTCCTGCTTCACCACATCGAGCTTTATGGCTCACTCATAAAAGCAGATTTAACAGTAGCAGAAGCCTAAACACTGAAGTATTATTGCAAAGCAAACCAGGATCCAGAGCCCCTGCTTCAACAGCCTCATAAGAAGTTTGGCTACACAACAACGTGCAAGCCACCAGGGTAAATGTAGAGTGCCTCCAAATCTGACTCAGTTTCAGATGTAGTTTAACACTCATTTTAGCTGGATGAATTTCTCTGCAGGGATTTGCAGTATGCAGAACCTCTGTTCAGGCTTTCTTCTGGTGTATCACTTTAGCTTATGTGGAGAGGTGGTGTGTGCTTGGTCCTTTATTCATTGGTTGATTCCTTGCTGATCTCGATGCTCCCCCATTACTGCCAGCATTTGGCTTCAAGAACAAAAAGAAGTTTCATTATTGGAGTTCAGCTGTAGCGAGAGAGAAAGATGGGCTACAGATTCAGGCAAGAGCAGATAGAGAAAGGGAATGAGCATGT
Organism: Grallaria varia; assembly: GCA_013396735.1. Lineage (NCBI taxonomy): Eukaryota > Metazoa > Chordata > Aves > Passeriformes > Formicariidae > Grallaria > Grallaria varia. The sequence goes on from VWZG01002670.1 coordinate 1,385,972, forward strand.
AAGTGCACAAGGCAAATTCTTTGAACACAATAAAGGAAAAAAGCCAAAGAGAAAACAAAAACTCCAGGCAGAAGGAAAATCTTTGAACAGCTGAAATAATTTCTGTAATGATCCCCTTCATAACAAATGCGTTTCTAAATTCTGGTACCCTCTTCCTTCTTCATTTTTCAAGCAGTTTGTCCATGCAAAACTGTCTCACCTGCTCTGCCAAAAGGCCCCATCTGACAAATGACCCAGGGGCAAACACAGCATTAGAACAGAATAAACCAACACATTCTGTAGGGAGCAAAGACATTTCTTAACTCTTGTTTACAGCTCTCTTTTGCACTCCTGCCACATGGGTCCACAGCTTTTTATCTCCTGGACAGTGTGGAGGAGATATAATATTCTTTAATTTCCAGAGAAAACTCTTCTACCCGCAAATTCTCATTATAGGATAGAAATGTTTTTCTCTGTTCTTTAAGAGAATCATTTGGGAAGTCACGACTTTACTACTACTGCAAGCAGCAATAAAAGTGCTGTCGAGACTTTGATAAGCTATGTCTACACAATTTCACTGCAGAGTTTTGTTTCTTGATTTCCCTGGGCTGTTTTGCTGTGTCCCGGTTGTGCTCAGAGGATCTGTTTGTTCTTAACGAGACTGCCCCGGGCGTTATTTCCCAAATGATTCCAGCACGGCCTCTGAAAACGTGTTGGAGGAAAGGCTAAAATCCTGTCTCTCAGAGGGGTTTGGTGGTAAAGGGCTGGTCCATGGCCAGTGAGCATTTCTCTGGATCGCTTCCTTTTTAACTGGCCAGGTCCATCTCTGAGGCTGATAGCAGTGCACACCCAAAAAGCTGTCCCATGGTTTGGAGGTGCTGCACCTTGAATGCAGAAATCTGGCAACTGGACCCATAGTGAGGGCCTAGAATTGGGAATTAGCTCCTTGCCAGCTCAACAGTGCAGTCCCTTGAATTGCTTTTGGATACAAAGAAAGATTGAATGTTTATCAGCTGTTGGTTTTTCTCTGTTTAGGCTGTATGTGCCTTAGTAAGACTTTGCCTGTACAGCATCTAGCAGCGTTCCTTGGCCTTAGCAGAGCTGCCAGGGTGAGTAGCAGCAACTCCCAGATCCAGCTCTCCAAAAGCCAGAGATTTGTAGGACATTTTGGGACCCTGCTTTTCTAACCACCTCATGATGTGCAGGGCCGGCTGTTTGACAGGTACAATTTCTTTAGACAGCTCGGTATCATTCGGAAGCATTGTGTGCATGTGAATAAATTTAACTTTGGACGCTCCTTTAACAGAGTCTGGAGACCAGAAGAAGTGTGAGGTGCTGGTTTTGTAAGAGTCAGTGTCCTTAATGTAGTGATGGACTGTCCTAATACGCCATTATGTTCCTTATGCATCATGCTGATGCTCTTTGCTAGTTGGGTGATCCTGAACACTGTTGACTTATTTTGTAGTACTTTAGTATTAAAAATGTATTGAGTAGTTTGCCTTTTCCAAGTGCCTGGTGTGTTTGGATGCCTTTTGAACCAAGGGCATCATCCCGTTGGCAAACAGCGTGGCAGACTGGAAAAACAACCCCCTTCTGAGTTCAAAGCAAAGTAGCTGCATTTTACCCAGGGCATGTGAGTCAGCACAAAACCTAACTGAGTTTTCTTTGTGTTCATCTAAGTATAGCTGTAAAACATTGATACATTCATATTGATCTCCATCTATTAGCACATCTATGGGAGAAGGAAAACCCTTTTTTAGTTTTTTTTTCTTTTTAAAATAATTGGGTAAGCGTATGAATCCCACTGTAAGATCAAACTGCACCTCTGTCTCGGTTGCATCCCTCTGACTCCAGCCTGGCTCTGTAAGGTATAAGCCATTTACAAGGCAAGGGCTCTTCTAAGCCAGCAAGGGCTGGATAAATTCTCACAAACATCCTTCATTTGGAAAAGTCGAGGATTAAAAATCACGAGACAAAGCTTGCAGAGTGGGTTATGCAGCATCCTGCCTCGAGGTACTGGCTGAAGGGATACCCCGGGGGGACTGCTGATGGGATCCCACCCTGAAACTTCTCCAGTTCCAGGGAGTGGGATAACCTGATGCTGCCGTGCAGAGACCCCATGCAGCTCTGTGCTCCCCTCCTTTGGGCAAATAGTGGGAATTCCAGAGGCAGCTGTGCTTGAGGCTAATAAGTCTTCTTTTTGTCTTAATGCTGGAAATTTACAGTAAAAATGAAGCCTTGTGATGCTGTTCTGCAGCCAGCCCCAGCTTCCCAGCAGTGTGGAGGCACAGAATTCAAGCTGCCTGAACCAAATGAGACAGCGGGAGCCCCGAGAGCAGGAAAAGCCATTTAAAGCTCTTCTGCTTATATCTTTCACTGCTGAACTTGCTGTGGGGGTAGATGTTAATTTAATGAGTACTCATTAAATTATCTTACAGTAGCTCAGATAGGTCCCAGCAGGTTCCTTGAACATGACACAGGATTTTGTTTTGTGTTGTTTGGGCTTAATTAGTTTTTCTGAGGGACAGTTAAAGTCCTAACAGAAAAGGGTATAAAAATAACATTATGCAAAACTTTCTGGAGAGAACTTAACCCCACCTCTGCTCCTGGTATTTTTAGGGTAATATTTAAAATATAGTTCAGCTTTCAGTATTTTTTCCCCCCAAACATTCTAACTGATTTTTTTGAGATGTTAAAAACAATAGCCTCAAACAAAGAAAAGTAATTTTAAGCAAAAGCAGCATATATGACTCAAATGAATTTGACATAAATCAAGAAGCTTTTGCAGGGATTTGCCTGGAAAAAATGAAACACATTTATATCTTGGGATCTGTCACAGTTTTCTGATTTTCCTCAGATGCAGAAGATCGGTTGTTCACACAACACTACTGTCAAATCCCTGTCGATGTGAGCTGGGAGAGATTAATTCCACCTGAGATGTACAGTTATGAGTGAGGTGTGACACCTCTAGCAGCAGCAATTAAACCCAAAAAGTGGGCTGTTCACCTGAAACTTGAACCCCAGTAGAAAGGGAGAAAAAGTAGGAGATTTGAAACAAACTACAGGATAGTGGTCGCAGGTGATATTTTTCAAGGCTGTTCCTAAAGACAAATAACTGACTGAGTATTGGAGAACCATCTGTGTTAGCAATAATCAAGGATTAATTAGCAGCAGGGATAACTGTCCATAGTGATCCAGTCTTTGTAAATATGAAAAATAAGCAGTAAAATATTTCCCATTTTCAGGGCTCACAAGGCTGTCAGTGGACTGCGAAGGGAAGTTGCTCTCTGGGACATGGCACAGCCAGTGTGGTGATGCTCCAGACCCCCCTCTGGAGAATGCCCTCACTCGTGCCAGGCAGAGCACAGGGGCAACAATGGATTTTGCTAAAATGGACAAGCCCTCTAAATAGCTGCCAGGTCCCTTTCCTCGATGATGTGACCAACTTCACCACTTCTGTTGCAGGGTATGCAATCTCCTCCGGGCTCCAAACCCTCGTCTGTTAACAGGAGCAGAGCAAAATACCCTGCAGTCCTCCAGTGCTCCTTTTTTCCATATCACTGAATGAGAAAGCTCAGATCAGGCACAGAGGGAATGAGCAGGATGCTCAACAGCTACTTGTATGTTAAAAAAAGACTCTTTTTTTTCCCCCCTTCTTATTTGGGCTAACAGCTTATCAGTGTGAGTCAGGCCTGAAGAAACGAACACTGTGTTACATGGGTTTACATATGAATTAGCTCACATTTTCGCACAGACAGCCTGGACACTTTCCGCCAGTTTAGCAGAATTTTCCAGTGATTGGGGTTTTGAAGGGCCATGCAGCCTCTGCAATAAGAATACTTGCTGATGTTAGAATTCAGTTTTTATTGGAGATGAGGTGCGTTCTGGAAGTTTATTAATAGCTGAACTGCTGTGCAGCCTGCAGGCAGGTCAAATCACAGGCAGCGTTATTTAAACTAACTCAACGCTCCACACTACGATTATTTTATGGAAACATAGAAACAATTTCAGTTCCCTCTGATAAATAAATTATGTGTCAGGCTCGCAAATTGTATTTTAATGGGAACTTTGGGTTAGTATTTCCATGCTTCTGAAACAGGCAAGGCGAATGCACCCAAGTTAGACTGGAGTTCGTGAGTTGTGGGGGGGACAATTTAAATCATTTGTCTGTAGAGATGAATTTTGAATGAACTGAGGTTTCCGGTGGACACAGCGATTGAAGATATTTACTTGAAAGCAATTCAGTCAGGAAGGACTTTATTATTTTGTGGATGTGGACATTCTGTATGGTCAATAATTTCTAAAGTGCTTAATCCTGTGATAGAAAATACAGTAAAATGACAGAGGTAAACTGCCTACAAGGGCCATTGCTCAGGGCTTTGACCTTGCGGTGGGTATCAGCAGCTTATTTTACTGTGATTGATGCCAGAGCTGTCCAAGAGTTACAGTACAAAAGTAGATGGGCAAATGGGGAGCTGCGGTGAGAGAGGGGGCAACTGAGACTTTGGTGGGGATACTCAGGGGATCCCAGCCTGAGAGACAAAATTGCTGTTTCATGGCTGGAACAACAAGGTCATCTCTAGAAAGGGGCGAGGAGGCCTCCCGAAATGAGCCCGTTTTTTATTACAGGTCTTATATATTCCAAATACAAACTCTGTGTGTGTGCTTGTTTTCTAAGAGTTTTGTATAGTACTTAACATAGTAAGCCTGTGGTTTCTGGACAATTTAACGATGCTGTAAAATGTGGTTTATGGCTAACTTTCTCTATGTTAATCCCCAAAACAATGCCTGCAGGAAACTGAGGGGCTTGATTATTTTTCTTTTTCCTCTATAAGAAAACCAGACAATAGCTGCTCTTGATTTTGTGGTTGAAAAGTTCCTGATGCCTGTTTTTTGTTTATTTGTTTGAAGTTTATTAGCAGAACTCTCAGTGCCTTTCCCAGTTGCAGGAAAGACTGTTTCATTACCTCGGCTTGTCAAGCAATTATATCCACATAAACCGTTGTTTTGTTATCTGCTTCTGACACTTCCAGAATGGAACTGGAATCTGGTAAAATTCAGGGAGATCTGAAGCAAGCTGACAGATTATAGTAGGAATTTAGTTGCAGTGTTTTTAAAAGAAATGAATAAAGCATTAGTAATGAACTCTTAACTTGTGGCCACAGAACAGTTCTCCAAAGTACAGATTGTTTTCATACTTCAATACTTTCTCCATTATGAAGCAATTAACTCTCATCTGTTGTCTTTTAAGATCAAAAGCATTTGTTTCAAACACGGCATCTTCGTCTCTTCCCAAATGTCTTTTTTGCAGTTTCTTAGTCTTTACTGTTTCGGATGAGAGATTCACATTCTTCTTGGTGTCACAAACACATGAATAGCGGATCTGAATTTTCATGTATTCAATTTCCTAGAGCACAAGTACTGTTTAAGGTTGAGTTCTTAATATTTTTTTCCAGTAAAATTAGTGTTTCTCTCATTTCTAAGAAGCAACTGCAGAAAAATGGAAATGTCTGCATCTTCACAGGGTGACATAAATTGTAGCAAATTATTTTATTTACTTCATATTGTGATTTCCTCTAATCATCATAATAGTAAATCTAGATTAGCAGCGTGATATATGCTGCAGAGTTTATGCCACATCTTTAGAGCATCTATTGTATATCACATTTGAAAATGCTCAACTTTGCTATCTTATTTCAGCATCTTTCACTTCCACTGCCTGCTCTTTGAACTAATCAACAGCAATCACACAGAGAGAGGAAACACAGTATGTGCAAAAGGTGCTGTAATTCAGCCTGTGCTTGGAGAAACAAAAAACTGATTGGTGCTTATTTTGATGGAAGTGAAAAACAATTTATTTTTCTTAATGCTACAACAATGACAACAAGAATCCAACAATAAAAGGGTCACGAATTAGGTTTTAAGATAAATTTAAATTGAATTGGAAATGTGCCTCGAGTGTTGGAGGACATAAAAAACCCCCGGATATACCATTTCCTAATTTAATACTTATTTGTTGGAGTGTGCTATTATGAATAATATTAACCAGGGCAAAAAAATAATGATTTAATGAATAATTTTAATGTTAATAATTTTTAATTTGTGTAGTAACTTAAGCAGAATGTAAACAGACCTTTGAGTCACTTCTGGTGATCCTTGTACCAGAATCATAATACGGAATTCCTTGGGCTTTTTTGTTTTCAGACCCTCTTTTCATCGGGGAATGAGATAATTGTGGAAGTTAAGCCCATTAATTACAAGTCATTGTTGTTACTTTCCGTCTTTTTTTTTTTTCCCTAATTTAGCCTGTTGTTTTTTCCCAGTGTGGCTGAAAAAAAGCACATTCTTTCTTATTCCATTCTTCATATTTTCTCAAACCAAGTTTACATGTAACTTTGGTTTTAAGAAGAGACAACTTTTTCCGGAAAATTTCATAGTTATCTTGACAGGGCAGAACAGTAACCTTTGAAAGGCTGTTGCAAGGGATTTGTCAAACACACTTGTAGGTGTGTGGTTTAACCAGCAGGCCATGTTGCTGGGTATTTTCTGGTTTTGTGGTTTTGTTGTTGTTTGTTTGTGGGGTTTTTTGGGGGGAGCTGTAGATACAAATAGTTGTGGATTGTGACGGAGTTTGTGCTGATTTTGGGAGATTTCTGTTCCAAGTTTCATTTTAGTTGATTCAGAAGTGAGATTTGAACTCATTTCTGCCACCTCCCAGGTCAGTCATTTGTGTTCTAGATGATTTAGTTATTTGCTCTATTTTTGGAGTTTAGTTGAGATGTGCTGTTGTGGGACACCGTTGGGTTGGTGCCAGTGACCCTCATGGGTGGCAGGGCACAGCGTGCAGGGTGTTTGGAGCAGTCTTATTAAAACACTGCAATACTGGAGGGGAGAGAGGCAGGTTTACAATGACCCTGTACTTGATATCAGATATTACTGAAATGTCCATCCAAAGCCACCTACCAACTCCATCAGTAGTTTATATATACGTAAATGTGCCTTGTGCCACTGCCAAGTTTTGTCACAAATCGATGATTACGGGGACCAGCCTATTTGAGCATCCAGCCTGAGAAGCCTTAAAAAGGCCTTTAGTGGAAGTGCTGCCAAGCTGTTTGCCTCAGGATGTTTTTAGTGTTGGAGGCACCTCAAGCTACTGGAGCTTTTTGAAAATCTTGGCTGTAAAGTCTGAAGCTGTGAATATATAATATGCGATGGCACTAGACCCAGCTGGAGTACAAACACACACATACCAAAACACATGAGAATATGAACAGTGCTAACAAGATAGAGGTCCTGTGCTCTGCTGCTGCTCTCATCCCACTTCCATAAAATAGCATATGGAAAAGAAGAACTTACTCTCTGTCCATTTCTTCTAGCCTTAAGGTTTAATTCTAAACTTTATGGGACTTTCTGGTTTCTTCTGTTTTTCATCTCCCCTTTCAACTTAACATTGCCTTTTAGTTTTATTATCTTGAAAGCTCAGAGAGACTCTGAATTTTATCTGCAGGGTAGGTCATTTGTTTTTAAATGATTTTCAGTCTGAAAGTTGGGAGATTACAGGGGGCTGTAAAACAAATTGCCTACGAATAAAGATGAGTTTCTTGGTTACCTGAAAACTGAAATGGGTTCAAAAGAAGAGTTTAAAAGATGAGATTCTTTTGGCAAGTTGATACAATGATTTTGCACCTCAAGGCCTGTTAAATAACGAGGGAGACTTGGCTTTCTCCATATCTTTCTGTCAAATGCTGAGCTGTGGCGTGATGTGAGCTCGGCTGGATATCAAGCAAATGTAGGAGAGCACTTACTCTGTAGCACTGTTGTTGTCAGCCCTGCAGCTGAAAATCTCACAACATGCACTAATGGAAGTGTGTTTCACTGCTCAGGCACAGACCAGGCAAGGACAGCTTTGGGGCTGACAGGCAGACCAAGAGAGGGACCCCAGGCCCTGGATGAGGTTCCTGGCTGCAACACTGCTCTGGTTGTGGGCTCTGCTGAGCCCACTCTAATGGTGAGAAAGGAAGACTACCCAGTGTGCTCCAATGGAAATATCAGTTCTACCACTGCGTTCCTATCGTTAGCAAATCCAGGTTATCAGAGTTTGGTAGTATGATGATACAGCTCCTCATTTACTCCTAGATTTCCTTTGGTGTAAACTTCATTTTATCAAAAAAGGGTGAGTGAGTCAGGAAAGTGATATGGATGTCAGGAGATTTTTATGTTTTGTAAGACAATATTAAAATACTTTATAATGGATGGTTTAGCTTAATGTGATTAATAGAAGATCATTTTTGTGTTCTGCAGTTAGGATGATATATATGAAAAAGCAGAATAGAAAACCTAGGGAGGTAATATTTTCATTCCAAGTTTTTCTTTTACTTCCCCCTCTTTTAGTATCTTTGTCTTCCCACTGCCTGCCTTTTTTTTTTTTTTTGGTTTTAAGGAGAGATAATTGTGAAAAGAAAGAAATTTAAAATTAAGACATTTCAAAGTTTGTCTTCTGATATTTTCTAAGAAAACTCGGATTGCTTATGTTTTTCCATTTCAACTTCTGTGCTGTGCTGTCCCTGATAAGAGACTTCAGTGGTTTGAATGAAGACCAAAGTATTAGCCTAAAGCAAGAAAACTGGCAAAAAAACAACTCAAGGCTGTCTTTTAATGGACAATGTTTGTTCCTTTCTGAGATGATTCTCCTGTGACTGTGATCAGGAATTCTAGGGACTGTGGTACCTGCCAGTAAACTCGTGCAGATGTGCACACGGAGGCACACAGTGGGAGGAAAAACATTGCATTTGATCTGACGGATCAAACATTTTGGGGAATCATCTGATCTCAAGGATATCTGTTCCTTCTTTTCCCCACATGATTTTTTTTTTCTTGAAAGATGCCTCCTTAATCAGGCTTTGCCACTGTTCTGTAAACAGCAGGCCTGTTAGTGATGCTGAAAGATAAAGAGATTGGCAAAGAAAGAAGGGGGAGCTTGTCTTTGCGCTTGTTTTAAATATTTATTCTAGATGCGTGTGGGACCACTTGTGATTTGGAGGAAAGGGATCTCAAACACTAAGTAATACAAACCCAGAGAAGTATTGTGCAGGTTGCAATTGTTGATTTTATTCCTGTGACATATCCTGCCTGCTGGGAATGTAGGAGCTGCTCTTTTGGGTCACAGCCCTTGTCCCATCATGTCTCCTCTCTCACAGAGCCTGGTGCTCGCTCCCTCCAAGTAACCCTTGGTGCACAGGAACGGGAAGACTGTCGGGGCATCACTCCTCCAATCCCTCAGGCTGAGCAGTAGCTTCAGTGCTTGCCCAGAGGTGCCAGAATGTGGGTAGGGATGGTCATTCCTCTGCAATGCCAGCCTTCCTTTCCAGAGTCAAGCAGCATGCCTGCCTTTCCCTCTTAAAAAGACACTGGAATTTTTGTGCCTGCCTAAGGCAGTTTCCAAACCTGTGAAAGCATTTCTGCTCTACCTCCATTAAAAACTGAGCACAATCAAGACATACCTTTTTTTTTAAAAGTCTTTCTAAGGTAGATTCTGTGTTATCAATGTGTCAAGGTGCTTGGAACAGATTTCACTGTGGACGTAGCACTGCGATTCCTCCTAGCCTCAGTGTGCACTTGAAAAGAAAAAGGTGTAATTTCCCCAGTCAACTTCACGAATTTTACATAGGATGATTTATCACTGCCTAAAAAAGTAGTGGGTTTTCAACCCTTTGTTCTATGGGTTCCTTGTGTAAATGCACCAGTTTGTCACTGATCTGTCCGAGCTGCTGTAAAGAAATCACATTCAGAATTTCTTCTTCTTTGTTGTGAGCGTTGAAAGTTGACTTTCTGACTGCACAGCAGAAATAGTCTGTTTGCTACTTCCATGAGCATAATTTTGTGACTGAATTACTTAAGTCAGCAACTAATTTCACTGCTGCCTCAGACCTGCTTTAAATGAACAGGTATATTCATCAATCACCTCCCTTCTTCTTCGAGTACCAGCCTAATCAATATGTGAAAGAGCTATTTAAACACTTTCCTATTTAAAAAAAAAAAGTGTGAATAGACGAAACAGCAGAATAAATATTAGAATTTTTGGGACGGACATTGAAGTTTGATGCTATTTTGCATTAGGTCTTTATAAATCACTAAGCAAGAAGGATTATGTAATGGTACCCTTCGCTCCAAGGCCCTAAATTAACAGGGCATATTGATTGCATTGTTGTGGCTGCATTGATACATCTGACAGCTTTGGAGCTTGAGTAGTTGGAAATACCTAGATGTAAAGGGATCACGTTTTTGCTGAATATCATGAGTGCATAAAGCACATGCCTGGCATAAAAGGCAAAGGAAACGCTGTGGATGTGCTCTGAGATGGCTGTCAAATGCTCAGATGGAAAGTGTCGTGCTTAAGAATCTTTTATGTTGGGAAAAGGACCAGAAAGGGATGAAAGATCATCTCTGGAATAGCTGTGGTGTGCTGGGTCTTTCAGACCGTGCCACCTCTAGTGAACATGACTGTTGTTAATGTAAAGGCAGCATTGCAGACTAGTTGCAAGAGGGAGTTTTGTATTTCTGTGCTGGGCACAGCTGACTCTGCCAAAAGTTGGTTACATGTACAACCTACTGGCTGGGAAGAGTGAGATTTTAAAAATACAGGTAGTGTTGTGCAGCAATGCCCTAGCCAAGAGGAATGAAAACCTCCTTCTGATACTGGATGTTCTCCAAGATAACTCCTCTCCACTCACCTGAATGACTTTTGCTTATATGGCTTTAGCAGAGAGTGTCATTGCAGAGATGAGCAGTGGGGTCTGATGTTGCTGAGACTTTATCCCTGATCAGCCTTTGAGGTTAGGTCTGTGATACCAGACTAGTAGTAGAGAGTCCTACCTGTCTTGTGGGTGCTTTAAAGTGGACTTAACTTCCTTTCTTCTTTTACAACAACTGTGGCATGTGCTGCTGCAGAAACACAAATAAATAGCACCGTGTAGTTTTCTGGGTCTGTTCCATAGGGGTAATTAAGAGGAGAGGAGTTTTACACTTTCTCACAATTTACCAGCACTCTGCAGCCCATTGCTGAGGCACCTTGAATCAGTAACTTGTATTTATGATTTAGCTTTTTATTTCTCATCTAAGCAATGATCATTTCCCCGGCAGTCTATGCGTCAGGACCCTGACAGCATGAGGGGGTTCATACTGTGTCCTCACAGGGAGAGCTGTAACACAAACCTGTTGCCAAGAGCTCAGGATTAACCTTAGTTTGCAGGAATACCACAGAAAAGGCACAGACAAAAGAAGAATGAGAGGCATTATGTAATTGATAGCTGGATCTTTACTACCCAATTAAAACTCATAAGCTCCATAAGGCTTTGCATGTCACTGGAAGTAACCATTGTCCTTTTTATTGTGTATTTTGCAGCACTGAGGGCTTTTTGGTTTATTGACGTATTTTCTGTTCTCAATCTTTTTTCTTGTCCTGCATAAGAATGAAGTGGCTAATATGTGTTTGCAAACCAGAAATGCTAATTATTAGAAATGTAATTATACTTTCTTTTGGAAAATTAATTAGAAGCATGAATTAGTGCTTTTATATTATGATTCATTTAAAAGAAATGTTTAGTTAGATACAAGCTTTGTGTGCATGCTCACTGTAGTAAGACTGAGATTGAAGTTCTAGCATGAACTGCATCCTTCTCTCTCCCTCTTTGTGTTTAAAACTCCTTACCTACACATTTAACAAAATGAAAGTTTAATAACTTTCTTTTTTCTCTCTAAATGTACCAGTTAAGTCACATTAGCCTGTTCTCCACCTGCAAACCCGCATTTAGATGCTTAATCACATAGTCTCTTTACTCCATTATTACTTTGCAGCATACGCTTTTATAATCAGGTATTTTTTCTCATTCAAAGTAAAAAGATGCTTCATTATTCAGAAAGTGGAGGCATCTACTCTGGGCATTGTGCAAAGGAGGACATGATGCTGCATGTTAAAGAAACATGAGATTTGCTGATTAGCTTCACTGTGGAGAAGACAACAGAGGATCCATATATTAAACGCATCTCTTTCTTCATACCTGTATGAGTCCTGGAAGAGAGGCCTCCATGGATCAAGTACTCTGATAATTCTGTCTTCCAGAAATGCCATCCTGAAAGCTCATGACACTTTCCTGGGAAGCTTCTCTGCCCCTACAGATTTAGAGGGCAAGAAAAAAATCCTTACTAAACAACCCCTATTAACCACCACTGGTTTTCTCCAAGGGTGACTGCTGAACAAAAACTAACAGCTGTTTTAAAGACTGAACACTCAGATGTTAGGGAAAGAGTTGGAAATATTATGTGTAATAATAAAATTGTTGACTCCTGTCTTAACACTCTGTTAACAAAACTTGCTTAGCTTTGGATTTAGTAAGAATGAGCGATCCAAGATGTAGGTTAGGAAAAGACTTCTCTTCACAGTAGTTATCCCTTCTACCATATCTGAATCTATCTTTCTTTCTTTTTTACTTTTTTTTTTTCCCCCTTCATTTGAAAATCTCCAGGGCTGCTTTTCTTTTTCAGTTTGTGAACACTTTTAATACCTGCTAAAATCAGTGCCTCTAAGGAAGAATTCATTTTCCTCAGTGCAGTAGGGTACAGCTCTAACATCTCAACCCCTGGGTTGGCAAAACAAAACCAAAGCTGAAATACTCCCACCTACTGCTCCTCTAAATCCCTGTTGATCTGTAGGGGATGGGAGAATTGCTCCCTTCGAAGACAGGAACGTTCAGATGAAGAAATTTTAAAGCTGCACGTTTGTTTAAAATGTATCCGATTTAGCTTGACAGTAAAAGAGCCACGGGGCTGAATTTTATTACACATTTGTGCAACAGGCATTAAATGTTTCATGTTAAGAATATATTAAATTCCTTTAAAAAAAAGAGAAACAGGGAACCACATTCAGAAAGAACAGATACAGAAAATGAGTACCATTCCTCTGAGATTTTTGTGCAGTGAAAATTGAGAAAAGAGAGTGATGATGATAACACAGAGGATCTCATCGCCTCTCCTGCCCTGGCTCTGCTGTGTGGCTTTTTGGCTGTTTTTGTTTGTTTGTTTGTTTTTTATTTGGGTTTTGTTGGGGAGGTGTTGTGTGTGTCAGTTTTTGCCAACTCAGAAAAGCACCTTCAGAGATGTTAACAATTCTGTCGTTACTTCTGCTTTTGGCCATGAACTTGCTGGACCAAGGCTTTCAGGAAAAGTCAGATCCAAGCTAATGCTCTTTGAATGGCATGAAAATCAATTTGGAGCATTAGTCCTGAAGAACCAAATCCTCCCAATCCTTCTTTTTGTAGCCTCTTTGATTCTGGTATCCTCACACATTCATGCTTAGGAAAGGTGAAAACTCTGCCTGTTATCCCATAGGGCTGTTTGCAGAGAGAGCAGCTCTTGGGCACAGGTGGAATGATGGAAATGAACTGAACTGGAGACAAGATGGGGAAAAAATGTGCAGCGTTATAACTCACTGACTTCAGTTTGAATTAAAGGAATCTTTTCCCTGCAGGTGAATGTAGCGTCTGTGCACCTCAGCTTTGAGAGGAAAAGTATTTCAACAGAATGTAGCTGTGGGGCAGTTTCTTCACTGTAACAGCATCAATGTTGTGGTGGGGTCCTCTTGTGTTTGCCGCTAATTGATAAATGTTTTCAGGATAGGATTATTTGGGGGAGATTGCTCCATATCCTCTTGCAATAGCAAAGAAATGTTTTCTCCAACACTGAAGTGATATGAGTCTGTTCTGACCTGGGGAGTCATAGCCAGGCAGATACACAGATTGCTAATTGCACTGCCTGTAATCATCTCCATTTCATAGACAACTTGTAACCTGCATTCCTCTGTTCCCATCTGGCACTGTGCATTTCTGCTTCTGCCTTTTAGCCACACAGCATTAACTATATTATAGATGCCAGGGTGGAAAAATGCCATCCTTGGAAGCATGTTGGGGAGGATTGGTGAACGACTGGCATTAATCATGCTACAATTAGATTTCCTTGTTAAGACTTTGATATGTCTTTGGGTGACCAAGCTAACAGACTGCCAAGTGATTGTCATCAACAAGCTCTGTGCTGATTAGTACCCACTCTTCTCAATAGGAGTTTGCATTTCAGCATATTAGGGGAAAAGCATACATCCTGTGTGTGCTTTATGTTGGTGGGATCTGACCTTCATGGACTTAGCTCTGATATTAGAATGGCACCTTTAGGGGCAAAGATGGTGGAACTGGAGCAGTACAGAGAGGGTATTGCAGTCCCCTGGGGTGCTGTACAACATCTGGGAGCATTGGAAAGGGCCCCATGTGTTCAGTGGCCAAAATAAAGTGTGGATTCAGCTGACCGATTCCATAATATATCCAGAAGCAGCATTACTGCTGAGGTTGGCTGCACAAACAAAGACCCAGGGCTTCACAAGGTCCAGAAGGAAGTGGTGGCTACCCCATCTCCAGCAGATTTGAGCCTCAGTCAGGTGCCATTCTGAAATACAATACTAGGTCTGACTGCAGCATGGGAGCAGTTCAGTATAACAGTACACTCTTGTTTAGGTGGAGTAGATATTTTAATCTGGTCTAAACTCTGTGTTAGTAACAGTAAAAGAGAAAAAAATACCTTCCAGGCCTGTAGACAGTGTTTCCTTTGAATACGTTTCCTGAAGCACTCACTAGCAGTGCAACATCTGAAGGGTGATGTGTAATCTCAGCAGATTCTGAATCACCCAGGATACTTTCTGCAAGTGAGAAACCAACATGACTCATGTTTTAGCACTGGAGGTTTCTCAAAGCAGTGCTGTTTTGACAACAGCAGCATGGCTTTTGTGTTATCCTTTGGTTTATCAGAGGACTTATATCTTTGCTTTGTTATTAAGATTTCCTTCCACTGTCTGGGAAGCCTTGTCAGGTTATGACCATTTGCTCATATGAATGACTTAAAATGCTCTTATCTAGACTGGATTATTTTCAAAGGCCTTGCACATGTTCTGTCAAAGATGTGGGACTTGGCACAGACTGTAACCACGCATAGAGGGGACTAAATACATTACTCCAATCTTTATTTCTTTATCCAGAGTAAAGATTTGCCAATATAGAGACCTATATAAGCTTGGAAATTATTATAGATTTAAGGTAATGGCCTTAAAATATTTGAATAATGTTCTTTTGCCTGCAGTCCTCTCATGATCATTTTACATTTCCTCGTTTCATGTACAGCAACAAATGGAGACTTCAGTTCATGTTCTGGGAGCAGCAGAGTCATTTAACAGCACGGTCACTGTGCTGAAAAGCTTGCTGATCCTTGGCATTACAGTGGCACCCCGAGTAGTCCAGGGGAGTGATGTGTAAAGTTCAGTGCAAGTACAGAATGAAAAGTTTCTCCCTTTCACAGCCCCTGCAGTCCAGCTGTCTGTGTCAGTAAGGTGGAAATGAACTGGTTGTTGGTTCGATGTAGAAACTTCAACTGGTGTAGAATTCAGATTCTCACATTGCATAAACAAGACACAGATGTTTAGAAGTGTTCCAGATGTCTGATTCCTTCTCCCGTCATGGTGACAAGGGGTTAATTTGCTTTATAGTGTTTTGGTTGCTATTTGTTACAAACAGACTCAACATCTTCCTGTCTTGATTATAGGTTTAATTAGAATGAAAGATCAATATTTAGGATAATAAAAACAGGCAGATAATTAGAATAATGAAAGTCCAGAGATAATGAAAACAATTATACTGGGTGACATAAGGATTTGGAGAAATCTTTGGTAGATCCAGCATTTTGATTGTAGTGAAACTGTCCCTGACCTCATAATCTGGAGCTGAATATGAACAAAAAACATTTAATACTAAAAATGGCAGGAACTGCACATTTCCTTTCTTAATCTTCTGGACTGTAAAAGTCTGTTCACCTAAAAAAATATTTATTTGTCTTGAGGATCAGGTGGTGATCATCTGCTTTCTCTTTTTGCAATGCAGGCAATAGTGGTACCTACAGCCCCAGTTTGAAGATCTGTGATTTCTTGTGGGAGATCCACCTTCTTACATAGCTTAGATTTCAAAAGGCAACAAAGATCTTTTCAACTGCAAGAAAAGTGAAATGTCTTTTTGTTAGCCAAAATTTCCCTTTGTTTAACAAAATAGAGGGATTGGGCTCCTGTCTCACCTCCCTTTCCTCCTCTTTATTCTGTATTGTGATAAGCTCTAGGCACCGTCCTGTCTTGGCTTCTTCAGCCCTTTTCCCATTGAACTGGAGCACCATTCTGGTGTAAATTGGTGAGGCCCTACAATGGTGTAAAGCATCTCGATGTGGTTTCCGTTATAAGGACTTGGTGGCCCACTTGTGCTTGATTTCTTCCCATCATTTCAGACTTTCTATACTTAGTTGTGCAAATGTTTCCTCTGGGATGTGATCACCATCTCACAATGTTATGTAACTCCACTCCCATCTTAACATTTGGGGTTTTTTTCAGCTGGTTGAGTTTTTTGGTGTTTTTTTTTTGGTTTTGTTTTTTGTTTTGTTTTCTTTTGTTTGGATGTTCTGGTAGAAAAGAAAATATTATCATTCAAACAGTAAAGGGGAAAAGCACAACATTCTCTGCAAAACCTTTCTTTGGCAAGGACTCCTGCTGAGTTTGTTGGTTTTGTGGTTGTTTCTTTTCCCTTTTCATTAAAGCTGGTACCATCTCTTATTTCTGAAAATCTAAACTTGGCTATTTTACTAGGCAATGACAAACCTTCCCTGGAACTCTGACCATCCACTGCTGTATGTGGCTGAGTATTGGGACCTCAAAAAATAAGAGGATGACATCTCAGATGGAGTCATGGCACTGTTTGTGTCACCTTCGTTTTGAAGTCAAGAAAGCGGAAAACTCTACAGAAAGGAAAGTCAGAAAAGGCCTCTAGTGCAGTCCGAGTGACAAGGTGCTGTGTGGGCAAGGAAAGCAGAATACACTCAATAGCACAGCTATAAAAAAAGTAAAATTATGTCTGAATCCTGCTTGGGGATGAAATGTTAACCAGGGGAAGTGGAAGCAAAAGATCTGTTTGTGTGTCTTAATAAGAGTTCTTGGTCTGTGGGCAGAAGAAAAGTTGCTGTGTGACTCCTGGTGCTGCAGAAAGATTTTATTTTATTTTTCTCTCTTATGGGTAAAAGAAAGCACCCCCTCTCAAAAAGAAGCTCTTCTTTTCACAGGGAATTACTTGAGGATTTGTGACTGTGGAACAATGGATCGATACTTGTTCGTGAAAAGCTTCAGTTAAAGTGGGACAAGTAGAGATTAGCCAGATGATCTGCTGGTTGTCCATTGCTATAGATTTCTTGTTGTTAGCTGGAGAGGTTTATCTTGCCCTCCCTGAGAAGCGATCTGAGATGGACTGTGCGGCTCACGGGAATTAAAAACAAAAGCTGTAGGTGCCACAGATGCAATTAGAAATAAGGACTTCTCTGGAGGAGTGACTTGGACTCCTTTGAACCTGTCTGTGTTCCAGACAAACTGCCCCTCCTTTAATCTCCCTTTGCCTCGGAAGGAACCTGAGCAGACAGAAGTTGTGGACTTGGGGTGAAGCTGATCAGCCTCTAGTTTGATAATTGCTGTGTAGAGATGCCCCAAAAATAGTGAAGAAGGCTCAGTGCTGTAACAGATGCCAGATGCCACCTCTAGGGGTTTGACAAATTGGCACTTGCCACAAATTGCTCAAAGATCCACTAAAATCCGAATGGCTTCAGGTGGACACCTCATGGCTCAGACTGGGAGATAAGGCAGTATGTGATTTCCTCTGAGGTTCAGAGTGAACCACACAGTATTTTTAATCTGAGTTTTTCAATGCCATGCAGTTAGGTCATTTTTATACGAATTGGATTTGTTCCAGTGTTTGTTTGTATTTCAGTAGGGGATGGCAGGACTTAATGTGATTTTTTTTTTCGTGACATGGATGTATTAACCAGAAGTGTCTAATTATCTTTATTGATTAACCTTATCTTATAAAGAAGTAGTCACTCAGTAGAGCAGTCCATATTCTGTACACTGCAGAAAGAGAAAATGATTAATTTACTCCCTGGATTGTACTGCTCTGTATGCTGCAGAGTAAGTGATGGATAAAGGACAGCCTGCATTGTCTTGGGTCAGAACAGTAGGTCAGAGTCATTATTTACCTTTTGAATGTAGAGCAAGAATGTCCCCTTTTTGCAAATCATGATCCCAGTTCACTTGTGTACAGGGAGAGGCAGAATTGGGCACACAGCTGTGTTCTGCATTATATATGTGAATATATAGAGCTGCAGTTACAGCAAGTACGTATGGAGGGAAGTAGGAGCTGTGATTTCTGAGATGAATTAGAAAAGTTTTCTGTTGCAACTCAATAGAACTTTACTGTTAATTTATTTCAAATCATACTTTTCAAACTGTCCTCTGCTGTAATGCCAAGTAAGATTGACCACAGAGATCATATTTGCTTTTTTTTTTATGTCAGCCACTAACATGTTGCTTTCTTCCCTGTGATCCACCACTTCGTAGTCTTACAGTTGGAGCCCTTGCTTTCGTTTGTGTTTGTAAGTCTTTAGGGCAGGAAGATCCCTGTGTGATGAAGGGTCCTAAATGCAGTTTAACGACACACTCTGACCTTTATCCAAGTTTATGTATGGTGTATGTATGCGTGGGTACATATGGTTTCTATCCACACTTGGAGATGCCCATGTCTTACAAAGGTCAAACAAGAATGCTCGTCCTGCATTGACATTATTAGTATATTTTTATATTTACTACAATGGAAATAAAATTATATTAGCAATAACCCCAGAAAATCCCATAAACAAACAGGTTAGCCCAGGAATGCTGTCTGTCAGTGCCATTTGGGTTGAGAGAGCTGTAGGTTTTACAGCATTCCTTGGTGTGTTTTTCAGCCTCCCCTTTGGTTTATCATCTTCTTATCCAGTGTGTCTAAGGTTTAGTTTCATTCTCTGCACAACCAAGATTCTCTTCTAGGTGCTTCCTATTCTCACGTTTCGTTCTGCCTTTTATGATCTTGTATTTTGTGCTAGAGACAGACTTAGTCATGTTCATGTCTTGAATGGAGTTATCTTCTTATTTTTTTATTTTGACTCTTTCCACATTGAGGGCTTTTTCTCCTCCGTTCTATTAAGCCAAGCCTCTCCACTGTAAGAAGCTTATCTTCTCCCTCCTGTTTCTGAATCACTGTTCCCTTCCACTTTAGCAGCCAGGATGCTGATGTACTGCAACCACTGTTACTATAAATATTACATTCACCTTACTGCTGAAATGGCTTTTCACTCCTCCCGTCTCCATCTGTAATCACTCACTTCCAAAGCAAGTCTAGTGTCCTTTGCTGCCTAGAAAAATGGTCTCCCCTTGATCTTTGGGGCTCTGAGTGTTCCCATAGCATCTCAAATCATCCTGAAGGATATTGAATATGTTCATGTCCATCTTTCTGAAAAGGCTGGATGAAATCATCTTCTGATGAGTCAGATGCTTCTTGCTACTGGTAAGACAAATGTAACTGAGTCAATTTTGCCTTTGAGTGGTTTCACTTTTATTATATCCCACACAATACACTGACATTTTGACCTATGTCATACTTTGTTTGGAAAAAAAATACAACAAACCCTAGTGATTTTATGTGACATGTCTTTCTCGAACTTGCATGTTTTTTTCACTGATACAGTGTGATTAAATGTACCAGGTTACATTTTAATGCACTATTTAATTTGGACAGTGCCTTTCCCAACTAGTTCATCAGGTATGCTGAACAATAGAGGTTGGATTTGCAATATGCCGTTTTCTTCTGAGGGTGACATCTCTAGGTAGTGCTCCCACATGTGTTTATAATGCAGCTGGCACAGCACAAACCTCTGCTGTGAGTGTGACATGAGCAGTGCTGGCTGCAGTTTGGACATGATCACCACTACAGATGGGTGCACTCAGCTCTGGAATGCAACCTGAGCTGGCAAAACCTACATTTCAGTCTAGTTAATCATAATGTAGCAACCTGCTGGGTTTTTGAGGATATTGCTCAATGGTGGTTTTCCATATTTTGGGAGATGATGACTTTACACATGAATGGAGAGCTGCATGTCCTCATATGACACCTGATGTCTGCTTAGCAACTTCTGTCAGTTGTCCAGAGTACCTATTTTTGTCTCTAAAAGACATGAACTCAGCGCTCAAAAATAAATTTCCTCTTCTTTGTGGCAGTCCTGATTTTTATGATTTCTGTTGGAGTCCAATTCATGCATTTCTTATTTCCTTTCTGCATTGCATTTATTTCAATTGCACAAGTATAAGATCGTGAGATTCCATGATAAGATGATAGAGGCATTTTCATTTATCCCAGATGCTGCATCCTGCACATAACTATTTTCCTGTCAGTCAGAACTTGTTTGTCCTGCTGACATTAGTAACACTCATGTGACCAAAGAATTTTCCTTCCATAGAGAGAAATGCTGACCTGACCAGCATTGCTCATGGCATATTCTGTTCATTTGAAGTCTTTTGATTATGAAAAGGAGCTGGGGTTTGTTCTATAGACATGAAAAGAGAGGGTTTTTTAAGTTTCATCTTCTGTTTTCCAAATTTAACCCACAACATTTAGTTTAGATGATTGTATCACACAGTATAAAGTAAACTTGTGCTAGATTAAAAGCCATTTTATAGAGTTTACACTTTGCTGGTTTTATAGACTAGCATAAAACATAAAGGTATCTTGGGATTTTTTGTTCCTCCACAAGAAATTGAAGATGTTTTGCTAGCTGCTTGAAAACGGAATACCAGAATGTGCATTAGTGGAAAATAACCATTTTGATCATGTTAATGCTGCTCTGTGGGGCAAATTCTGCCTCATGAGGGCAACCTTAAATTCTTCTACTATTGGAATAATTATGTTCAATTATGATTTATAATCCAGGGCTTAATTTAATCCATGGATAAAACACGTGCTTTGTCTTCATCTTCACTACCCAGCTGTTAAATGTAGCAGAAGGGAAACATTTATCACTGGGAAATTTTGTTTTTTAAAAGTTTGTATTATAGCTTTGCTTTCATCAGGTTCTGTTCGTGGAGGGTATTCACTGGTGGGCAGTGTGTGTGGCTGGTTAGTCAACACAGACATTTACTGTTTTTCTCTCCACTGTTTGGCCAAGGCAGGTGCTCTCAAAGGTGTTCAGGTCAGGGAGGTGCCTTGTGGAGGTTTTCCACTTCATCCCCAGGCTCTGCTGATCTGTGTCTACATGGCATGCGAAGCTCCTGATCCTGTTTCCTCAGGCAGCTGGCCTTAGGAAAGGTCACACTGAAAGCTGTCCTGTGGAGAGATGCAATTAGAAAAACACTTCCCTGATCTTCGGAAGAAATGTGAGGCCTGGAACTGTGCAAGTTGTGTGCCTGTGTTTCAGTGTAGCCCGTGAGATTTACTAAGTGGAAATCTCTTTAAGTTGTCTCTAAAATAAATAAATGAGGTTCCAGAGCTATAGGTGCCTGTTTGGGAAAAGGCACTACCATGTAGTGTCTTTAGTGTGTCCCTAATAAAGACTAAGACTTGGGTGTGGGACTAGACCAGGACACACAAGCAGGAGGTCAAATTCCTCCTGTGGCGAGATATGACCTGATGTCCTTTGTGAATTTTGCCATTCAGCTTGATAAACCCCTACAGTTTTTCTATTGCGCAGGACAAAGCGTCTCTATTGATTTTTACAGCTTGATGCATTTTATTTCTGTTTTCTTGCAAAATCAGCACAAAGGGGGGAAATTCACAAATTATTGCACATAACTATGGAAGATTTTGGGGCTTAATGAGAGTTTTGTACTTACCTCTGAAATTTTAAAAAGCACATGTGTTGGACCATCCCATTGCTACTATTGCTCTTCTGGAAACATCATTGTTGAAAGCAGACTGATTACAGGTTTGACCATTGGCTATGTGGAAAATCAAACTGTCATGAGCAATTGCCTGTGCTTTTCATCTGGGGAGGGAAACACGAACACAGCTCTGGCTGAGTGGGCTGAAGTGGAAGTTATTGAACTCAGCCAGCCTGTGTGGTGTCTTCACCCAGGGAACCCTCAGGCATCACCCTCAAGTCAGAGCACTAAACTCTGCTCATGAAATCAAGTTCACCTGAGCTTTGTTTCTCAGGGATCCCAAACCCATATCAATTAGGAGAGGCTCTATCCTGCTAATGACCAGCCTGACATGTTATTACCTGGAAAAGCATGACTTAGGCTCATTTTAGCATTTCACTGGGTAGGGGGAAACCTTTTCAGTACTTCACACTGTGAAGACATATAAATATATCAGAAACTCTTCCAGAGTGAAACAGCCACCAGAAAAAGAATTTCATCCTTTCTCCTAGACTATAGACCCATTTTTGATCTGGATTTAAAGACAAAGAAGAGAAAAAAACCTTTCCAAATTATAAATTAATGGATCAAATATTTCTAAATAGAATTGGAACAGCGTCTGTGGTGTTTTATTATCTTTTGCCATACAGGGTTGTCTTTGAAAGGGGAAAAAGCTTAGTAAAAAGTAATTTCAGAGCCTTGACTGCTTTTTGATTACAATTCGGGATTACTGTTTTAATCACCGCTTATCAAGTAATACCGCAAACCTCAGAGCATGACCATCTTTCTCAGGGGAAGCCAGATTTAAAGGCCAATTTTCAGCAATCCTTCCTCTCCAAAACTCTTCTAACAAATATGGAGGGATAATAATCTGTGATATTACAGAAGACTTTAAGCAGTGCCCAAAACTCTGTGTTCTCAGATTTCATCTGAGTTTTTCTTATTGTTGTAGAAGTATGTTGTTAGCAGACATATGAGCATATGTCTAAGCAAGCTCGTGTTCCAAGGCAGCCTCCATTGGGGTGCAGGATCTCGAGCAAACTTTACACATGCAAACATGTCTAGATAGCGGTTGAGTGTGTACCTTGTCTTCGTGTGCAAGTAACTGCTGCAGAATGGCTTCACACACAAACTGAAGCTCTTGCAAAGACGTGTATGAGCAGCCACGAGAGATACTGGAGTTAAAAGATGGATTTTTGACTTGAAGTTACTGATACTGCATGTTTTTTTCTGTGGCTGGAGCTGGGTGGCAGCATCTGAAGAAGGATGAGAGAATAGGGAGCCCTTGGCTTCTGCAGTGCATTGGGGTCATGACTGGGTGTTTGTGAGGGGAAAGACCCCTGTTTAAAATTTAAGCAGGGTGCTCAGTAAAGACCTAAAGTGGCCAGGATCAACCCTGGACCCGTTTTCTTGTGTATTCGTTGTTGACTCTCTCTCACAGTGGAGTGCCGTGAGCCTCTCTATAGGATACCTGGTATGTGTTAGTTCCTCCAGAAGAATATTGCTGCTCTTTTTAAAAGTGAAGACTGAACCTCCCTCCTCCAAAAAGCTTGCATCTCATGAAAGTAACAAGATTGATCCTGACCATAATTAACTTCTGTCTGAATTATTCAAGTGCTACTCAATAACACTAGGGATGGAATAGGACCATTAGATCTTTACGTTTCTTCTCAGTAAAAAGCAGGATGTAACCTGATGGGAGATGATGTATCTTTTATTGAAGTGTTACTGTGAGTCATCTTTGCTACAAGGCTCAGAAGATGCTGTTGCTTGCTAAGGGGACTCCAGAGCTGGTTCTCTGTAGAGCTAATTTACATGTGGTACATGAGCTTGTAGACGGTGCTTGAAATGTGTGTCCTACAGCTGAGGAGGGCAGTGTTCACTCCAAGGCTGGTGTTCCTGGGAAAAGCAGCTCATGCAGGAACACCTATGAACAAATCACTACTTTTTTTTCGTTGTTGTTGTTATTTATATAAAGAGAGTTTTGAATGAGGCGCTAAGTAGTGTCAAGGAACTGATTAATGGCTGAAGGGATGTTTATTCAGCTTCCTGTAGTAACAGAGAGCTCCTCACTACTGCTGTAAGCATCCATATTTTACCTACAAGTGACCAGCATTGCTGCAGAAGTCAGAGTAAAAACAATTAAAAAATGCTCACAAGCTATACTTTCAAAAGGAAGGGGAACCTTTTACCTCTGAGTCCTCAGTCACAGTAAGACTGGCAGGGAATGACAGCCTGGAGGTCCTCAGGTCCTCAGCTTGTCTGTGTGGTAGCCTACTGAGCTGATGTCTCTGACAGGGGGAGCCTGGCATTCTGTCCCTGCTTGTTTCTGCTTACAAAATTACCATCATCTTCCTCTGCTCGTTCTGCCAGCCTAAATCAATGTGCCAGCCAGCTCTAAAAAAAACCAAAACCCTCCACCCTGCGAAGAAAATACATCAATGCCAGCAGCTCCTTCACATGAATGAGCCTCAATAAGCAAACCACTGTGCCTGGGTGGCAGAGGAGGAGAAAAACAAGAAATTGATAAAGAAATATATTTCACTTTCAGGCTTCTAAGATGTTGGCTTAAAAACAACAGGGGGAGCAAATAAATCCAGTCATTTTTTTAAAATCATGAAAAATACACTGACAGTGGCCTGCAAGATTAAGTGGTTTGAGGTTTTTTTTGTCTACAGAGGCAGGCAAGAGGGCCTAGGCCTGGGAATAATTTTCAGGTTTTGCTCTGGGGCTCTAGTCATGTTCTTCCAGGATGGATTGGCCTTAATCTGTCTCAAAGCATGATTCCCAACCCTCTTACTGCTTGTAGTGTTCAGTCAAGGTTTTGGGAAGCTTGGGTTAAACTCCTTCCTTTTTCAGATAGCTGCAGGAAGTGGTGACACACGTGTGGTCATGCAAAATGCCAAAGCAGAACTGCTTGGAAATTCAAACAGTCACTCTTATGAGGGCAAGCTGAGCAGTGCCTCATTTTCAGTCAGAAGATCTTGTGTACAGCTTTTCCCATAGTTACCTGTCCCAGAAGGATCTTGAGCATTAGAACAAGGGTTTTGTGCCATGTCTATCTAGTGTATTGCTCACCAGGCCCATGTTTGATTTATTCTGCTGTGTAGGTTTTTCCCCATGCATCTATAGAAAACACGGAGTAAATGACATAGACTGAGTGAAATTGTATTTCCCAAGCCTCCACTGAAAACTTAATTAAACCCACAGGGTCTTGTTTGGGGGTAGAAAAACAGCAGGATGCGGTGCTGAAGACCAGTAAATAAATTGTTGATGTTCCTTGCTATTTTGCTCTGCTAGTAGGGATGTGAAAAAAATCAAAATCCATTATTTCTACCTGACTATTTTATCATTAGCAGCTTCTTTGTGTTTTATCCATGACTTCCTGTTGAAGGAAACTGCACTGGGGAAAAAGGAGTTTTTAAAGGTTGGACTTAGGCTCATAAATATACAGGGAGCTTCTCTGCTGAGCCTGAAATGCATTGCTGCTATTTTTCATCCAGTATATCTCATCACACAGGCTGAACTAGAGACTTGATGGTGTCGCTTGGAATGTAACGTGACTGTGTGAGAGCTCCTGGGACACAGTGGAGGCTGAAGGTGTAGGGGACACTTTGCAAGTGCAAGGACAGGATCCAGTGACATCAGTAGGAAAGCTTAGTGTGCACAACTGATTGACCACCCTTAATCCTTATCCCGGTGTTCAGTAACTTATCAGTTCCAGTGAATTGTATTTTATTTTTCCAGTGCTCTATCGAAGTAAGAGTCCAGGTGAAAAACAACTGAGGTAAAGTGACCTAGTCAAGGTCACACAAGAAGTCGATGTTGGAGAAAGGATCTGCACACTTTTTCCATTGCTTTGGCAAAAATGGATGGGGCTGAAAGAGAACTATGTGCCTTTGTCAGGTCCAGGCAGCAAGCAGAATACAGGAACAGCATATGTGTAATAAATAAGAGAATTGCTTGAGATCCTGACAGCTGCAGGACAGAGAAGACTAAAAATTTTATGCTGTGCCTGTTTTTCTTGTTACTTCAGTGGTGGCAAAGTCTGGAAATCAACAGTACCTGAAGCTGATGATGCTATTTGTAGTCTTCACCTCTTCTGTGAAACATGTGTTAGCCTTAAAAAAACAGTGTAAATGAGGATACAGTGTACTGTATTAATAGTGCTCCACACCAATGTCCATGGCCATGCAGGGCTTGCTAAAGTCCCTCTTCGGGGAAGGGAGGAGCTTCAGGAGGACATAGAATGGCATAGGAGAAGATGGGTTGGCACAAAGGGAGAGAGGGTTCCCGGGCACTTTGTGCGTGGGCATGAAGCCCTCTGGCTGATTTCCTTTAATCTGACACTGTGAAGCAGAGCAGTGGGAGGGGAAAGGGGCTCAATTTTTGCTTCTGTGTAGAAGTAGCCAGACAGATTTAGAAGGTATCACTCTTCCCTTTAGGGTTTTGTTCATGTACTTGCTCAATACTGCCTTCATATAGGTAGATATTAATGGAAGGACACTGTGGATTGGCCTTTTTAGAGAGTGGTTGTTAAAGAAGACTGTTATATTCAGTCTAAGTAATTGCTTTGTTTTCTTCTGTTTAATGAAACTGAAGAAGAGGAAACTTCATAACTTCTGTTTTACATGTAAAAATTTCTCCCCACTTTTCTCTTTAGGGCCTTTCCTTTTAATGGTGTAAGTACAAGTGAAGAATATGCAGTTCTTGGTGTTGTTATATGGAATGAATAATGTTTTTGGGCAAAGACCAAACTCGATTTCCAGAAGGCTGCTCTTCCCTGCCCATTCATCTGTGTGATATAAAACAAACCCAAAATATACTGGCATGATGAAAAGACTGTTTAGTATTCAGAGCTTCAAATACATTTAACGTTGTCTTTGCCTAGGAACCAAATTATTTCTTCAAGAACTGTACAGAGAACACTTAGCTTTCAATTTACAGCATGATCTGTGGAACATACTGCAGTGGTGAGTGCCCTGTGCAGTACTGCTGAACTTGTACCAACAATGGCTCTGAATACCATCTTGCAAACCTGCCTTGTCAGTGGGCATGTTGGAGATTTAGATCAGGAGACAGACTTTCTGATGCTTTTTCCCAGTGTTGTTACTGATTCTGGAAGATGAATGATCTACAAGAGAGAATAAGAGCTCAGAGCCCCATGGTTTAAGCAGTAGATGTTCTTCAGGCTATGTGTGGGACCTTCATTGAGTAAGCTGGTTAATGCATACCTTAATTTCCACTTTTTAAACTGGGGTAACCCACCCCTCTCTTAGACCTTTTCTTCAGCCTGAATAGGTTGCAAATTCTCAGTTCCACAAAGAGGAATTATAGGGCTTTAATGTCTTTGTGTGAGGCCGAGACCAACCAGGGCTGGTCTGTAATAGCTACAACTGCACAATATACAAATGTGAGGACAAAACTTTGTGTTTTATCAGGATTGAAAGAGTTGTGGAGAGTCCTCTGAAGTTCTGTGTCTCCCTTTGGACAAAGTAGAACATGTTATTATCTCATTTCTAATTTCATCTATTTAATCTTTGGCCTTTTGCTGGTATTGCTAATGATAGCAGGACTGAATTCTCCAACTCATTCCAATTTGCCTCCAGACTAATGACAACCAAGTTATTCTCAAGTGTCTGTTTCTTGATTGTTCTTTTGAACTGATTCTGGTTTACTTTGGCTTATGTTGTGTGGAGGGCAAGAACTTTGCATCGTGCTCTGCTGTTCCCACAAGAGAGAACTGGAATTCTCCATTACATAGTTTCATAAGCTGCCCAGCCTCAACATTTGTTGTGTGTGTTTTGTGTTTTCATCTGTAGCGCAGAGCAGCAAACAAACAGCTCTGGCTCGTAAAGCTCAGCATACAAGGGGGACATGCTTTCCTATGGCTGAATTAGGAGTTGGAATCGTAGCTGAGGAACAAGCTGGAGCTTGGGTGGGAAGTGAGACGGAAGTCTCAGATCTTCATGGGAACGTGTGCTGTTGCTTTTATGCTGGAGAACTGACATGGATATTGCAGGGTACTGTTTCTTTAATGCCACTGGCTTCATTCATTCCTGGAGATATGAGGTATTTATTCATTCCAATTTATTAAGGAAAAATCATATCCAAGGGCTAGTTTCATTAAAACCTTTAGAAGAAGAAAATAGCTCTACTAAGTTAGTCTCTTAAAATAAAAAAAAAAAAAAAAAAAAAGAAAAAAAGGAGTAATGCCAAATTAATTGTGGAAAGGTCTTTTGTTGTGAGTTTTCTTTTTTTTTTTTTTTTTTTTGTTAGTTGTTTTGGGGTTTTTATTTGGCCCCTCCTTATTTCTGAAGCCATTTTGTTAATGGTACAATAGCTGTCACATGCTCTTATCTGATGGAGGGAGATGTGCAGCAGGAGCATGCACAATCCACTGGGGACCCAGAGGTTTCCACAGCAATTTTGTAGAAATCCATAACAAATGCATTGTTAGGTTGGCTTATTCCTTCTCTTTCCTGCTGTGTAAAGTATTTGATATTCAAATTAAAATGGTGCTTGTTTAGGACAACTCAGTTATAGAATAAGCCTGGTAATTGGTGCCCGTGGGACTGTTTACACTCTGCTTGGTGTAATCCACTTATGGAAAATTAATGAAAGGCAATTTCCTCCTCCATTGTAGCTGTTTTAATATGTACACTATGTCGTTTCCTCTTCCAGCTGAAGCCTCAGATGGTTATTTTGGGACCAAAGCTCAGACAAACTAACGTGCTCCCTGGAGAGCTCCTTAGGGTTGCGGGTGCCTTTGGCGACGTGGAGGTTGTGCGAGAGCCCCCCAGAGCAGCGACTCAGAACTCCAAACTATTCCTGTTCCCAGGGCAGGCCAGGAGGAGTAGTTTGCTACCAATTTATATCCCTCCACGAGACTTCCCAGTGGCAGCTGAGCTGCCTCGGAGTTTTGTTGAGCTGACAGATGAGAGCTGTCTGGCTGTCCCCTCTGGGCCACAGTGCAAATCTGCACCTGAACGTTCAGATCCAGGGTTTCCTCCTGCCCCAGCTCTGGGGAGCCGGCGTAGGCAGGGGACATGGGCTTTTCTTGGCAAGCACATGGTCTGAGTCTGAATCTTGACTGAGCTAGCTGTAATTTATTTTTTAACTTCCTCAAGTAGCCACACAAGACCCTTTTGTAATATTGAGGAGAAAGCAGAAGGGGAAAGAAAGGGGTTATTACACACCTCTGCAGTCTGTGATGTACTCAGGATGCAGCTTTAGTGGGATGGAGTGTCAGTACAATTTCTTGTACGCCTGAAAAGACATTGTTTTCCCTGCAGGCTGGTGAAGGGAGGGAGGAAGGAAACCCCTCAAATGCCTGAGTGAAGCCTGAGCTCAGGGCCTGCAAACAGCACTCACACAGTTTTGGGCTATGGGATACCTGAGTCAGTGTGGCCACAGCAAAGAGCTTCAGATCCAGAGCAAATACCAGCAGCAGAATTTGGAACACCGAAAGTAAAAGTAACATTGTTGTATTATTCACAGTGGCTACAGAAAAGTTTGCTGAGGAAATGTCAAATGCAGAGAACTGGAGCTCAAAGAGTAGAATGAAATCAAGATGATTCTACAAAAATTACCAAACTACGTTGCCTGAAAGTGATGTGAAATCATTGCCTCTTACCTCAGCAGTAAAGCACCAAGGGTGACATATAGGAAACATGCTCAGTTTGACCCAGACTTATTACTTAGATGCCATCACTTCTGTCTTACCACAAATTCTTTTCCCTCCTTCAGGGAATGGACAGACCTTATCACTAAGAAATGCCCTTATTCTTTCCGTGTTCAGTCAGGCTTCCTATCTAGACTTTCACTCCTACAAATCAAAAATGTTGTAGCCTTCTCTAGCCTTTTCTTAGTGTCCTTAAAATCTGCATAATTCTCCCTGACCCAAACACAATTACAAATGCTGAAATCATCTTTCTGATTCTCCCTTTGCCTATTCTCCTGGGAACTCTTTAAAGTGGGGACCTACCATTTCTTAAGTCTCTGCTGCTTGACCTTTGGAAATCCAAGTATTTTTGCCATATGTTTCTGCTTCTTTGTTCTTTATGTGTGCAGCACAGATCTGAACTGTATCACCTGCTCTTTGAGCCCCTCTCAAGATCTTTCTTTCATATTCTTCTGCTAAGAAATTACTTGGGTAAGATTAGGTTTACCAAAAGAGGTAGAGGGAGAGAGATTGTCCCTTTTTCTCTCCCCCTTCATCATCTCCCAGATGGTTTTAAGTCTGAATAAATAGCAGGGGACAAACTCTCCCTAGATACTGATATGGAAAACATGGAAAAATGCATTATTGTATTTGCATCTTTCTCTGGTCTACTAACATGGTAACACTTGCTTGGGAAATGTGTTGTTTTCCAGAGAAGGTCCTGGTCAGTGTGGGCCAGAGCTGCTGTGCTTTTTGCAAGTTCAGAGCCCAGGGTACAGGCAGGAAATCCTTTGCTCAGCTGTTGTTTTACCCAGTTCAGCAACATCTCAGGCCTGTTCTACAAA
Source organism: Grallaria varia (assembly GCA_013396735.1). Classification (NCBI taxonomy): domain Eukaryota; kingdom Metazoa; phylum Chordata; class Aves; order Passeriformes; family Formicariidae; genus Grallaria; species Grallaria varia. The sequence goes on from VWZG01002670.1 coordinate 1,416,294, forward strand.
CCACGCAGTAAAACTCACCTGCACAGCGCTCTGTCTTGACTATTAATAACTTGATGTATTGTGTGCAAGGTCCAGCTCATAACGGCCCACGTTCCACAGCTCATTTGGTGTCATTCTGAGGAACATCACTCTTATCTACTGGCAGTGTGATCTTTGAAAACAAGCTTCATTTTGCATCTCTGTCCTTTAGGAGATTGGGAAGATTTACAGCCTGCAGATAATGAGGATAGGTGAACTTGTGTCCTAGGGAATGGGATGGAGGCGATGAGCGTGAGAGATGAACAAGCCTGGGGTCACCTGGGTGTTCTCACTGGCATTATCAGGTAGAGATGAATCAGATGCACTCTGCCTCACCACTCAGCTGGGTTCCTGTGCAAGAACCAAACCACTCTGTGACAGAGCATCTTCCAAACGCTGGGCCATCTACAAGATGCCCTCAGAGATGGGTGGAAGGGGAGAAAAAGAATCTTTTAAAGGCTTTTATTTAGTTCATTGACACTACAAGCGTATTGGGAGGGAAAGACATTTTGGGAAAAATTTTCTTCAACAGTCAGTTGAATGTCATTGAGAAGGTCTGACTGTTATCTCTGGGTGATTGGCACGTTCTGCTCTGGATTGAAGGAAACTCAGTTCTTATTAACATATCTCCTCTTCTTTTGTCACTTTTGAAGTCCCTGTGGACTTTAATTTTTGCACGGTGCACTTTATTATAATTTCTTTTGAAGAAAATAATGAAAGAGACTTGCTTAAGAGGTGTCATGTTTCCTCAGGACTCCTGGGTTCAATGGCACAAACTTCCAGCTGTCTTTCAACAATTCAGTGTTGGTTTTTGCCATGCATTAAATTCTCTTTGTGGATACTAGATGTAAATGGTATATATTCATTAACTGTAGGAGTTACGTTGCACTTTTTACCATGTAGCTGCCCAGCTGTGGAAGGTGGAGTGCAGTCTGTGGTTCCCTGAACGACCTGGGCAGTGTTTTGTAAACAGGGAATGAAGCTCAAATCCATCCTTGGTGAATGTGGTGGGAGATGGGCAGTGGCTTCCTATATGTTGGGTCTTATGATATGAACAAGGACAGCAGCACAGATTGAGTTAGTTAAAATGGACTTCATAAGGAACTCTAGTGACAGGACAAGGGGGAATGATTTTAAATGGAAAGAGAGTGGGTTTAGATTAGATGATAGGAAGAAATTCTTTACTGTGAGGGTGGTGAGGCATTGGAATAGGTTGCACAGAGAAGCTGTGGATGCCCCAACCCTGGAGTGTTCAAGGTCAGGTTGGACAAGGCTTTGGTCTCATGAAAGGTGTCCCTGCTATGGCAGTGGGGCTGGAACTAGATGGTCTGTAAGGTCTCTTCAAACCCAAACCCTTCTATGATTCTATGACTGGGTTATCAGTGATTCTGGGAACTGCTTGGATGAGCAGTTGTGGTGAAATAGTATTTTGCGCAAGGAGTTCACCTGAAATTAAGTGGAGAAAGTACATGAGGAAAGTGAGAATATTTGGCTTTATGCCACAGTTCTTCTAAGTAAAATGAAAGGAAGCAAAAAACTTCTCATAATTATTAGTACATCCCTGTTCCCTTATTGTTATCTGCAAATTATTGGGAATAGAAAAGAGAAAAAAAAAAAAAGAGAGTACCTGAAAATCACTCTACTGTCTGTAAAATTTATGACAGATACTTTTCATTTAATTCATTCAGGAAATCGATGTGTCTTACAGAATCATTTGACTGTGGTTGGCAGTGAAATGATAAATATACATGAAAACAGAATTGGATTAATAATTTTTGACAGGTAATATAATGCAGCTGTTGCTGAATGATATTAACAAGAGAAGGCATGTTAAGTCCCAATGTCAGAGTAAGGCTAGGTGGTTATAATGTCTGAATAAATTTCATGCTGTGACTGAAGACTCTTGATGGCAGATGGAGATAGACAATATAAAGTTCCATTAAAAAGTCCTTTGCTTTGCTAATTCTTGACTCTTTTTACTGGTCAGTAGTCTGCTCATCGATCTTGGCTGACTGAAATAGGATTTCCCCGTTCTGTCTGCCTGAGCCAATAGATTTCATTTGCAATATACTGAGTTGTGAAAAAGTGGGAAACAGCTCCCGCAGAAGGCTGTCGTCATCTGGGTAGGGCAGCATCTCTCTTACAGCTTCCTTCTTTTCTAGGTAAGACTGAGATTTTTAGATTTCCTTCTTCAAGTTTACAAAATGATTGTAAAGAAATATGAAAGACAAAATGTTCTTTGTGAAGGACATCGGATTTGGTTTATTGCAGTTTTCCTCTTCTAGTTTGTCTGTTCCACTCTATTTTTTCATTTTTTGCTACCCCTCCCCAGTTGTGTCTCAGCTTTCACTTGTGCAGTAATTTTTGCCCCCAGATAATGGAAACCAACCAGAACTCACCTTAAACTGCCTATGACTTCCACCTGGAAAAGGGTATTATGTGTGCTGTTTCTTACAAAAGACAGAAAGGCTGAGGTAACCGTATGCTGTCACTGTTCATAGGATGACGAGTCAAAAAAATACCTTCCACGGGTCCTTGATCTCTTTGGCTGAAGTGCTGCGTGTTCTTTGGCACAACAAATCTGGCTGAATTCACCCCTTGCTCTTATTCACACCAGAAACGTCCCCCTTGTCACATTTGGATGGTGTTTGAATGTAAGTTTAGTGAATGTTAAGTAGGTTTTGTGGGTGGCAGGTTTCATTTGGGGTATCTTTTACTTTACCCTGCAACAATGATTCCTTGTCTAGTGAACTAGAAGGTGTCATTTTAAAGGGCATTTAAAGAGGAAAAACAGTTTTATAGGAGTAGAGATGTGTAGAGACAGTAGGATTCAGAGCTGTGAAACAAACCCACATATACTAAAAGAAAAATAGGAATTAAGATCATCTGTGTCAAGTATTTCTCCTTTACAGCAATGTAAATCTGGATGTTCTGACAGTGATGAATTTGGTGACTGTGACTTCAATGCATGTTGAGCTCTGGCCAGGTAGATGTTAAATAGGAATAAGCATATTTTAGAGATGGCAGAGATTGCTGAAGCTTAAAGGATTAGTTCTGCCACTGCAGAAGTCAGGACTTCTTGTATAAATTCTCATCCAAGTTTTGCAAAGGGTTGCTATGCAAAAGCTGTTCTGCAGAGAAAGAGGAAGACAAAAAAATCTTACTTCTCAAACTCATGTGCTAAAACTTTTTAAACACTAAGTTATTTAAACAGTTCTTAGTGAATTAAAAACCTTGGGTAAGTGCTGAAAGACTAAGACACATGAAAATAGTTGGACTTTTTGTTACATGGGTAGATGCTCTGCAGCTCAGTAGAGCTAGATCGTATGGGATTTTTTTATTTGAGGAATTTCTTAAGGGAAAAACTCCTCCCTGAGTTTCTGCAAGCACTCACACTTCAGCTTGCAGACTCTCTAGATGAGTGTGTGGTCGCAAAAGCACCGTAAAGGGAAAGAATTTTTAGCCATTCATCAGCCCTTTGGGATGTAAGGAGGTAGATGAGCATATGATATGGTCACTGTCCTTGCTTGAACATGGAATCTCATCTTTAAAATGAAAAAATATTACTTTAATAGCATATTTGTAGCTTTGCTCGGAATCCCTGCAGTCAAGTCCCTTAAGCTTCACCAGTTGCTCAGAGGCACTGCACAACTTGGAGAGGATCTGCCATGCATTTCAATACCTGTTGGCATTTAAGATGTTAGCTGTTAACTTACTCATGAAATCACTTATTTTCCCTTGCGAAAGCTTTTTGTCTGAAGGCTCCATATCTCAGCCAGCATCTGCTTCCCTCTGAAAGACAATAACACTGCTGAGTGAGAAAATGGAAATATGTACAGTCAGAAAAATGCACTGATACAAAGGAGCCCCAAACCTGGGGTGTATTAACGTGATTTACCAGAGTTTTAGCACGTCTCTAGTGGGAGGCCTGGAAGAACCAGTGGGAGTTTTTCTATAGAATGGTCTGTTTCTCTCCAGCAGAAATGCAGTATCTCAATGAAGAGCCTCCTGTTTGAAACTGCCATCTCATGAACGGTTTTGCATTAGTTTTGGTTGTCTTCTAAAGGCTGAGAATTGCTGTAAGCAATGAAGTGACTGGGACGTAGAAGAGGATCTGGTTCGATACCTTTTATAGCTGCAAGAAATGGTTAACACAGGGAGAGGCTGGAATTAATGGAATTGTTCAACCATAGCTCATCTACTGTTCTGTCATGAAACCATCAGAGCTGCCATTTTATTACTCAGCCAGGACCTGGACGAACATTTTAGTGAGACAGAGCAGACAAAGAGGCAAGGAATATAATAGGTAGCACTGGAATTATACAACTCTTATTATAGCTTGTTTCAAAGATTATTTTAATTTAATTGATCAATTAGATAAAATTACATACTAGAGTGCTGCTGGCACAGGCTTGGGTGGGTGCTACCAGAATTTGTAATGTCCATCATATCAGTCACAGGTATCTTTAAAATGATTTACACAATGAAAAAGAATGTTTTTAATTAGAGCATTACGTGTTATCTTTACAGGAATACTTAAATGAGCAGTGGGAGCAGTGCCTTGATAATATCCCTGCAAGAAATATTTCTCCAAGCGTACAACCCACAGATCTTGAGATAGACACATTTTGACTGGCTTTACAGCTTCACATATCCACTTTTGCAGTGATTAGAAATAAAACCACATCAGGAGACTAACCTTCGTGCCCAGGTTTAATTTCCCTCAGTTAGAAACTGTTTTTTTCCTAATGTGTTAGCTGTTTTCCCCTTCTTCTTCATTTTTATTCTTTCGACAGATATCAACAATTTCAGCATAATTTGGTCATGCTAGGCTTTGAACAACATAGTATTTAAAAATAAAGAGGCTTCTTGTTCACAGTTCTCTCTAATCTGGACAGATCCTCAGCTTGTTTTGATAGCTTTATATCCTCTCCCTTTCACCACCTTCTATTGCTGAGTGATCTTGGTACTCTTGACTACTGAAATATGGTACAGTTTCTGATACTGCTCTTTCAAAGCCTTTCTGAATAAAGATTCAGCAGCCATGTGTATTAGGCAAACATCAGCAGCATGAAAACTAGTTATGTTCAATTGAATGAAATGCTTTTAGAAAATATATAAATTTGTCTAGCAATGCTCACAGGAAAGAGCCCAAACTCTCTTTTTACCCAACTTTTAATGTCACCTTCTTTGGCTTTTGTGTCTAATAAATGCCAGGGGTTTGCAAATATACATTTGACAAGAATGAAAAAGGCTTTGTTCAGCTTCTGCCCAAGAAAGAAAAAAATAAATTGTCTAACTAACCCTGGCAGTTCTGCTAAGGCAGAGGAGACACTTGCCTTAAGTAGCACAAGATGTGTGATAAACACAGATAAAGATGGATTTCTGTGCTCTGCTCAACTGATGTCAGTCAAATCCTAGCCGGGCTTTGCTTCCTAAGAGATCAGGTTTTTTTGTGCTGGGCACTGAAATAGATCTGGAAGGCTGAAGTCTTCCCTGGCCCTTAACTCTACGTGCTGCATCGGCATCTTCCCAGGAATCCAGAAGATTAATATTTTCTGGTAACTATTTGGAAGCATTCAGCTGAGTAATAGGGTAGGTATTCTACTCAGGAACTCATTTTGTCTGCCTCTGTGTTTTCTAGTTTATAGTATAATGAGATGAGTTACTAGCCAGACACGCAGGACAAATGATATGCTGGGGTTTGATTCCCCCCGCCACGCACTTCAGGTGGTTGTTTGTGTCTGTGTGGAGTGGATGCAAAGCAGGGTAGATTGGTAGTGGTGGATTCTGCCACTTGCATTTGTTTTGTAGATGTTGCTCTGAACAGGGTACAGGGAGAATTGCCAAAGCAGAGCAAGGCAAGTGCCTGCTGAACCTGTCAGTTGGGTGCTGCAAGGGCATCTCTTACATGCAATCATGGACCTTCTGAGTTTAAAACACTCAAAAAAACCTGTACAAATATTAGGCCTTGTCCTCCATCACAGGACAGTCCAAACTCTATCCTAGGACATCAGGATTCCAAATTGCCAAGCCTGTCCTTTCTGATTTTGAGCCTTTTTACATTTACCTTGCACAGGGTAAAGGACTGCAAGAGATAGAAACGGGCTAATAAAGCATTGAGCTGTCTTGTTCTTTCAGTGGATTGCAAGGTGAGATACATGCGTACTGCTAGGGGTTTTTTGGGGCAAAAAGGTAGATTTGTTCCCAGCCTGTACAGTTTTCGTTATTTTTCCAGGGAGAATGAGGTGGGTTGAGGACAATAACCTGAGGATGAAACTGTTTCTAGCAAAAGTGTGTTCTACATTTGCTGTGTGGTATTGTAAAATAGGGCAGGCATTTGCAAATAGGAGATTGAGACAGGGGAAAAAACTAAAGGAGATGTCTTTGTTTGTTCTGCAAGCCCATGACAGATACAGAGATCTGTGTTAGTTTTTGTGGATCACGTGCTTTAACCAACTCTTGCTGTTTTACTGCTAAGGAACAGCCAGGCTGTGGTGGGGCCCTGCAGAACACTCTCCAGTAACTCCTGCTGCACTTTTTGGTGCTGCGTTACTGCTCATCTCTGTCTCTCACTTCTCCCAAGCAGGAATATAACCTGGAATATGACTCCATGTGGGCAGGCTGTGCCTGACTGAGAGGTACAGGATAAAACGGGGGAGTGGTGAGGCAGGAGCTGGCACAATTCCTTCCCCAGGCCCCTCAGTTAGTGCCAGTCCTACACAAGGCACTGTGCAAAGGCTCAGTCCAGGTCACGGTTGACTGTGAGGTGTCTCTCTTTTTATTAAATTTTATGCTTGCTAAAGACTCCAGGCAAAGCGTGAGATAGTGCTGGGACCCTGAAAAAAGAAAACACACAAACCCCCTCATGTCCATCTCTAAAATGATATGAGTAGTGTATCTGATTTATGAAAAATGTATAAATGTGACTTAGGAACAGCTTGTGCTTTCACACTAAATAAAAGCAGAAGACAGAAGAGGGAACTTGAATGTCTGTGAGCATACTCATGTATACAAATGACTGTCATAAATCTTTTTGCATGATTGCTTTGCTTTGTGGCATCTCTTTGGGGAGTTCTGCAGGGGAAAAAGCCCTGCAGTTTGAGAAACTGGGAAAAAAATTGCAGAAGAAAATGGATTTGCTGATATAATTATGCAATTCATGTAGAACATATTTGGTCTGCTAATCAGAATGGAAGGGAAAGGCCTAGGCAGTGGTGTTGGTTTAAGGGAATTGAATTAAAAGACCAAACATCCTGGGTGAGACTGCTGCAGCCTCAGGAGGCATGCCTGGCTCTGGAGAGAGTTGGAGACAGAGCCTTGCAAACCCTGCTAGTGTCTCACAGCTGAGGAAAGAAAATGCTTTATTCTGGCAAGATGGGCTGGGGAGAAAACAGATTCCTCAGCTGGTATAAATCTGCCTTGACATTGGTGCTCATTCATATTACCTGCAGATTTGGTCCACAGCATCCTCAGTCTGGTCTTGAAGTCACTCCTGATTGTGGTCCAGCTCCATCAGCCTGGAGCTCGGGGTAGGATGCAGAGCTCCTGGGAAAAGCAAGATATGAATCCTGGGGAGCTCATCTCCCACGGGAATTAGCGCTGTCATGGCCAGAACACATCCTGTACCCCAAGCTGATGTTCCTCTGTGACTGTGCCACAGCTCTGCCCTGCTGATTGCTTCAAAGCATTGTTCCCCTTTGTCTCTTCAGGTTAGATGGTGGGTGACTCTTAGTGAGCCTTCTGATGTGGAAAGTAGGAGAAAGTGAAATGAGATCATTAAGAAAGATGGCAGAGAGGGGAAATGAGAGGAAAGACAATAGAAAAGGAACAGCTGAACTGTTTGTGCCCTTGTAATGTGGTTGACAGCACTGTGCTTTTCTAGGAAAGCTTCATCCTCTGTAGGGGGAAAGTCTTCCCCGCCAGACCCAGGCTAAGGAAGTGTGATTGGCAGCCCTGTTTCTTGTTCCTGCCTCTCATTGTGTGGTCCTGATGTTGGTCCGAGTTGTACATCCCACTGTTGCTTGCATATAATCCTGCTGGGCCCAGGACATACCTGAGAGCCATTTCTGAAATTAATAGTTTGCAGAGGATTTCCTGTTAATTGGCCAGGATTTTGCATGCTTGTGAAATAGTTAAATAATATAGAAATAATATTAATAGTTACAAATAATAATTAAAAACTATTAAAGCTGCAATAAAGTATCCCCCAAAACTATATTTGGATAGTAAGGAAGGATTTGCTTTGATCATATGGAGAACTACTTGCAAACCATGGTGGATGTGATTTTCTTTCTGGCAAAAGGGTATTGCATGTATGATAGAAGAGCTCAGAGCAACACTCATGATGGTGCCCTCATGCCTGTCCTGAAATGACTGTATGTGATGCCAGCAAGTTCAATCAAGCTGATCTATCCTGCTCTTCCTAACATCAGCCATCTGGCTCCACAGCCTTTGTGTTGTGCATGACCAGCCAGCTGGCCATCTGCACATCTCAACTTCCAGAGCCCAAAGCCTCCCTTGGACCACAGCCACTGCAGGGACTTGAAGAGCTGCTCAGACTTCCATGAAGGTGTCACTCCAGAGAAACTGTCTATTATATTCAGTGAAAAGAGCAGGACCCACATGGAAAGGCCAATGTCTTTTCTTCCTGTCATTGAACTGTGATGCAAAAAGGAAGAAAAGCAAAGATTATAGCAGAGTTGCTGTTAGTGTGGGGGATGCAAAGTCCTCAGCTGCTCCATGCTGCTGTGGTTTTATTTTTTTAAGGAGCTACTTGCACTAGAAGCATAATAATTGTCTTTGATAGATATTTGTCCCTTTCAGTTGAAAGCCTCTTGAATTTTGAAAGTCAGTAGACAGTCCCTTTCACCTTCCTTCAGAGAGTTTTTGAAGAAACCAAAGAGATTCATGTTAAAAAGGGAACCGCAGAACCTATTCTGTGGTTTTCTCAGGCCATGCTCAGTTCCTTCATCCGAAGCATTTGTTTACTCAGACAGCTCCCAGAAGAGCCAGGCTTTGGCTGACATCCCCTAGCACGGGAGAACAGAGGCAGCCTTGGTTCATCTACCAAGGCATTCGTTTGAGACTTTAAATTCACTTGTAAGTCCCAACTGCAGCTGTAGGAAAGCTGTCTCCTCTTCACACCTCTGGCAAAAAGAGTGCAGCCTAAATCTGGAGAACTTGAGTGTAAGGACAGGGAGGGTCTAAGCTGTCTTGTAAGCATCCATCTCATCTGGGAAGCAGAATTTTGGCCAAGAGCCTCATGCTAAATGGAGAGTACCATGTCCCAGTGCTTTGTAGAACAAAGTAACGGAGAGAGGGTGGGACGTATCTTGCTGTAAAAGGCACTCTGTGCGCTTTTGAAATTATCTTTGGTAACTCAGAGAAAGGTGCAGCTGTGCCTTTCATTGAACAGCAGTGGGGATGGTGGAAAGTGCTTACCCCTACTTATGCAGGCTTTTCTTTGACATGAATAGCCATCCTTCTCCCTGGCTGGGCTGCCAGGGGCTCACTGGATTCGTGTGCTCAGCAGCCCAGCAGGATGGAGACTGTGCCACAAGCGGTTCTTGCTGCTGTCATCCCGTTTTCTGTGGAGTGCGTAGTGTTAGTAACTGGATGCAGCAGGATTTGGTGGGTTATTTCCCTGTGCTGGAAATATGTCTAATCTGCCCTTTTCTCAGGCCTCCCTTTACTGTTATTGGAAGCCAGGTCTGGTGCAATTTTCCAGGCACAGGTTAATAGAATAGATTAGGGTTTTATTACTGTGATTATCTTACTGTTCTTTATGTGGGCACTGACCTAGAGTTTGAAGCGCTGCATAAAACCTAAAGGAGATCTAAGTCCCACTCATGAAAAATATCTTTAGATTAATACAAGTCTGATCCTGCAGACACTCGGGAAACAGTGCGTGTTCCCATTCACCTTCACAGGCTGTTACTGGGAGCAGGGGTGCTTGTACTACCTTTCAGTAACAAAGCACTTGTATGTAGCTCCTCAGAGGTAGATGCAGCATAATTAGGAAGGGAATTTAAAGGGTTTCAGCAGGAATTTTCCAAGCTCCCAAGTCATTAAGGACTATAAGCACCAAAGATATGGAATGACCATTGTGCTCTTGAGGCCTGAGCTTCTTAAATTCCACTTACTTCTGCGTGGTGTTTGATACAGCCACTGTTAGTTGCTATATGGTTTTCAGATCATCTTGGTCTCTGTTGTACACATTCTGTTTACCTTTGCAAGCTTGCAGAGGCTCTGGAGGGCAGTTCACCACTCTGTTCCCCAGTGTGCCTTTAAGTGTTATTTATTGCAAGACAAGTTTGGAATTCCTTGTTCTAGTGCTGTGAAAGGTGATACTTTTGAACATAAAAGCTATGATTTGAAAGAACAACAAAAAGATCTGCCCTGTGTCGTTCACCTGGTCACTGTTGAAGAAAGCAAGTGCCCTTGGTGTGTTAAAGGAACTTACAGTTGACACTTTCATCAGGCAGCACCAGCAAAGCCCTTGAATGAAAGCCCGATCAAAGGTGTCAGTTCAGCTGCCAAGCCCACTAAAATGTCAATGGGATTTTCTTCAGGTAGTAGAAAATACTAATTGCCTACTTCTACTGAGAAGCCTGTGTTTTTATAATTTTTACTATCTAAAGGCAGTGTCTAGACACCTACCAAATGTAGAGCCATTTGATCTATTTCCCACTGGATTTACTTCCATCCATGCGCAAAAAGTACACAATCGACTCAGGAAAAGCAGCAGAGTTTTGCATAGGTTCAAATGACTGTGTAGTGCTAGGGTGAAGAGACTATGACTCCATATTTCTCTGTGGAAGACAAGGAGATCACAATAGGAATGTGATGCGGTTCCTGATTTTGCTTTGCTAAGCCCAGGGGCCTTGTCATGTTAGTTTGGAAGATTGATACTTTCTTTTCAACTCTGCCTCCAGGAATACTGTGGGTTGGGAAGAAAAAACATGCCAGAGAAAGGACTGAACTATGCAGCAGATAATACTGCAGCTGTTGATCATGGATGCAAGAGTGATTATTTTTAAACTTTTTAAAATTAGATAAAATAATGATGAAAGAGATTTGTCTTTTCACTGAGCTCCAGCCTCCCGATCAGGTTTTTTTCTCCCTTGTTTTTTCTCTTTTTTTTTTTTTTTTTTTCTCTCTCTCCCTTTCCCTTTAAGTGCAATCAACAACAACAAACCAGGTCTACAGCAGTTTGATGTTTATAAAGTGGTCCAATCATGGCTTCACTTCTGGGCAGGAGTAAATAAATTCATCAAGCAATTGATGCTTTTGCACTGCTGTTATGATAAATGTTGCCATCAATTATACCAGTATGCTCAGCCTGCAAGGAGCTGAACGTGCTGCCTGATAGGAATGACAACAAGACAATATGTGGTTCCCTCTCTTTGTGCTTTGTATTCGTAAACACAGCTCTCCAATTATACTAATTTGTTTGTTTGGATTAGCCAGCAGATTAAGGAATGTTTTTAGTTAACACTGGAGCATAGCACACATTAATATTTTGGGAAACATGACATAATTCTCTGCGTTGGGCTGGAATCAGGGGAGTCTCAGTGGTGCTGAATTTTCACCAGCTCTGTGCCATTGGAGCTGAAAGGGCGAACACTTGTCCTGCTGGGACCTCTGCTTATTGCAGCACCAAGAGAGGTCCAGATGTCGCAGAGTACAGGGCAAGGATGAGATAGGTCAGCATTTGAGAATCACCTGCTTTCCCAACTGACTTCGGATTCCTCTGGAAAAGATGGTACCGTTCCCACTACTGAAGATATTTGTTCATTGATATGTTTTGATGAGCTTGTAGGGAGTAGGTTTTAGGAGATCGTGTATTGTTTCAGCTCAGGAGTGGCAATAATAAGGTAGCAAACTGGCTTTTGTTTGGTTTCAACACGGGTCTCAGTGCCCTCCCTCTTTTGTTCCTGTGTGGTGTTGAGCAGAGTCCTTGTGTGAAGTGATTACAAAATCTTTGTTAGAGAAGTGAAAACCAAACTAGCAGAGAGCAGTCTGTTAAACCTAAACCATCCTTACCATTATTTAAGACATCCTTTCTTTGATCACAAGCTGTGAAGTTGAAGCCTTGCATGAATTGAAGGAAATTAATTCAACAGAGAGTTGAATTTTCCTCCTTTGAAATGCATAACCAGCCATCACCTTTCAGAATTGGACATTGGCACTAAAATACCTAGAAAAAAGTGCACTTCTACAAAGTAGAAGTAAACATGCAACATCTGCTTCTTTTGGTCCAGAGTTCACATGACAGCATGTTTGTTTTACAATTGGAGTTTTAAAATTCAACAAGCATCTACAGACCCCATCTAAATGGCTGGTGAAGCATTCTTTACTTGTACTCCAGATTCCTGGATTACTTGCATGCAGCAATTAAGGCTATGGTGTCTATGGTGTGCCATCCCAAGATCTTTATTTGCCATGTCTGCTGTCGTCCTTACCTCACTCTTCTGTTGATCAGATGCTATGGTGGGGTAGCATCTGCTCTTTTTTGTTTAGGTGGGAATGGAGAGGAGGCACATCAAATACCTTGTTAATGGGCGCTACTGATACAACTTAAAAAAAAAAGGGGGGGGGAATCAAAAATACTGCAAAGTAATAAGTTGCTCTAGTAGGTGTGAGGCCAGGGATCAACCCAGCAGTGCAGCTGTTGAGACAGCTCTGAGTAGGGCCCGAAATCCCCATGTGCACATGGGAAATTCATCAGCTGGTTCTCTGTGGTTCAGCCCACTCCTCTGACCCAGCCAGAATCAAGCAGTGGCTTTATGGAAGGCTCTATGAGAAAAGGAGTGCTAGTTTTCAGACTGGGAGTGTGGTCTTTTGTATGTCCCAAATCACACGTTCAGCAATTCACTGGAGCTAGTAGAATGTCTGGTTCACTACAGGGCAGCACACATGTCATGGGCACTGGAGCATAAACTGAAAAACACAGTATGGAACATCCTTATTAAACACAGAGCACGGTCTGCAATCTGAAAGGAGGAAGGCGGGACCTTGTAATCTATTCTGCAGAGAACAATTGTGCAAGGGTTTATAAATGACATTTACAAATGATCAGAGGAATGCTGTGCTAATAGCATCCAGGCAAAAAATTCTCTGAAAGATAAGAAATGGGTTTCAGTTCGCAGAGTCATTCACTGTCTGTGGCAAAAGGATTTTGTCTTTTTAGCGTTTCTTCCAAGTATTCATCTGCCTCCTTATTGAGAACTCAGGCTTTAATCTAACAGAGTTCTGAGTTTCCAAAGAAGGTGGGGTTTTGTGTTTGTAAGTTGAAGGCTGGTTATGGGCATCATGTACTCTGTTGTCCTGCTGACTACTTCTTTAGTCTGCCATAACACAGGTAATGTATGCAATGATGTCAGGATAAAGAATGTGTTTGATTTACAGCCTCTGCTAAAGAAGCAGTGCAAGTCTCCTCATGCTGCCCCAGGCTGAAGGGCTGCCCTCTGGATAGAGTAGGGACACTGCTTTCCCTCAGTGGGACTGGTGGGCAGCAAGCAAGTAAAGGGCTTGACTGATTTTTCAGATTAGAAAAACCCACTTTATACTTTCATGCGCTCCTGTATGAGTGGAAAGTGCTGGGGTTTTGTGATCAGAGCCAATATGGAAAAGGATTTCCTGGTTCCTGGCAATCCCTGATGTTGCAGTGATGGATTCTAGGGTTCAGAAATGAAACAACTACACTCCCCTGTCTCCAGCTCTGGGCTCCTATGTATTTAGCTGCTTTGGTGGACAAAGACTGTATACACATAAATCCTTTTTACTCGCTAATACCCCACTTCTTGTTTTGTGCAATATTTGTGGAATGCTCTGAACTAACTGGTCTGCTCCTGATCTAATTGCAATTGGCCAGAATGGTGACACATGAAAAAGAAAAGAAATCAATCAGATTTTGAAGAGAATTCCTTTCTTGAGTGAATTGTCTGTGGAGCCAGTAGCAACTCACGCTGGTGGTCCAGCAAGTTGCCTTGCCATGAGCTTATAGAGGATGTTGCTTCCCAGACTGGACTACCTACTGCCACCACCCTCTCCCTTCCCCTTTCCCCCAACCTCCCACAACCCAACGCCTTCAGAAATTCTCAAAATAGTTCTGAATACCAAAGCTGTTCAATTGGAGAGGCAAACATTGCTATAAATACATGAAAAATAACAGAGGCACAGTGTACCTCATAGAAGGACTTTGTAAAGTTTTCTTTGCTGAGACACCAAGGAATATCACAGGGACTTTGCGTTTCCAGGGAAGCTATTTTAAGCTGTTCTGGAAGAGGCGAGTGTGATTTCGTACTTCCTTTTCCATCTTGCCTGACTTCTTGTAAACAGGCTCAACTTAAATACAGATAATTGAGTGAAAAGGGAAGAAAATAATGTCTTCTTATATACAAGTAATTGCTGTCACGTCAGATATACATATTTATTCTTGCCCCAGCTTTCTGCTCTGGCCGTGGTTGGTGGGGCACTGAGACAGCTTGTCAGGGAGGGACCAACCAACGGGAACAGCCTTTGCAGTGCGGGGAAACCAGGCTCGTGCTGCAGCTGGGTGTGAGCTGTTCTGCTAAGGGAGCCAGGCAGGTAAAGGAAAAGCTGTTTTGAATTTGACTGATTATAAATGATGAGTTATCAGGCAGCACAAAGAAGGAACTACTGTACCTTTCATAACACAGATACCCTTTGTTAGACTACAGACAAAAGTAGGCTTTGACTCGAGACTACAAGAGAATACAAGATGAGAGTCTATAAAGATGGAACATATTGATCTTCCCTTTATCTTTTCAAAGCATTACTCTTTTGTCAAGGGTTCCTATTTTTGTATAGCATGTCCCTATCTTATAATACTTTGTGCATTTCAATGCACCTATTTTAGGGAAATACTACATTAATGTTTTCTGTAATTACATTTTTTTAGCTGAATGTTTCTGAGTGATGAAATACGTATATTTTCAAACAAAAAAGTTACTCTGAAATGAGCTGGTAAAAGCAAGTAGATTCCCAGCCTAGCATGAAAGCACAGTTTCATGTTCCTCACTGAAGGTACATTGATTTATATGAACTAAACATCTTTTTCTCTAAGCTCCAGATCACAGTGGGTTGTTCTGAAGCATGCTGTCTCCTGTAAACTCTAAAAAAAGGAAGGTTTTAGTAAGGAGACTGGAGGTTTACAAATAATTGAGTTTGTTTATTTGTTTGTTGACTAAATCAAAACACTGGTAGAGAAAAAATCCAGGCTCAAAATGAATTCTTTAAGCTTTTTCAGTAAATGAAAAGATACGTATATAAAGCATTGACAGTTGTTTAGGGTCAGAATTAGATCTGCTTCACATCAGGGTGTCATTTAAAAACGTAGAAATTAAAAGTTGAAAATTTTGAAACAATTTCACAGTCTTAAAGTTTGTATGAAAAAACTCCTATTAACAGTTGCAATAGATTCTTATTGCCCATTCTGGCTTCTCTGAAGTCTATTTTTCAATGAATGAAATCCCAGGTTAGCCAAATGCCTTGTCCCCATGTGTCTTGAATAAAGAGCGCTGTTGAGTCACTTCCATGTTCTGACAACATATGAATGGACCACTGGTGAAATTCCAGGTAATAAGGGTTGATTAATGCTTTCTAATAAAATATATCACTGTAATGTGATAAAACACACACAAACATTATTCAAGGTGCAAACCTTAAGAAAGCTCTTAGTTGTTTTTTTTACCCTGTGAGGAAACAATTGAATCTGTCCCAAATCAGGTTTTTAATCCCCAGCTGCTATAAATCAAAGAAGAAAAGAATTAAGTTTCATTTGACTTTCCTGACTTTGAGCATTAAACATGAATAACTTGAAAGACTGAGGGAATTCTGCGATTTAAAATTCCAATACACTGCCCTGGTAAGCTCAGCAGGCAGCTGCTGAGGGTGCTGTGGGGCTCCAGAGAGCCATTGCAGAGGCAGGCAGCCCAGCTGGGAGATGACAGCTGGGTTTGCTTGGCCAAACTGAACAGAAATGAGCCAAAAAAGGGACTTGCAAACACGTAGATGTTGAGTGATTCCTTGTTCCGTGCAAGTTTTCCTTTCTCAAATGAGAAGTTATCAGAATTGAAACCATTCAGAATGTCAGATGTGGCAATGGGACACATTTATTCATCTGAAGGCTAATGGAATTTACTAGAAGTGCAGGATCATAGCTTTGGAGGGTTTTCTTTTTCCCATGTCTTCTTTTCTGATTTAAAGGTTTTCTTTCCGCTCAGTACAGAAAGTTTCTGTTTCTTTTCTAATAATGTAAGTTGCTTCATGAAAGTAAGAAAAAATAGAATGCCACAAGCCTTTTATCTGAAATTTTTGCACAGCTTTTTAAAGGAACCTCATAAATGACTGTATTTCTTTCTTCCCTCCAAAGAGGAAGAACTGGGGCTTAGCATCTTTACAAACCTTTTTATTTCTAAAAGCAAAAGAGAATTCATAGGTCTGCAGAGTTCTATAATTTGATTTTGCTCCACTCTTCACTTTGATGGAAAATGGAAATTTACCCTCGAATCTGGAAAATCTGAGATGGGTCTTTTTTTAAGTCTGTGTAGGTTTTTACAGTCAGTTCTGCAGTTTGTTTGCTGGAATTTCAGTGATACTTTAATATATCACCCGTTACCGTCTTTATTTCAGTGGACCATTCTAGATGGTAGTGGAGTTAACTACCAGTATTTCTGTTATGTGGCAACTTCATGTCCAACCTTTGCCATCAGAGAAGCACACAGAGAAAAATTCCTATTCTGCTTTGCCTTCAGCATGGTCCTTCTTTCAACTTTTCTGTAGATCTGTGTAAAGCGATAGTGATTCGTTTTGGTGTCCTTGCTTGAAAGGCTGGAGGACCTTTTCATTTTGGGATGAAGTTATGGGAGGTTCACTGTGTTCCAAGGTTGTCTGTCTCCCACTGAAGTCAGCAGAGGAATATTTGGGGCTGTATCCTGAGCTGCTGGAAACTGGAGTAGCACCATTTACAGCTGTAGGATCAGACCATGGTGGGAAAAATGCTAGAGGCATTTTTATTAAAAAGACATGAATCTTGGGATTTATTTGTGAATATTAATATTAAATTAAGTAAAAATGAAAAAGAGAAGAAATTACTATGAAAGAGCAAAAGAACTGCAAGAAACAAACAAACACACGCTACTTTTTAATTGGGTTGTGCATTTTCTAATTCCCTTTTCTAATCCAGTATAAGCAGCTGGCTCGTGACAATATATTCCCAAAAGAGCAAGCAATTTTCCTCTGGCATACTTAATTGTGTCCATCATGGCAGTGTTTAGTGTCTAGCTGGCTCTCAGGTACAGATTTTGTGTTCTGTAAAATGAAGGAGTCCTGTCTTCCCTCTTCTCTGCACCCCAAAATCCCTGAATTCCCACTAGGGTAAGAATTTACTGTGAAACTGAATTATCTACTATAAGATTTACTGTGGTTTAGAGGAGTGGGTAGAAAGGTGTTCAGGTACTTCTCCAGGGGTTAGGACCCACTGGCAGCAACAGGGGCATGTTAACATCATCTGCCTTTTCTTCTGACATGAAGGTGATGTTCCAGTAGTTACACAGCAGTCAGGACTTGGACTTAGACTTGGATCTAAGCAGCTTGAAAGGTTTTTTAGAATTTGATTTTTTTCGTTTTGTGAATCCTGGAGTCAACCATGACTCACTCTGTCAAACAAATTGCCTGTGGTTTAATCATTGAGATGATTTCTTGTGGTGGAAACCACAAAAGAAACAATTATGAAAAAAACACCACCCCCCTCCATCTTGTTTCTGGTGCTCTGCAGTGGTAAAACGCAAAGACAGTGGCACAAGTCAAATGCCATCCAGTGGGGTTTTTTGTCTGCTGTGCGTGCCTGCCTTTGCTAAGCTTACAAACACGTGGAACTACTGTGGGTCCCATCTGGAGAACCTGACCGTCATCCTCATCAGCCACAGGATGTGTATGCAGCCCTGGGTATTGCTTAGTCTGCTGGCCAGGAGACCAGGCATGTCTGACTTGGCACAACCCCCAGAGATGCTCCAAGTTAAGTAGCGTTATCCTGCCGTAATCCCTGGAACTCCGTGGTTCGGTTCCTCACCTGAGCCCAGCAAGCCCCGTGTGAGCACACTCTGTGCAGGGGCTCTCGTCAGCCGCAGGGAAAGAACAGTTTTTCTGGCTGGTTGCCCTCTATGCTGCAAGTTCAGACAATTGTGCAGCTCAGGGACAAAGTGATGGAAAATGTGGCTTAGAACTGTTGTGTGTGCCACAGAAATTGCGCTTTATTGGAGAGGAATTTGGGGCATGTTTATCTTCATATTCTGCTTGTAGTTGTCTGCAGTGCGCTTTGGAAGACTAGGCGAGTGTAAAAGAGTATATGTTCACTGATTCTGAGGGAGATTTTCCTTAAAATGAAGGTTTTTTACCTGGCAAAGGTCAGGCTCAGCCCTGCTTGTTCAGTTTTCATGTTTGAATTCGCACTGAAGCTATGTACAATTAGTGGCAATTAAATGAATTAACATTTTCAAGGCAGTGAATTTTCTCAGCACTAAGTCTACTCTTTATACCCAGCTCTTGCAATTACATTAGTATTAGTGTTATGTGGCTGTATTCACTTATCTAATTTTAGAGTAGGCTATTTAAAGAATAATCTGATGCATTCATGTATGTCACACATAGAGCGGATGTTAAGATGCACTATTCTTACACTGCTGCCCATTATTGTTTATCCTGTCTATGTGTACCCTCAGTTCCAAACCTGACTTGTGCACTAATGTGCTTGAGAAAGGTACACCCATTCTGAAGGCTTCCTAAATATTATTTCCTCAAACCAAACCTTCAGAACATTTGCCTGCACAGGCCATTCACTTCAGTCACCTCCCATTAGCCAGGTGGCAGTGACACCATGTCTGGACTGGGCTCTGGATCTTTAAGATGATGTGTTACATGTGGGTCTGTTTATGAATTAATGAATGTTGTCCCCCCAAGAAATACCTTATTCTTCCTATGTTGTTGGGAAATTTCTGGCAGAAAATGGACATATAAACAACATTACCTTGATCATATTGGTCAGTTCGTAGTGTCCATGAGTTTCCCTCTCAATATTATATCATTCTGTCTTTTTTTGTCTCACATGACTAATCCTCTGAGGCTCTTCTGTGTGATACCACAGAAGTTTCCTGTCCTCATACTGACCTCAAAAATTTTTAAGACCTAGAAGGAAACCACCCTTGTTTATTTTAGCTATAGACACATCAGATAATTTTGAGATATTTATTGGCTTTCTTTTATTCTTTATTTTTTTTGTCCATTTTGTTCTACACTCTTTGGGTAGGTACATGGGATTCCACTGTATTAACCTGCCTGCCTCTTGTTTCCTCCTACCCTAATCCAATTTGTGTTATGGTTTCCTCTTTCCTGCGCTCAAGAAGTTGCAGTATTTCATGTGACAGACAGTTACTGTTTCAAGAGAATTCCCCTAACCTTTTGTCAGAAGTTGAATAACCCCTGCCTGTCACCTGAGCCATCCTTCAGTTTTTACTCTGGCAGGGTATGGTACTAATTGTGTTGAACAAAGCATGCTAACAGGCAGCAGTGCTTTCTCACTGCAACCCTCTCCCTGTTAAATAGCAACTGAAACCCTAGTATTTCAAACCAAAGCAGGTCCCTGCTTACCTCTGTCCAGGTGTGTCCTCTCAGGAGCTGTGTTCCTGAGGGATGGAGGGGAAGAACCAGCGCCAACAAAAGCTTTTCTCAGTGCTGGACAGCCCAGTCACTGCTTGTTGCTGATCTTTGGTTTATGTAAATCAAAAGCAGCTCAATAGACATTAAAGGATTTAATGTCAGGAGTTTTTTTGTGAGCTGATGTAGGACACATGTTGGATATAATAGTAAAGAGCATAAAGAAAACTACAGACTTGATCCTTTCCATTTCATGTTTCCTTTAAATTGGTGGAGTCTGATCTGTCCTTTATGGCTGGTATTAATGCCTGTACCACAATTAAGACACTGACGTAAAACATCTCCCTGTATTTAGTATCAAAAACAGTAAGAGATCTGTATCTGTAATTATATATCATGATGTAGTGGCTGAAGGCTCGCCCAGCCTGGAATGTTTGCGAGCTTGGCCAGAGGCTTTGATGCTCCAGCTTCACTGTGGAGGATTTTGGTGAGAAATATTATTCCCTCAAAATAAGTAAATATATAAATAAGTGAAGCTCTTCAACTTCATAGCCCAGAGCAAGATTAATTAATAAGGGAAAATGCTTAATCTATCTGCTCACTACAGAATTAATGAATAATAGAGAATGTCTTCCCAGCATCTCCAGCTAAAAGGGAGATGAATATCCATGCATGTCATGCCTACACGTCTCTGTCTACCTGTAGCTCTGCTCTCCATGTTGCACTTTTGGTGCAAATCTGTTGGTTTTCCATGTTTGTCTTGTTTTGGACTTTTATTTGTTTTAAGCTCCATATGGTCTGTAAATCAATTGAGATGAAGATTAATAAAAGCAAGTCCTGTCACTTCCCTTATGGCAAGCTGTCCCCAGTTTTCAGATGGAGAAATTGAAAACTAGACAACTTGTGTGGTCTGGAACAGGAAATGACAGAACAGTTCTTTAAGCACTTGCATAGTCCAGTATAGTCTTGAGTGTTCTTTTCCTACTGACTGGCTCATATTCAAGCATATTAAATTGGTCTTTGCCCTTTATTGGGAATATTTGGGAGTTCAACTAAATGAGTCTGGTTTTGTCATCCTACTTCCATCTGTTAAGGCTTCTCACTGGCATAATTTTAGGATGGAATTTTACCATACATGAGATTTTACCTTTTTTTTCCTGATATTTTTTAAAAAGAAATTGAAGACTTTAATGCTAGAAGTGTTTTGGTTTCTATTTAAATATTCTGAACATCTCTGTTACAGGCAGATACAAACTGTACTAAATGTTCTTTATTACTCATACATACACTGTCCCTGTGAAAAACATCATACATCAGAGGCCGCAGTGATTCTTCCGATTTGCCCAGTGACAAGTCTCTGTATAGCTATTCTTTGCTAAAAATGTCAATGTCAACTTTATTTGCCAAAACATGTTTTCTTCTTTCAAGCTGCCAGTTGTTGTTTCAAAATAAATGGAATCCAAAAATCTCATTATTTTTATTGTTTAAAGCCAGCATTGGGTGCAGCTCCAGGGGTCAGAAGGCAACAATACTAATTTACCCTGGTGCTGCTGCACTTAGAATATTTAATCTCTTATGACTTTGACATGATGACTGGCTGTGTTTCTTAATATTGTTGTGAAGATTTTGCTGGAGGGCCATGCAGCTCTTAATAATGTGCATCAAGACAGAGACAAGTAAGTAATGAATATTGTATGAGGTTCTTCTCCTGCACGAGGATCAGCCTGGACAAATACCTGCAGAAGTCCACCAGGCTGTACCTCATGGCAGAATTGGGGCTGTGCTGATGATGGCCACAGTTTAATGTGCTCTACTGAATTCAGGGCAATGCCAGTAGCAAAATATCTGTAACTATTCAAAGCCAGTGATAAGGTTCAGCTTTTTCACAGGCATTCACCTGGACTGGACAGGGAACAACATCCTTCCAGCTTTTTATTGCCAGAGAACTGTTACATTCAACATCTATCTGGGAAAGCCCACTTCTTTTTGCCAGTTCTTTCAGTAAATAGACTTCTCCCTAAAGCACAGCTGTATTAAAAACATGCTGGAATATAAAACTTGATTTGGACAGTGTTTTCTAAAATAATATCTGATTAAATACTAATAAAAGATCTGACTGTAAATTGTGCTACCATAAGGCTGCCTGTTTAAGAGTAAAGATGTAAATGATACAAATGAATTCCAAAGAGGAACTTAGGGTCATAGTCCATGGATGTCACTGAGATTTAAAAATTGATTTGTTCCTGGGATTAGAAGTATCATTCATGAACCCCTTTTTTTTAAAACATACTATCAAAAAGCAGTCTCTGCTTTAAAGGCTCTACAGAGTGTATGAGATGCAGCAGAAGAGGGAACACAGAGAACCAGAAGACAATATTGGTCAATATTGCAGCAATTCTCAGCTTGCAAACAGCCCGGCCATTGTGTTGGGTTTTGTAAGTTTTCTGGCAACAGGGATAAGTAAAGATGGATTTCACAGAGTATAATGAGGTAATTTCTATATCTGTAATAGCCGGATATTAAATTACATTTATATATCTCTTGCACATTTATTTTCTTTACTAGAATTCTATAAACACAGCAGCTGTCCTTGAAAGCTTCCCAGATTTATTTCCAGTCTGAGTCTCTATCTTATCACAGCAACTCTGAAATTCCTTGCAGTAAGTTATGCTGATGATCAAAAACATCAGTCTGCAACTTGGGATGCCAGTGCAGCAGCTGTCAGGCAGGTTCCAGCCACCTTCCCTTTTTGAGGTGCAGTTGGACTCTTTCCCATTTGTGGGAGACAAGGTCCTCAAGGCTTTTTTTTTCTGTTGTTGCTTGGGTAATTCTAAGTCCCTGCAAGTTGTCTTTGATCATGGTGAATGGTGATAATCCTCTCTTAGGAAACAAGCACCTATTCTGAAATTACAGTAGGAGATAATAACAGGAAATGGATAGAGGACTATGTAGTTGGATTTTAAAAAGGTAGGAGCTGGACTCGTTCTTATTAAAATTGGTAAGAGCTGTAATGTTTATAAATAAGAGCTTTGTAAAATATAAGCGTGTGGGTTGAATATTTTAGTTCTGGCAGTTATTTATATTCTGGTTTTACAATGACAGGTTTATTGGGATTTTTAATGCATGTTTGGATAATTGTTGAGTTTTATCCGTATGCTGTTTACTACAGAGTGGTCATCAGCACAATTTCACAGGCATGAAAGCAGCAGATCTGCCAGCAATTGTGCTGTCTGTTATAAACCCTCTCTGCAGGGTCAACCTGCAGCTTAATACAACAAGAATATATGAGTAGAGCATATTTGTGTCACAGCCACAGGTGCTAGAACACAGCGAGGTCTGCACATTTGAAGAACTGTCCCATGTGCAAGTGGGAGTTGCTGCACTATTAGCAGGAAGCATCACAAAATTCCATTTATGAAACTTCTGTTCAATCTTAGTGAGTGACTAATACTGCCAAAATTAAAAGGAGATATGTATATTATATGTATATTATTTCTGAAATGTGTTCAGATTTTAAGGCATCTCATTTCATTTAGAACCATCCTCAGATGAATTTAAAATTCAGCACCTTCAGGCTAATCTTGTGAATACTTAATCCCTGCGCCGTGCCCACTGCTTTGAGTAGGTCTGCCCGTTATGAATGAGTCTCTGCACACTCTAATTGTGACCCCGCTAACAAACGCTCGTGGCATCAGGTCTGTTACAAGTGTAGCACCGAGGTCACCTCACTAAAGCAAACACATTCATCTTGGGTGAACCACGGCACAGCGTGTTGTCGTTCTGCTCCAAGTAAAGCAGATGCTGATCACATTCAGGGCTATCCACTCACCACACACCTTCCCTTTCTGAGCCAGCACTAAATGTTCCCAGCATAGGGTCACTGCATGGAAATGCTTCATGGCTTTTGGGCTTCCAGCCTTTTTAATGCAGTGAGATGGATGGCAGGGTGGGGACTTCTCCCTCTGCCTCACCTGGCCACAGCACTTCTCTGCTATCAGTGACAGGCACTTGGTCTGCTGTGAACCTGCCCCAGAGTCTCTGCATCGACAGGAGCGGGGTGGCAAGCTGAAGCCTTAGGGACCTGGCAGCATCCTGTTGCAAGAGGAATTCTTCAGCTTTGGGCCTTCCTGTGCCACTATAATACCACCTTGACATCATCTCCGAGGCTGCAGCAGAAAAGGGAAGAGGCTGGTTGGAAACATCTCAAGCGTGAGACAGTTGTGGCTTCCTCCTTTATTTCTCTCTTAAGTTGTACATGTGCAAAAGCTTCATGCAGACATCATGTTTGTGCAAACCTCATCAAACACAGAGTCTGCTGGCACTGTGGTGAGAAGGGGCTGTACAAATTCCAAATTGCACAGGTATTTAAGGGGCTGCAGTTCCTCTTTGCAACAGGATGAGGGCCTCAGCTCTGTGTGTCTGGGTATTCGACAGCGATCTGAGACTTTGCTGTCTGGTTTTGTTGCTGTTCTCTTCTAAATAAGTAGAAAAGTAGAAACTAAGTAGAAACTAAAGTAGAAAAATACTAGGCTATATTATAACTCTAAGCGATGTGCTCATAAATGCAGTTGGGATTTCATTAGTAAAATGGCAGCTGATAATGTGTGTGAATAACTAAAGCTGGAATCTACAATTGCAGATCATCACTGGCATAATATTTTGTCTCTCATGTCTTTTTCATTCTTTAAAGCTAGTGTTCAAATACTTTAAACATCAAAGCCTTCCCTTCTACGCATTATTCATTCTTGCAAATGTCTCATATCATGCAGTAGAATGATCAGAAAGGTATGTTTCTTTAGATATGGTAAATCAGTCTTGTGTCCTTTTGGAAAAGTGGTTGGGAATAATTTTATGGTTATTAATTTAAACTCAATATTTTTTTTTCAACCTAAGCTTTTTAAAATTCAAAAAACTTTCAAGAAACTTTTTTATCACCCTCTTCTTACCTTTTCTCAAAAGTAAAATCTTACTTATTTTGTTTCATCTGCCAAGTCCTTCATCTCTTTCTAGGGACATTCAAATGAAACAAAACAGAAAACACCTCATAGAAAATTGAAACTTCTATTGATTATCTGAGTATGTACCCACCACACCTGGGACTGTACAATGTGTGGTGCCTCCAAGGGTTCTGCTGTAGAGATGGCATTTTGTAGGTCTGACATGGTCTTTTTAAAGAATTTTTTCTGACCCCTTTTTGGGAAAACTTGAATTTGAGGACTGTCCAGATGGTGATGGGTATCTTGGTCATATTCAGCTACCACACAATCTACAGTTTGCACTAGCTGGCTAAAAAAATATGTAGTCCTTCTGTATTGGTTGAGGTTAGTAGCTCCAAATGAACTTGGGGTCTCTTGCCTTTAGTAGTTTCATGATGGGCTCTGCAGGTAACAGCTGTAAGATTGATGCTTTTGTAAAGTTCTTTTCAAAATATTTTTGTTCTGTGTTGTTTTAAGTGAAATTTACTGTCTCTGACCTCGGTAGCTAAGTAGATCAGAATTTTAAATGCAAAAGTATGTGGTTTTCCTCTGTACCAACATCTTTATGCCAAGAAATGGAGGGTTCTCCAGTAACCAAAAGTCAACAGAAGCAAATATAACTGTTGTAAGATCAACATTGTACAACACCAAGCACAGCTTCAAGGAGAGCCACAGACAACAGCAAAGTTTGTTTTTCCAGGCTGCAGTTATCATTACAGCCTCAGCTATCTGACAGCCCAGTAGCAGCCCAGAAGTGCCCCAAGGCAATAAACCATCTTTGCTACATTAGGGGAGATGCCTATGACAGATGGCTATTTTAGCGGGCTCACTGGTTTTTGAGAGTCTTTGCCTCTGGCTACTTAACCTCACCTTCATCTTCAGCCAGCTGTCCTTCATCCAGGTGTTCATTTTGGCTGAGGACAGCAGTAGCAGAGGGATGTAGAGTGTGATCACCTATAGAGTGATTTGAATGCGCAGTATCTTGGTGTGTCTTTATAGCCTCTTCCTCATCCATCTTGGATGATGTGAGTGGAAACATTAACTCTATGGAGATGAGTAGGACTGACAATCAGGGAGAGGGTAATAGTGAGAGAGATAGAAACTGGATTTATGGCTTGGAATGGGACCCTGTCATTGCCTCTGTCTTCTTCCATTGGTTGGGAACAAGCTACCAATGCCTTCCCATGGTCCCTGTTTGTAGGATGGATCAGCAATCAGAGCTGGTTCGTATGGTTTCAGCTAAAGCATTTTCACTGAAATCTAGCTGTTGCATATAATGATTTTGATCTAGCTTTCTTTTGGTTATATAGGCCTTTCTGAAGGAAGAAAAATTGCAATTTGACCCTTTTAGGCAGGAAACAGTGACTTCAGCTCAGTATGTTTGTGTGGAAATATTTCAGTGGGGTTTTTTTGTTGTTTTGTTCCAAGAAAAAAGAAAATGTGTTGTTTGATCTTGAAATTTTTCCAAAAACACTACTGCTGTCCTTCAGTCAGTTTTAGTTTATCTTTTGTAACTTTAGAATCTCTGGAGGAACAGTGGTCTATACAAGCTAACTATTATTTGAATGGTGTTAGGTGAGGTTTTAGCTGTGTAAGCATATTCTTGTGTTCTTCTGTACACATCATAGACTATTTTAAGCTGACCATTTAAAAGCCTTTACTTAGGTCAAACAGTTGTTTCCTTTTGCTAAGCCAGTCATGGATGAAATCATGTCTGTGAAAGAGCCCATTTAAAACTGCAGTGGTGCAAAAAATCCTCATCAAAACTTTGTAAACTCTCTCAAGAGTTGAAGGTGTTTTGCAACTCTTGGGACAAACTATACATTCCTGTCAGAATCCAGACTGAATTCTTGTGGTCAGCTTGTGAACTTGGAGTTTATAATGGAAATAGGGATGTAACAGATTCTTAACCATATCAAGACCAGCAGGTGTTGCTATAATATATTAAATGCTGTAGAGGCACTTAATAAGCTGCACTTTAGTATTAGCTCAATATGTTTTCTTAAACCAAATTGTTGTTGGCTACGAAAATGTAATTCTGTGAGAAACTTGCAATAAGCATGCTACTGAAATAGTCAAAGCAGTAGAAAATTGCAGGTTCTAAGCTGCTTCAGCTGAACTGACTAGAGAGTTGTACTACAGCTTGAGTGAAAGAAGATCTGAGCCTGCATTTAGGCATCATTTGCATTTAAGAATCCAGTACTGTAGGAAAATAAATAAATCCTGTACATATTTCCATAGAGACATGCCTATTGGTGGGACATGACACTGCAGAAATCTGTGGCAGCTTTTCCCAGGGACAACAAATTCCAACTTAGGCTTGTTCCGTGCTGCTGTTCTTTTCAACTTGGGTTTCATTGGTGATACCCAGAAGGCAGAGAATTCCTCTAAGACAGAAACACATCTCAAAGAAACTGCACCCTCCGGGGCTTGGCAGAAGGTCAACAGCAGGAGGGTCAGAAGTAGGACCCATGGTGGAGATTTTATACCTCAGGGAACCCTGAGCTGGCCTTGCTAAGTTACAGTCAATTCAGAAAGACCGTAACTCTTGCTGGATTTTGAGTTGGCAGCTCCTGAAATCAAAAAGGAAGAATGAAAGGGAAAAAATTACCAGGACCGGGATATATACTGTGGTATGCAACCCTGTAATGAGATGGATATGTTTTTTGTATAAGAGGATCACTGTGACCATGAATGGAGAAGCTGTTGAAAGGGTTTATTTAATGTCCACAGGCATTGAGCTTAGAGAGTTAATGATTTTAAACTAGTGGATGATCAATTTAGATGAGATACAAAGAAGAAATTTTGTATGAAGAGGGTGGTAAAATAGTGGCACAGCTTGCCCAGAGAGATGGTAGATTCCCTGTCCCTTTAAGGTCAGGGGCATGACTCTGAGCACCCTTATCTAGCGGAAGATGTCCCTGCTCCTTGCCAGGGTGGTTGGTCTAGATGGGCCTTTAAAGGTCCCTCCCAACCCAAACTATTCTACGGTTCTATATTTCTATGCATGCTTGGCCAGGACTTTGGCTGCTGGGATGCCCACGGCGCTGAGCGACTCACCCTCGAACTCGTTTCAGCTCATTTCTAGCGGTGAGACGGGTGGGGCATCACCTCACCTGCAGAGCTGCAGCACGGACAAGGACACCCTGCCCTGCGTCCTGCCCGTCTCGGGAGCTGCTCGGGCAGGGCAAGGGCTCCCTGGGCGGGCACCCAAGGGGCAATGGCCAGGGGCGCGTTCCGCGGGAGAGCGTCCCCTGGGCACCCCGCGGGGCCGGAGCCCCGTGCCGGCCGGCGGGGCGGGAGCCGCGGGCGAGGCGGGGCGGCACGGCACGGCACGGCACGGCGGCTCCACCGTGTGCATATAGATGAGATCCCCCGGAGCACGTCACTCCGCACCGGCGCTCTGCGTTTGGGGCGGCGGAGGGAGAGAAAGCGAGAGCGAAAGCGAGCGAGGGCGGGCGGGAGGCGGCTGGGCGGGCGCAGCGGCTCGGCCCCCGCTCCGTGCCGCCCTGCGGGCGCCGGGCGGGGAGCGGCGCGGCGGTGCTGAAGGACAGCTCCGCTCCCCGGGGCTCGGCTCCGCTCCTCTCGGCTCCCCCGCGCTCAGCTCCGCTCCCCCCGGCTCCGCTCGTCTCTGCTCCTCCCGGCTCCGCTCCGCGCCCCGGGCGCGCCCCGTCCGCCCGGGTGGCCGCGGGGCCCCGCGGGGCTCCCCGCCTGGATGCGCCCCCGGCCGCGGCTCCCCCCATGGCGGTGGCACGGAAAATCAAAACTTTGTTGACGGTGAACATCTTGGTCTTCGTGGGCATCATCCTCTTCTCCGTCTACTGCCGGATCCAGGACCGCTCCCAGGAGCTGGTGCAGATAGTCCGGAGCGCCGACCGCCGGGCCAGGAGCCGCGGCGCCAAGGTTGGCAGCCTGGCCGACAGGGAGTCCATCCTGCAGCGCCTGGACCACCTGGAGGAGGTGGTCTACAACCAGCTCAATGGTACGGGGGGCTGGGAGGGGGCGCGGCACCGGCCCCGCGGCGCCCCGTGCCCTGCGAGGGTGCCCCAGGCGGGGGGACAGCGCCCGAAGTGTCCCCGCCTTGGGGAGGGGACTCGGGCACTGACCCCACCGCCGAAGTGCTGAAACACAAGTGAACGAGGTACCTGCAGGGCTTTTGCTGGAGGGGTTTGTTGAGCCTCCCACCACCACACTGCCCCTCCGCCAACCGTTGGTCCAAAGTCAGGACTTCCCCGGTAGATGTAAAGTTAAGGAGGCTGCAGAGTTCGTGACTTTGGGGTTTGGAAGAAGTCCTTGTGAACTGTAGCAGGTTTTACAGTTTGCCTGGATATATTAACTCTGCATAGCACATTGTTTGTATAACAAATATGCTGTTAGGTTATAGCTGGAAGTCATATAATTGGTTTCAGAACTACTTTTAAAACATTCTGCTGAGTTCTTGCACTGTATACTTTTAATGGTCTGTTTAAACGTAGCACCCCTATGTTTCCTTAATGATTTTGACATTTAAATTTATTATTGTTATTGATAAGGAGGGGAAGCATCCACTGATTCTTTCTATGACATACTATTCTAATTCACCGGCCTTGAAAAATGTTGGTAGGTAAGCAAAGAACCCTTCCATGGTAGATAGAACAGGCTAAGCTATCAAAGTTGTTTTAGGACAGCTAACATTTCGTATAGAAAGTAATTCTTTGAAATGACTACATTTGTATTTGCATAAATTCATAAAGTTCTAAGTGTGAAACATCAAAGAAATAAGTATGTGATTAAATACATCAGTTTTTTTGGGCAAGAAGATGCTAAAGGAGTGAACTTTTGCATTAAGTCATAAAATAAATGTAATATTTAGTATCTAGCACCAAATAAAATTCAGTGCGAATATGTTTAGGTACAGCAAATGTGCTTCTAGGCTGCTTGTGGAAATCTTACTCGTAACATTGATTTAACAAAGGCTACTGTCATCTCAAAATACAGACAAATAGGAGGGTTTGGATAAAGTATGTTTCGTATTACTACTTTCTGATTGAATGCATAAATCTAAGTAAGTTAGGCTGTTATGGTAATATGCAGTTTGTGCCAGCAAGTGTTAGAGAGAACGCTGTCTCTTACGCTCTCATCTGTATAAACAGTGGAGTGTGGGCGTAAGGCACAAAAACACACATTCAGGAATTAGAGGGAAGTGTCAACAGCTGTGTTTTCTAACCATATTTTGGAGCAGTTTTCAACAATGTAGAATTTAAGAGGAAAATCCTTCTCAGAGATTCCAGAAAGTCATGAAGTTCCCAAACTAATTCATTATAGCTCAGCTGAAGGGGGCTTTTTTGCCTCAAATTGATTTGTTCTTGGGGCTTGCTGTTCATAAGATGAAATTTTGGGTAGGAGTGGTCTGTGCTGGGTTCATCTCAGCGTGGCATCCCCTGGAGAATCAGCAGGAGTCCTTCAGCTACTAGGCAGGCACCTCTGCACGTAATGACTGGGGCTTCACAGCAAATGGGAAGTTTTCTGTAAAGTATGCCTCTACTTTGGGAACTTTTTTCCTTCATCTTCTTTAATTTGGTTTGTTGGATATGGAACTTAATAGTGAAATTACTTGAACTTAGTGTTACGTTGCTTCTTCAGGTCATAATAAGCACTGCAGGCAGTTTTTTTCTTCCTGAAAGTTCTTACACAGGAAAATACAGAAAGTTTTTGAAGCTGAGTTGTTCGAATTTCCTATTTGTTTCCCTTCACTTTCTCTCGAACGCTGTTATTTTGTGGGGGGTTTTTTTTATTACTATGAAATTGTGATGCATTTACACAGATTAGTTTCTTCATCATCATTCTGAAAAAAAAAAGCCCTTTTTTTTTTTCCATACTGTGTCAACAAAACCAAAAAGTCCTAAAAAATTAGGAGGTGCTCTACTGAAATCGTCTGAGTTGCTTCACTGTAACTAAAATCACGATCAAGCATCTGTGTTTGGGTTTAACTCTCTGGTATTCTGTTTTTAATATCATGACTCATTACTTATGCCATTAATGGGTATAATGCTGCTCTGGCAGCATTGAGATTCAAGGGAGCCTCTGTGACAGGGCTCCACAGAAGGGCTGGTGTTACAGAAACGCTCTGTCTGCTCTGGAGCTCTGCGGTTCCATCCTGGTGTTGAGCAGGGTTTCTCTGACACTGTCCTGTGTACAGCTTCATCATGAGCTTAGAGGGACAGCTGAGGCTGTCTTGGATGTTACCTTTTCATGAGGTGGCTCAAAGTCACTTTTATGTGCAGAGACACACATGGGTAGAGAGATTTTATTCAGAAGGAATGTGAATTCCTTGCACACTCAGAACTTCTCAAAGCACCAGGAGTTTGAGTCCTGCTCAATGTTATTGTTATGGTAGGTCAGTCTAGACCAGTATTTCTGTTTCCTGCTCTTGTTCCTTTCTATTTTCAGATCAGCAAATTTAGAGCCACCTATCAAGTATATTTTTGGTAGTAACATCTCGGTGTCCTTTTATTTCATTTTTTTCTTCTATTCAGATAAGTCCTAAACTGGTAAGACCTTACCTGGGTTTTCTAGGGACTCTGTTGGTGATCCAATGCAATAGGAAGTCACTCTGTAAGAGACCACCCCTGCAGCTGCAGCTCCATGGAATTTTGTTTCAGTCACACATATTTGTTTGCATACAATTAAAGAAATGTTATTTAAAAGTGTACCCTCTGCAAGGAAAATAATCACAAGCAGTATTGTTACAAATGTGTAAAGAGGCAACACACAAAACTGATCACTTGAGAACTCATTAACTTTTCAGTCTGAATAAGAACAGTGAGTGCAGTGCCTGTGGAGGTGTGTGTAGAACAAGGAGGACCATGCAGGATTGTCAGAAGAAAGCTGGCCCTTGCAATTACCTTTGGCAAACAAGAAATTTTAGAATAGGATGAATGAGAATTGCCATGATTCCCTGCAGAGTTGTGCAGACATACACCCAAACAAGAGTTTTCATTTGACTCGTGCTCTGTTTTTTTTTATCAGCTTGGAAAAATAGTGTTTCTGAAAGCTTTCTTTTTGCTCAGCTGTGGCTGGTTTTGTTGGAAGTGAAAGTAAATGAACAGAGCATGAAAAGAGAAAGGGAAGTAACGAAACGTGTTTGTGGAATTTCCTTGGTGAGACTTGTTATTACCTCTTGATGTTTGACCTTTGGTACAACATTAATTTGAAAAATTGAGTCATTTTAGATATAGTTCATCAATCTCTATTTTTTTTTCATTTTTACATGGTATTTCTATTGATGAGTATGTTTTATTGTCATTCAACACAGAACTAATGCTAATCAGACTCAGTAGCAGATCATGAAATGGCATGATAACACCTTGGCATTGTCTTCCTTTGCCTTTATTTTTTTTTGTAAGGGGGGAAAATTCAAAAATATTTGAGTGAATTTTCCCCCAATCACTTTTGTAACTAAGTCTGTTGCTTATGATTTATCACAGAAGATAAAGAATTTTTGATGCCCCAAGTGGAGCATAACCTTTGATGCCAAAAGCAATTGAAGGGTCAGACTACAATTTCACTCTACTTGCCTTTTTCCATTTTTCTTGTCTCTTTCCAGTAATACACAACAATCAATACATCAAGGAATTAGATTTCCTTCAATCTGCAAAGACTAAGAGGGTTTTCACCTTCTTGTTCCATATGTTCATGGGTATGTCTTCATACCCATGTTTTCTATGTTAGACCCCTTTGACCTGTTCTGTTTCAGACATGGAGAGATAAGTTGAGAGTATTCCCTTGAGTCTGACAGGTTATCATTCATTACACATCATAATTTGATTTTGCTCTCTTTGGGAAGATTAAATACAGTAGCAATTTCCAGTGTGATAAATGGGTTTTATATTACATAGGCATTTCATGGAGGAAGCTGGAGGGAAAAGTGGACAATTCAAGTAATTGCAGCACATAGGCTTAAAATGATGGAAATAGCAGGTCCTAGGTGCAGGGGACTGATTCATGCTGACTAGGAGTCCTGATTTTTAGAGTATACTGGGAGCAAAGTGATTGCATTTAAAATTCAGCCTGGCAATCTGCATGCGTAAAAGGTACAGTAGGATTTTTAACAGGACAGTTTATTCTTCATAGGCTTGGGACTGGCTGAAAATGGTTCTGAATTTCCATATGGCAAGTAAGGGTTGGGAACAGGCTGCAAGTGAGTCAAGTGAATGTCCACATCAGATTTGTCAAGAAGAGGCTTTTACAGCTGGCAACTTTCAGCTGAGGAGCAGTTCCTTTGCAGAGGAGAGAGGTAAAGCCACATATGCATAGGGGTAGATTCAGTGTGATTGCCAGCCTTGGAGTAATGAAACTGCACCTTCTCATACTCACACATTTTATTCAATTTGGTTTTGTTCTTATGCTAACATACATCTGGCAAAATTAGCACATACATAACTCCAAAAGTATCAGTTGTGGGATCTGTAGTATCATATGTGAGAACTGCTCTCAGCCTTGTGCTTTGCTTGTCCTGGTGAGGGGCTTCTTCATGTGGTCTCATTTTGAGGACTTTTTTTTTTTTTAAGAAATGCTAGATTGGGCCTCATGAAGGCAGGAGTGAAAAACACCAACTTCTTTAAGTTAGGCTGCTGTTTATTGGTTACCACACAGTATATAACAAGTATTTTCTATTGTGCTGGGTCAGTTTCTCAAGCTTAGGTAAGTCACCATTGCTACAGGCCTGACCTCCTGTGTTACAAAGTGATGGTCAAGTCCAAAAGACTGATTTCCCTGTCATATTTCCTTCAGTTGTGCTAGTCTTGATTTATGTAGCTGAGAAAATTCATAATCAGTGCTTTCAAGAAGGTCAAGATTTTATTCCCCAAAATAACAGAAGAAAACATCATAAGCCAATATTCAGGAAGGTCAAGGTTTTATTCCCCAAAATAACAGAAGGAAAGCATCATAAGCCCATATTTGGATAGCCCTATATAAATATAAGGTAATATTCAAAATAGTATTACTCTATTTAGGCACTTTAAGATAAAAAGATCTAAAAGTTTAGTTAAAAAAGAGGGCAAATCTCTTCTGTAAAACAGGCAAAATTGCATTCAACTCTGCAAAATATTGACAAATACAAAAAAAGTCTCCATTTCAGTAGCACATCAGTGATTTTAAAGTCTCTCCCTGTGCTCTGTGTTTCAAAAAGCAATAACTATTGTTTTTATGTAATATTTCTGCTTTTTGCCTTTGTAGCTGGGAAGAAAGCTTTTTTTGACAGAAACAAAAAATCATGTGGTAATTTTATCATTGACTCATTTGTGTAGAACTTGAATCATTTGTACTCTATAGGCTCAAAAGCAATGTTTACAGAGGCAGAAAGAAAATCTTTGACTGATGATGTTTTTGTTGCCTTTTCGGCAGTATTCCAGTTCAGTATCTTTCTGTTTCTCTGTACATGTGGCTGGAATTGGAAAAGCAAATATAGGTCTGTCATCTTTCTAGGGAAGAGCTGCAGTGGGGTTGTTGCACTTAGAGCCACTGCACAGGTTTAGAGGATTAGAAAACCTGGCTTTAACTTAATGCCCTTGATAGTGGGAGGTGGGGTGATTGTTTTTTAAGGGGTTTTATTGTTTGTTTATTTGATGTTTTAGTAAATAAAGGCAGGTAGCAGTTATACCAAGAGCATCATTTAAGAATGCAGTTCCAGCCACTGAGTGTGTGGCGGTTCTCCAAGGAAATAATAAGATTTAAGAAAGGAAGGAAAATAAATGAGTCATGTTTAACAAATCTTCCTTTTATTAATGCCCCTCACTAACTTTGCTAATGGGCACTCAGTTTCTCTTTCTGAGTATACTTGGCATACTTTTTTTATTATTGCTGTTATTTATGAGGTTTCACTTCGTAGTCACTACCATCATTTAGTTTAAACTAACACACTGAAGGGGAGAGAAAAAAAAAAAAAGAGGAAAATAAAAAGAGCCTGTGATGTTCTGGATAACAGGAAGGAAGAAAGCCAATGGTAGCAGAGCAGCTTCCAACCTTGTTGGAGTCCTATTGATCAAAACTGTCCTCTGAAATAAGAGANGAGCCTGTGATGTTCTGGATAACAGGAAGGAAGAAAGCCAATGGTAGCAGAGCAGCTTCCAACCTTGTTGGAGTCCTATTGATCAAAACTGTCCTCTGAAATAAGAGACCTCCAGTTTCTGAGAATGAAAGCCAGATAGAGATCCTCCCATTGACCCAAAGCCATCTTCCGAGAGCACAGAGCTAAAGCAGCCAAATGCTAATTGGATATGTCTGCTTTTCCTAGAACCCATCATGGTGCCATGGAAATGGCTGGGAATATCTGAAACCCTTGTAGGCTGGAGGCAACCCCATTTCAAGGACAGCAGGGCAGATGCAAACAGATGAAAATTTTTCTTTCTGCCCTATAGATTTTTCTGTTCAGGTGTTCAGGCATATTTATGTTATCCAGACAGTTTGGGGTGCAAGCTGGAAATTGCTGATTACTCAGCAAGTCCTTTAAAACATAAAAAGAACATGAAAATAACCTGTAGCCAGGCCATCTCCTGAGCCAAGATTTGCTTGACTTGTGGAACAGAAGGCAGCAATCAGGGAGCAACATGATGCAACTTGGTGGAAAGCCCTCTCATTTATCTGGGGTTACTTTGAGTTTAAACACATGGTAGTGCTGCTGGGGATGAAGGTGACAGTCTTGGTTCTGTAGGTTCTCTCTCGGTCTGATCTGCTGGGCTTTCAAGCTTTTATTTGCTGAAGTGATATCACACCCATGATCTGGTATAGATCTAAATGAAGTGAGCTCTGTGTGTGCGTGTGCAAGTCTGTAGATGTCCAAGGAAGGGATATTTTGGAGCGGAGTTCTGCTTTCTTATCCCTCTGTTTGATATTCTCCTCCTACAATGAGGGAAGGGGGCTTCTCCTGCTGTACTTCTTTGCAGTAGCTTTTTATTTCACCTGGTTTAGTAAAGTTGGACCCATTGATGTGCTTGGAAAGGCAGTGCAGCAGCACTTCTTGTGGGAAATCCAGTGGAATGAATGTTCCAGAGGAGCTCTCACACCAGTTTCCTAGTCCTCTTACTGTACTTGTCAACTCATTTAGTTTCTGAACAATTCTTATGTCTTACTGAAATGTAAGAGGGCTTGTTTCAATGTCTATAGACAAGTTTGTAGGTCTTGTTTGAGGAAGAAATAGATACCCTGTGGATAAGGAAACCCATCAGGCTGAGATATCCATGTACATTCTGCCTATTCATGCAAAGCTGTCTTGCAGAGCAGATGTGCCCATCTGCTTCTTCCTCTAATGTCCTTGGATGATCTGAGGGATCTTCCCATGAACCAAGGATGAGCTTGAAACCATTAATTGTT
Organism: Grallaria varia; assembly: GCA_013396735.1. Taxonomy (NCBI): domain Eukaryota; kingdom Metazoa; phylum Chordata; class Aves; order Passeriformes; family Formicariidae; genus Grallaria; species Grallaria varia. The sequence continues at coordinate 1,452,320 of VWZG01002670.1, forward strand.
TTTTACCTTTGTTGAGGGCCATCCTTAGTGAAACTGCAGTAGAAGAGAACTGGTTTTGAGAGTCTCTGACAAATGGCCTAATGTTTTCTTGTTTTGTTTTGTTTTTTTTTTTCTCCCCCCCCTCCCAGCCCCCAAGTATGTCCTTGATTATTGGCTTTGAAGGAACGTCCGAGGGCAGCAGCAGGATAGGGAGCTGAGGAGACAATAGAGTGATTCTGCTTTGTCTTCATGCACAGTGTGGGCACACAGTTCTCTTGGGGGCTGAATAGTTGTTGAAGTAAATGAGCGAAACATTTTTAGAAAAGGTGAGAATATAGACTTCTGAATATCTTAAGCCTTGCACCACCTCCTATGGAGCCATTCTCTTGAAGCACTTTCACTTGCCACCGCAGTCTGATTTATACTTTTAATACATGATCTGTAATTTGCATGTCATCCTGGGAGAATGGGCAATGATTAAGAAAACTAAACCAAGGAAAAGTTTTTTAAGAGCTTCTCTAAGCACTGCTACCTAAAAATGATCCTGTTAGGCGGAGTTACAGGAGAGTGTTACCTATTTAACAGCATCATTTGGAATCACATTTAAATAACCCAGATTCAGTGGATGAAGATACAAGGCAATGTTTGGCCTCTAGGATTCTTTAGTGCATTTGCTTCAGTCTCAACCTCCTGGGCTAAAAGTTAGAGCACATGCCTAAGAGGCTGCTGCAATGCCAGCATCTCCCATGGGTTGAAGGGCCCCTGTAAAATGGTATAGTGCCGGCAAAAGCCGTGCTAACCCCTGACAGATTGCTGACACTTTCCTCTCTGCAAAGCCAAGACATGTCTGTGGAAAGCAGCTGCTGATGTAAAGGCCTGTGTTACCTCTGCACCACTGGACTCTGCTCCAAAGGACATTTCCTTGGCCGTACAACTGCTTCTTCCCCCTCTTCAGGGGCAGGAGGGAGGGTGTGGGCAAAAGGCACCTGTGGAACTGAATGACCTATTTTTTACTTTCATTTCGGATATACTTGTACAGGCCATCCAATTGTCTTTGTTGGGGTACTCATGAGAATTAGTGCTCATTAGCGTAAGGATCTCATGCTCTTTATAAGTTGGGACTCAAACAGAGTTTGCCAGAGCTGCATCTGAGTCACCACTTGGTACAAATGGCATGGGAAGTCTCCCAACTAGGTTTTAATGTCTGGTGGACTGATCAGGGAAGAAAACAGATCCTCCCAAGTCTCTCTCTTCCATGAAGTTCTTTAAATACTCAGGTACTGAGAAACACAAGTGCTACCTACAGCTGTGTGAGACTGTGCAGAGATACCTGCAAGGGGTATCCACTCTTGTGGGCTTCATAGACTCGTGAAGCACAGAGCTGGTCTCTGAGGGCTTACCAGTGTGTTACCAGTCTTTGTTCCTGGGGAGAACTGTTAAAAATCATGTCTGTGATGCAGTCAGCAGTTGTGTTTAGTCAGGAGTGTAAGCCAGGTACAAAACTGACAGTGTTTTACAAGCAAACTGAAGATCCTGCCAACCCTGCTCTGCTGTCAGCAGTGCCTTGTGTGGAGTGATAGACATCGCTGGTTGGATGGCATGACTTGCTCAAGTAGGTTTTTATGACTGCAGCAATGCTTCAAATTCTCCTCAGCTCACCCAGGCACTTAGTCCTATTGGAATCAGTTGCCTAAATTAATCTTCGCTATTGATCCAGAGGCATCGGCACAGTCAGTAGTTATCAGTGTAGTCATTCCAGTAGTAAATTTGGCCAAATTAGGGTATTTTCACCGCAAGATGAACAGTATATTGGCTAGCTATGATTTATATGTAGTATGAAGCATAAAATCTTGCTGTTCCACTGTACTACTTCAGTATGGTTGGGAAAAGGTTCCTTCCTCTGAAGGTTTTGGAGTGACTCTCCTTTCTAGTATAGATATGGTAAATTCTGTGTTTCTCCGTCTGACTCCTACTTGCCTCTGTGTTTGCAGCGTTTGGTTCCAGTTTGCATGGAAAACAGAGTTCTCAGACCAGGAGGTCAGATTAGCACTTTGTCATGGCTGTGTTGCCAGAGGTACTGCAGGGCCATTTGCAAAGCAAAAGGGACTTTGTTGCACAGGAGCTCATTTTCCTTGGAAGATATCCCCCAAGACAGCTGGAAAGCCCTCTCCTACCACACTAGAGAAGTTTGCTTCTTATTTTGTCGCTGGCATTTTTGGTGGGGTCACAGGGTTAATTGGTTGGTTTTCATTTGGATTTTTTATGCTGGTTTTATATTTTATTTGGCAATGGTGCCTTACTGCCCTTTTAGAAATTGAGTTTATTTTTTTCTACAGCTCCCATATGCCACTAGGATGTGAAGTTTTTGTAAATAAAAATGTATTTTTTGTTATATTAACTCATTTTCAAGCAATCCTTGTGTTGTAGAAAAGATTGGTGGTATTCTTTCCTGTGCATGCTGACTGAAGGCAGTGATAAGACTAAAAATATCCCCGATTGAAATAGCATTGTATAACCCAAAGGTTAGTTTTCGTCAGGATTAAAATTTGCAGTCGCTTTATAGATTCCTTGTAAGGCAGATTTCTGGTCATCCAGCCATGTGTAAAATGAGGCTACTGATAGCTGCAAAATTCTGTATCTGCACAACTCACTCCCACTGGTGACTGCCACCAGCAGGAACCTGCTGATGGAAGATGCTGACCCATTGCACTGGTGTCAGCTGCCCAACCAGCACCGCGTGTCCCCTGTTGGTTGTGTGACAAGCACTGTACCGCAGGTGCAAGAGCAGGGACCAGGTACTCTTCACACCTCTAACAGGAAAAACAGATTGTCCTGCACGGAGCTGTTAATCCTAAAGCACGATGATAGATTGCAGGTGGCTCCATGTAACAGATGGGAGTGGAGCATGAGGTAAGAGTGAGCTGATCATGTTCAGGTGATTAAACAGACTAATGCTAAGCTGCCCAGCTGCTGCAATACTTGAGGCTTTCAACTTACACAAGCAATGAGTGACTTTGGCTTGGGAAAAATGAGTGGTTGGGTGGTTTAGGTGTTAGGCTGTGCTGGTCTTGGGACTGGTAACTGCACTTTTTTGGTAGTTCCGTTACATAATTTCTGTGTCGTATGGAGAATCCCCAGAAGCCAGGTCTGTGGATTTAGGCTGCTGACTTTCCAAAACCATCATGGGGATGTGGGCAGCCAAATGCTCCACTGGAGCCTGCTTTGTGTATTTCTTGCTGGTGACCAGTCTTTTTTCCCCGCTTTGTAATGATCTTTTGCATCTGCTAGATGTTTCAACTTTCTCAGCAGTTGAAGAATGTCTTTTATTTATTCACTGCTAGTATTGCAAGGAGCAGTGGAAAGCTTTGCAGGTATTAATTAGAAATTTCACATCTTTCTTCAATTTAATATGTGGCAAACTGATCCTATACATCCTTCCTGGGATTCTCCTTTAGGCACAGACATGAACATGTCAGCACCTGCACTGAACACTTTGCACTCAGCTATTCCAGCTCTGAATACACAAAACCAATAATCTTTGATTTTAGACCTGTGCCAGCCTGATCCTCCTCCTGAAACAGATCCATCTGGCTCAATGCATTTTCATTCAACAGAAAATTAATTCCGGAAGGGAAGTGGCTTTTATAATGCTAGTATCCAGGGGGGTTATTTGTAAAACCTTCTGTTTTCTGAAAGACTCAGCTTGGTATGGTTCCCATATTCACAGCTATGTTCCCGTTCCAGACCCACATAACTCAAAGCCAGGCTGCAGAGAGCCCTTTTAGATGAGGTCATGGAATTAAGAATTTCTTCTGTGATTCCTTCTGAACCTGATCTGCCTTATAACTGGATTCTTTGTCTCCTTCTTTCTGTCACACATTAAAAAGTTCACAAAGTGAGAATTTTAAGTCTTCTTTGCACAATGAGAGGAGTGAACAAAAGATGTACATAAACGGAGGAGAAATATTTATGAGAGATCAAAGGCATGGCCTTAAATTTGAAGCTGGGATGGAGCAGCCCAGCAAGCCAAGGGTCATGGGCTGAGTGATGCAGCCCTCGGAGAAGGTGTTGATCATTGCAGAGGAGTTTTGCATATGTTTCAGGGCTAGTTGTTTAGGCATCTCTCAGCTCAGCCTTTAATCATACTGACAAGAAGCTGGAGCACAAATACTGCTGTCTTAGAGACATAGCAGAGCCTGTGGAAGAATGAGACCAGTATAAAATTTTTCTTATTACAGTTGCTTATAGTTAAAGAAATACGTATAGGATGAATGAACTGGAGTAGAGGTCCATGCATGAGTCGCACCAGGACTGTTCTGTCCCTAAGGAGAGGTGGAGTTGGAGTTCCCTGGGGCAGCACAAGGTTATTCTGGTAAAGCCCATGCCAGGATTTGAACTACCTGTGATACTGTAGTAACAAAATCAGAACGAGGCCCAAAGGACAGGACAGCTCATGCAAGATCAACGCCAATTAGCCATGAATAGGCAATGCTGTTTGTGATGGTAGGCTGAGACACACTGTACTGTCATGAAACAAAATGGTATTTCTGGACGGAAATTTATTTTAGAAAGAGAAATTGGCATATGATCTTTTGGTTTTTGTCCCTGAACTGGAAGAAGGTGCCTCTAATCTGTTTGATGGGTGATGCTGCATGCCTGTGGCTTCTCTGTGCTAGGTGCAAGTGTCTCAGCATATGGTTCTGAAACTAGAGGTTGATTATTTTCAGAAGTATTTTGACAGATACTGAACTGACAAATTCCCAGATAAAAAAAAAAGAAAAAAAGCCGCAGAAAGGTTTTGTTTGCTCCTCTGCTCATGAGGCTGTGTGGGTTTGGGGTCATACCTTGCTATATATTCCTTTCAAGGGTAGAGAGGGAAAAGCACACCTAATACGAACAATCTGAAAGATTAATTTCTTAATAAATGCCAGGGAAACAGGCAGAATTGCATGAAGTAGTGGGTCCTGCTGTCATGGTGTCTCACTTTAAGCCTGTGTCTCCCTTTCTAAGGGAAGAACTGCTAATTTAGTAAGTTGGGCATTTCAGTGTGAATTTTCTTTTCCCCGTATCTTTACAGGGAAAGTACTTTTAAATGGGATCACAGACATGAGGAATCCCATAATCTAAGCATGCTGTTTTGTCAACTTACCTGGTTCTCATTGCCACTAACACCTGACAGGAAGCAGTGTGTGTAAGCTCACAGAAAATGAAACTGGGGGCAGAAGGGGCAGCTTCAGTAATAGGTTCAAGAAAATATTCCAAGAGACTGAATACAAGACCCAGATTTGGGAGACTTGGGCTGCTTTTCCAGGTGGGCCTGTCTTGTGCTTTTTAGCTGTGCTGAAAACTCATCTCTCTGCTCCTTTGACCCCTTCCCCTTATCTGTGCTCCTCAGTTTAACTGAGGAGGTCTGAGCCTCTACAGCATCTTACTTTGTGATATTGTTAATCACTGATATATATAACGGCCAGGCATCCAACAGACCTAGACATCCAGTAATTAACGCATTTAATCCTAAAAATAAGTGTTTAGTTCTTTGAGCAGCTAAACAAAGAAAGCTGACTTTCTAGTGGGTTGGTATTCCTGAGGTGAATGCTTGGGTGGTCTTTAATAGCTCTAACAGGTCTATTGTATTTGAGCTTTCACCAAACCTCTTCTCTCAGTAGGAACATTTTAATGGCACTTTCTTCCCAGATGTCGACTTTTGTGTCAGTTGCAGAAATGTAATTTTTGGAGAACTCTGACTGTCTGCCAACTTTGGCTGAAATTAGAAGCAGTCCTCTAAATCTAACGAGCAGAGGTGAGGGGAGGTATGGAAAGGGAGGCAGACTGATTGACAAATGCAGACAGCATGATCCCGTAAACTGTTTTTTCATAGCAAGCCAGGCTATAAATTGTACTGGTGACAAATGGGATTTATACTCATTTAAACACAAACATGAAAATCAAGTTCTTAGCTTCTAAAAGAACCAGACTCAGATCTTCACACTGAATTCCTCTGCTTGTTCTGTTAATTGTCAATATGTTAACACAAGCATTTTTTTTTTCTCTGCCTTCTTGCTTGTTTCAGTTAATAACTATAGTAGCATGACTTTTCCCTGACACTACACCAGTACTGTGGGAGAGCTTCCTTTATTTTCAGTTTTCTAAAATGGCAGGCTTGGGATGCTTGTCTGGCTTGTCTCATTGCCTTTCAGTAGTGACTGAATAATTAAATTATGTGAGGAGCAGAGAAATGCTCCCATGCCGCTCTTTGCTAGGCATTGTGGAGCACGCCCTGCTGCTCATCTCGTGATACCTGTCATGGCCAGGGGGCTCAGCATTGGCTTTCTCTGGGACCATTTGGTGCTGGAAGGCTCTTTCTGCTCATGAGAAATGTGGGTGTGACCTGAAATTTAAGTGTGACCGGATAGCATATCTGCTTTGTGTCCTTGAGCAGTGATGAGTCCAAGCTGTAAACTCAGAACTTGAGTTTCTGAAATTCAAATTTTGATTCATAGCACTCTCTTCACTGAAGGATGATTTTCTCCTGTATAAAGGCACCTTCTATCACTGTCCTCATTTTTCTCTTTACTGTGTAATTTAACACCTCATAATGTAGTCGTAAGTACAAACCGGAGACACATCAGGGGACAGGAACATTCATTCTTTTATGGGATTTCAGCATAAAGGAAAGGAAAGCTTGAAGAAAAATTGAGTCTCTGAAACCTTGAATTTCTTTTTACATTGCCCTGGTGGAAACCAGATAAGCAGCACTGCTGCAGTCAGTGGCATTAGGAAGGTAAATTGAAGAAGGCTGATCTACAATTTCAGAAACTTGGCCATTGTTTGTTATATATGATCTGAATTCTGCAGATGCGTGGTAATGTAAACATGTTCTGTAGGGGGATCGAAGTAGCACCCTGTTGCCAAATGCATCCTGCCTTTTTCAAAGCAAGCCCACTTGTCCTGCCATGAGTTTGTCAGGGCCTAAACTAGCCCTAGGTCACGGTCAATTCGTACAAATACCCACATGCAATGAAGCCAATCGTGTTAATAATGAACCAGTTATTATAGCAGAGCTGTTTTTTAAAGTGCCTGTAACAGTGGATTGCAGCTTTCCCGCTCCTGGAAGTCTGAGTCAATTTATCTTTATATCAACAATAAACCAGAAAGGGCAGAAATCAAAGTAAGCAATGTTTTTATTACCGCTTTTAAATAAAACATTGTGCCAATATTTTTTCGCTAACATTACATCTTCATTTTCTCAAATTTATTGGCAATTGCTATTTATCCTCATTTCTCCTTTCTTTTGCAAAGCTATCTCATCTTTTGATTTACTTCCCCCAGAGAATATGGTACCTAATTCTTTTTATTTGTCCCTGATAAATCCCTGATTAATTGTATGTTATAAGCTATCCATGCAACATTGTGCCTTTCATTTCTAAATAGGTTTTCTTGTGTGAATATAGAGAGCTTATGCTTTCCTTTCTAGAGCCAAAACCAAATCCAGCCTCAACATTTCCTTGAACAATAGAAAGGCACTTCAAAACCAAGTAAGATTTTCAGCACTGTGGACTCCTTCTATTCCTCCTCTGTGAGCAGGAAAGTCTCAGACCTTTAGTTGGGCACATTCTCTAATAACTAGATCTGCTATAAATGTGGCTGTCAGTTTATCTCATCAATTAGGGGGACTCTGCATAGTAATTTTCTTCATCTATTGTAGCTTCAAATCTGCCCTAATTTGTTGATTTGTAAGCATTTGGTTTAGATGCTGGATTCTGGACTGTATTTTTGCTGATTAAAATGTGTCCGCTGTTTGGTTTTGAACTGACTTGTCCTGCTGGCAGAAAATTAAATTATATACACAATAAGAGGTTGATGGAAGGAGACACTGCAGCTTGGCATTGACAAGCAAGGCATAGCTGTGCTGTATGTTGACGCGAGATATCAAAATAAAGTGAAGGGAGGAAAGAAGAGGAAAAGCAGAGATAGAAGTTCTATCTCAACCAAATTCCCAAGCCAAATTCCCCGAGAGGTGTCAAAGATGTGCCTGAAAAAGAACAATCGAAACACAGGTCAAGAAAAAATACACAGGTCTACAGGTGTAAAATAGACAGTCTGTCAGGAAAATGAGTATGTTTCAAAACCAGCCATAAATTTTGCTGTGCAACGATGCAAAAGAAAAGTATGTCACCTTTACTGAGCCTTTAAGGCAATATCACATTGAAGGAAAAGGGAAGAATCAAGGCTCTCTCTGGCTTCTGGGAAAACTGATATCCAAATTAACTGTTTTTTAAGAGTTTGGATGGAAGTGTTTGATATCTCACATCCTCAATGGCAGTTCATCTCTTCTACCATCTATTTCCAAGGAGAAATGCCTGCTGATAAGATTGAGAGGCAGCAGATAGAAAGCTAGCTCTGCTCTGGTGAAACTGGGGACTTTCTCTGGTCATTTCATTCTCTCATGGCCAATAATGACAGTGAACAGTGGCTCTTGGAGAATGGCAGGGGGAACAGTGGATGTAGCCAGCAGGTCTGTAGTTGTTAACGTTGTCTCTTTATTGTGGTCGCATTGCCAGAGGTAAACTCAAGTGACTAATTTCGCAATAGTGGAAAATCGAGATCTGCTTTCAAGCACAATGTGATTTTGAGTTCCAGCAGCTCCTGGTCTGGGTTTAATGCTGTCATCCTCTGCTGTGTAAAATGAGTTGAACGACCGGGAGCTTTTCAGCCATACAACTGGCGAAGTGTTCTATATGACTTAGTTATTGGAAAAGCTCTCTGCGTGATTATGTTACTTCAATTTAATAGCAGGCTGTTTAGGTAAATGAGCAGGGAGGCATATGAATGTCTGCAAATAATGTGGAGCATGATTGCAAAACGATGCTGCAGGAGATGGGCTTGTCTGGCCCATGTCAAAGCTCTCCAAACACCCTTGAGCAGGGAAGGAAGAGTCTTGCTTAGCCTTGGACACAATCCCTCTGGGACAGTGTCCCAAGGGCACCCAATTGAAAGCTGGGCTGAAAGGCAGTAATTTGGCAGGCTGGGCAATGTCAGATGTGATAGAGCCTTTGATTAGTTTAGACTTTATTTATCAGCACAATAAAGTCTAGAATAGTATGAGTCTGCATAGGACCTGAAGTTAGATGCTTTTCTTTTTGATTCCTTTTGTTTAAAAATAGATATTTTTCCTTATGGAACCTAGCCCTGTGGGATTGATGCTGTAGTTGAGCTGTTCTGAGAATAGGAGGGTTAGGGATTTCTCATCCAGAATTGCATCAGAAATCAAAGGGATATTTTCAGTGGTTAGAGATTTGCAGTCAGCTCGGTAGGTGCAAGAGAACATCACTGCATACAAGAGCAATTCCAGCATTCCAGGTGTGGGCTCCATCCTCTCAGACCTTGTATCAGAACTCCCTTCCTGAAATGACTGCTGCGTAGCTTCTCTACCTCTGATTCACGCAAGCAAATTCATTGCTTTTCAAAACGTATTTTCCTCATTTATGAAATGAAAGCCCTTGACTTGGCTTGGAGCAGCTTGTTCCTGAATCTGATTAAACAGCCCCCAAGTTTTAGCTCTTGCACCTTGGAGCTTTTCAAGAAGTCCTTTTCTCTTCCCCTAGGATGGCTCTGTTATTGTTTTAATGATCACTTTCCCCAGGAGTTTTCACCTCTGTTTCCCTGAAAAAAATTAAAGAAAATCTAATATGTTGACACAGATGATCCATTTCATGTGAGTCAGTGACACTCTGACCATGACAGTACCAGAGAATTCATTGCTGCAGGAGGCCATTGAGTTCAACATTAGTGGCTGGGCTTGTAAAGGACACTGGGTAGTTTTAAGCCCTATTTCTACCTGTCTGAGTTAAGATAATGATGGTAATCTAATATTATGCTTCAGGGCTTCAGTTACCTGCCTATAGGGTTCAGAAGGGAACTCTGCTTCTAGGGACTGTGCAGAGTTTAATTGGCCAAGTGCTTTATGATTTGTGTTTCATTTCCTCTGAAGCCTCAGGTATTGGCTACTGCCAGAGGCCAAGTGCCAAACTGATGACACTCAGATTTTGTCTCCTTTTAATATCAGTGGGCTGTCAGGCAGATACACCAACATTTCAGCTCCTCCTCCTCAACTCCAGATTTATGTCATCACCAGAGGAGTTTTCTGGCTTTCCTCCAAAGCCCTGAAGAGAAAAATCCATTTTATGTGTTCCACCAGCACAAACCACGAGTCATCTGGGATCTTAAAACTTCTAGAAGAATTGTGGCATCTGTTATTTATTTAAAGATAACCAACTGATCTTTCTCTGTGAATGATCCTTTTGATCATTAAAATGAAAGTTAAAAAAAAAAATCAGTCGGACACATGTAATTTAAAATTATGCATATGGAATAGGAGATTTTAATTCTATTAATCAAAATTGAAGTTTAAAAATATATCACATAACTCTCCCTTGCTTGAGGATCTCTGCATGTTAGGAAATTGTTTTTTGTTTATGTCAAGTCTCTGGCAAAACTCTGGCACCTCTCTTGTTATCTATAAACTTGGAATCAGTGTCCTACCTCACAAATGAGCTTTTATCTTCATCTCCAGTGGGCTGTGTAGCTGCTATTTCTTGGTCCTTCCAGTCATCAATCTGTTTATCTCTTCCTGAATTATCTGTTGTAATTAGAATACATTTTCTCATCTCAAGGGGAAACCAGCTTCAAATGAGTGTTCTATAAAAGCAATTACTTTTGATATTAGATATCAGTACATAAAAACACGGTATTTCTTCCAATTAAAAAGCAGTGATGATTTTTGTGTCTAGAGAGGTAGTAGCCTGTGCAATGCTACTGGTTCTATGAATCCAAGGAACAAGAGATGAGGCCTGTAAGAGGGCAGTGGTGTGTGTGTTGCACCATTGAAAGTAGAACCAGGAGAGAAGATGGGTCTGCAAGGACATAAAGTTCCTTTTTTCCCCCAGGAGGCCTACTGTCAACATGGACTAGATCCATTTCCCATTCCTGGCCCTCTGTTACACATTTTTCATTTTATTTCCTCAGATATTCCTCTCTTCTTTCCCAAAGTATTAAGTCATGAGCTAGGAATCTTGCATTTGGTGTGGAGCAGCTTTACCACAGATCTCCACGAACTCCTTCCCTCTACAGACAGAGAACTGCCATCTTTCATCATCTCAAAATAACCTGAATGAGTGGGGAGCTCTTATCACAAGCTTTTCTGGAAAAGGAATCATATCAGAAACACTGTGATCACATTATGTTGGAGAACACTTTAAATCCTCTCCCTAAGTTGCTTTTCCATGGGAATCCCCTCCTTTTCATCCCAAAGAAGCCATATGTGTATGGGATAGAGTCTGTTCAATGGGGTAGAAAAGATCTTCCAGTGGGCTACGAAAAACTACTTTTCTCACTGTTATGACAAGGATGAATTCCGCTGGCCACTGCTACACTGCAACCTCTGCTCTGCCAGTGATCCATATTGTCTTCATGTCTTCTTGATTATCTTTCTGCCTCTGTTTCTTGTCTTCATTGATAGTGAGCTCTTTGGGATAGGAACTGGATTTCTGGGCTCCTGCAGCATTTGCTGCAATGGTATCCTGAATTTGGACTGCATGCTATGAAAACACAAAGAATAAAAGCTGTTCTGCCCAAATCCTGTCCTGGTAGGGCTCACTACATAGGATTTAAGGATTAATGTGTCAATATGGTGAGAGCAGAGAGTGTAGATTGGAATAAGAGTCAGCTTCCAGCCCAGATGCTGAGAACAGCACCTGACAGATATCCATAGTCTGTGTCTCAGAGAGCTCTCTGCCATCAGGAAAAGTCCCTGTTTTGAAGAAGAGGAAACATGTGACAAAGCACACAAGGGGTTGGATATTAGTCCTCTTTCCAGGTAATTTGTCCTGATCTACATACTTTCCAAGGCTCCCGATTCTGCAGTCTGTCTGCCTGACTAGCCTCTGTGGGTGGAAATGGTGCAAGCCCTCCTATGGGCAGAGCTGCCAAATCACTTCATCTCTTTGCCATCATTCAGCAGTCTTCTCACAGATGGATATCTTGCAGGATTGCTGCTCCTCTGGGCACAAAGACTGAGTAATGCCTTTTCAGGCTTTTCATTTTGGACCTGGAGATGAGGTCAAGGTATAGAACTACTCCACCTTCTAGTTTATAGAGACAAAAGTTTCCTCAGCTTTGCAAGTTGTACTTTTTTTTCCCCTTTTCAAACCATCATCCACAGGATGCTTTTCGTCTGCTCCCTGGTTTATCTGCAGAGATACTTGGGGCTGATACTAGGTACCAGGGGACATAAACCTTTCAAGCAAGGAAGCTGCAAACCCGACTACAGCTGTGAAAAATAGGACTGCATTTTGGATTTCAGATAAATGGAAGCGCTGGAGTCATTTAAATTGGATGAGGTTTTGTTTGTTGCTCTCCTCTTTGCAGAAAGTTGGAGCACATATCCCTGTGGGAGGTGATTTGCTGAATGTTTCTGTATATTAAACTAAATCTCCTCCACATACAACATTCCTTCTAGCTCAGAAAGTAAGCACCTTTGATATGGGCAAAATTCAGATCAGTTCTCTGAGCAGCACATCTTACGTGTTATGTAGCCTTACTTCAGTGTCATGGTGGGGGAAACTGATTTGGGATGTGGAAATTTAGGCTATGCAAAAATTAAGGGCCAGGTTCTGTTTAACGTTCATATTGAATCATGAGTTAGACTCTACCAACTCCTTATGCTGCATACTACTGTTTGCAAAGGGAAATATTTTCAAGTAAGTTTGGGATTCTTTATTCTAGATATCACTGAGCCCTTACATGGTAGGTAGTGATATTTTCAACTGAGAAATCAGAATTGGCAAAGGAAGGAAACAACTCTTTTGCTGATGAATTTTGTGTTTCCTATTTAAATGAGAGAAAAGTGTTTCAGGAGTCACAGGTAAAACTGCTGGGTGACTATGTCAGGTTTTGTAGAAAGAAATGCTTTATCCCCTCCTTTTAAGGTGCTGGGAACTGAAATACTTTTCTGTAGTTATTCAAAAGTGCAGATGATCTGAGTGCAGATAAAACTCCCAAGTTTGGCTTTGGGGCCCTTCTCAATTGAGACTGAGATAGGCCAGCAAGGACATTTCATAGGTCTTGCAGCAGTTCTGTCAATGTTTACTGTCTCTGGTGGCAGTGGAGATGGAGCTGACCCTGTGGTTGTGCTCAGCATCCCTGGTACTACCTGGACGAACTGGTGATGACAGATGGATGACAGTGGGAGCAGAGCTGCAGTGCTGAAGGTGGAGTGGCCTTGCCTGATGCATCAGGAAAAGCCAGAAAAAAAGCTAATAATTGACCTGTACTATCATGAACATGATGTATAACTATTTTCAATCACTTATTTTTATTTTGATTTGTCAAAAGGTTGATTTTGTCTGAGAACCGTGGCTCAACCTGATTTACAGCTCCCTGTAATTGTGTTGCAAATAAGAAAAAAAAGGTGGTAAAATAATCACAGATGTGATCTGATCTAGCTTTTGCCGTAGTTTCTCATGTAAATCTCTTTAGTACTTTTCCCGTTGTGACAGGGTTTATGATGAAAAATAGAAGATATTGTTTCTTCCTAGAAAATTATGCATCCTGTGGAGTAATTAATCCAGTTAAGGAACTAAGGCTGGTTTGTTCTGCTCTTCATTCTCTCAACGATTTCTGTCTTACACAGAAATCACTGCAGTGAGAGCAATAAATTTGAGATGAATGACAGGCACTAATTATTTATGACCTCATTGTCATCTGCAACATTGAACTGGCTATGACCAATCCCAGCATTTGGGCTGTAGATATTTTTAGTCTAAACAATTTAAAGGAAAGACGGCTTTAAAAATAGCGGCTCGCTGGGCATTCCCTTTCTGCTCATCCCCATTTCCGATCTGGCCCCATGATTTCCATCCTTGGCTCTGACATGAGCTGCAGGGTTACACTGTCAGCAGTGCTGCTGTGCCCTGCCCACACTGGCTGCATATGCCATGGAAAAATGGGTGAAATGGGAACTAGGCAGAGCTGCAGGTAAGAAACCCAAAGATAAGGAGAGGATCTGGAAGCTAAAGAAAATAGAAAAGTACTTTTATCTGATCTACCTTGGCTGAAACCCAGGTATATGTTGGAAGCTAAACCAGAAGTACTTCTTCATCTGTCTTTTTTAGGTTTTATGCTGCTCCCCATCACTGTAGGACCTAAACACCCACCATTTAAAATCATTAACAATAGTCTCTCTGCTGAGCAGCAGTATTTCCAGAAATGTATCCCTTTCGCTGTAGTTCCAGTAGAGGAGACCCATGGGATTAAATTTTCCTGTGAGGTGTCCCTGAAGGCTGTCTGGGTGTTTATTAAGCAGCAAGCACCCAAGCCCAAGGGCACAAGTAACTTGGTTTTTGTTGACTCTCTGTTTTTGGCAGCCCACTTATGCATCCTGTGGGAGCACTACTGAGGATACTCTGCTCCTCTGTGCCCTCCCAGGTCCTGTTCTCAAGCCTGGCATGCTGAAGGCCTCGGGCCAGGTGTTTCTGCTCAGTGGTCCCAGACTGTTGGGCAACCCTTGGATGAGGGCCTGGAGGATGTGCTGGAAGGGGTGTCCTGTTCTCCAGCAGCCTCTGTTTCAGCTGAACTGGGTGACACTGTTTCCCATCACCTGTCTCCTGATCCCATCTCTAAATGCCAACCTATTTTTGTGAAGGTGCTGCTGAAGTGGTGCTCTTTTTCTGTTATTTCAAGAAGGCTGACCAATGCAGCAACTGTGGATTTTGAGTTCAGCAAGTTATCATCTGGACTTAGACAGTGATAGGAAAAAGCACTTTGTTGAGGAGACACTTGCTGAAGCAAGAACAAATGAACTTTGAGATGGAAAATGCTGTGCAAATATGTGAGATGTAGTTATGCTGTTTCTAGCTAACCAATCATGCATTGAAGAACATTGCCTGTAATTGCTGCATCTAACACAGGAACACATATATAATATACTATATTCATTGCTCCAAAGAACTTCTAGAGACACATTAGTGCTCTTCTTGAAGAATGAAGCAATATGATATCATTAATTGCTGCTGTATATTGGTCAATAACACTGCATTGCTAGAATAACTGTCAGTCAGACTAAGCTGCAGTTTGGGTAACAAATGGAGAAAAAACCTCACAGCAATATGCTCTGAGAGTTAGTCAGACATGTGACAACTCCTTCCCAGAGCAAGATCAGATTAGCAGCATGAAAAACTAGAATATCAGATTTAGGAAAAAGGAATATGAAATAATTGTCATTATGCATGGTTTGGCAGGCTGTCTAACTGCTTCCCTCATAAGAAAAGCAGCAAAGTGCCTGATGCTTCCTGTGGGTTGGAAGTTTGATTCTCCCATTGTGCCATAAAACGCAAGTGTTTGGTTCCATAAACTGCAAGAGCATATAGTATAAAGAACAAAGTCTTCAACTACTGGAATTAAACTCTTGCTCAAAGTCAAATGAGCACACCACATCTTGGAGACCCTTTTATCAAAGCAGGTCAGATGACTTTAATGAAGTCATCTTCAATTTGCTTTGATGTGACATCAGAACCCAGCCTAGATGATTCCAAATGATCAGCAAATGAATTTCCACATTGCGGTATTTCAAGGACATAGGCTTTGTGAAGTGTCTAGTTTTCTGGGTTTTGGTGTGGTTTTTTTTACTTTTAAAGTGCCTAATTTGATTTTTATTTTTTTTGAGGGACCTGCTGACTTTTCTCTGAAACTGTGCTTCCTTTAAGATTCCGTATGTTGGGCATGTAAAGGAGAGGCTTGCAGTATCACTGCTTGCTATTGGAGTCTGCTATGTCTAAGACTGTATCATGCAGGAAGATTAGGCTGCTGTGATTTTCCTTTAGGGTGGGGAGAGATTGACAGTCTCTGTCATGTAATTTCTGAAATTACTTGAGCAAAGAATGGCTGTCAGGCCAGGGATGGCAGCATTAGGCCATTCTGTTCTAATTTTTCCAAAGGAAGTAATGTTAAATGATAAAGCCAAAGTGCCAAGTAGCCAATCATCCTAAATTGGATCAAGAGGACAAATATTACAATTTCCCTCAAAATAAACGTCACTGCAATATTTTCAGAAATACTGAAAATAGATTTAAGTGCTTCGGTAAATAAGGTAGACAAAATTATGTGCTTTGAAATCACGACAACTGTTGGTAAGTTTTACACGTTTCAAACGACAACGTGATTTGTGTTGATATCCATTATTCTTACAGAAAATGTGAACAGTCCTTCTTAATCCCCCAAGAATCAGAATATTTAGGCATCATACTGCTTGAAATAATTCAGATAGACCGTTATGGATGAGCATAGGCGCAAAATTACCAATAGGGAGATTACTAGGGAGTAAAACACACTGGAGCCCGAGGGATACTGGGGCTGGAAAATGCATGCCAGTATCATCATGGCAGGGCCCCAACATTGCTGCCTTTTCCCATCTTTCTAATCTGGGATACAACATCAACTGCAGTGGGAATAGGCTTTTCAGGTTAGGGTTCAGGTTGAGAGAGTAAAATTCCCTGGAGCCATAGTGAAAATGGGGCTGGAAAATGCATGCC
>VWZG01002672.1:0-10900 GCA_013396735.1 Grallaria varia
TTTTTTTTTTTTTGTATCTGTTTCGATATTCTTGTAGTTGCCACACACAAAAAAGGGCATTTTTAATTACAAAATACAGACGCTAATTATTGCAGTGCCAAAATGAGGGAACAAACATACTTGAGAAGTTTTGGAAAGATCGGACTGTGTCTTTCTCTTAATGCTGACAAGTTTTCTTAGTCTCTTCTTGCCATTGCATCACAAGTCCTGTAACACAGTGGTTTGTAGGTTTTTTCTTTTCTTTTTTCTTTTTTTTTTTAATTTGGTTTGTTTTTGTTTGGGGTTTTTTTGTGTAAGGCGCATGTTGAATCATTTCGCTCCATTCAGAATGTCCTAAAAAAGAGAAAAAGAGCAGGCTGGTAATGTGTCTTGTTCTAGGAGATAGTCATAA
Source organism: Grallaria varia (assembly GCA_013396735.1). Taxonomy (NCBI): domain Eukaryota; kingdom Metazoa; phylum Chordata; class Aves; order Passeriformes; family Formicariidae; genus Grallaria; species Grallaria varia. The sequence goes on from VWZG01002672.1 coordinate 392, forward strand.
TGGAAGAGGATGGTGAATAGGCACAGAAAACTGTGTTTTGAAGGAGATACTGTATTATTCTGTGAAAACTCCTTCAGAAAAGCTTAAATGTGTACATATGTAAGACTCCTTTGTGTGCTTCCTTTTCACAGGAGGTCGATATGTTAAAGTTTGGGATGTACTAAAAGGAGGACAGTTACTAGTTTCACTTAAAAATCACCATAAAACTGTAACTTGTTTATGCCTGAACAGCTCTGGACAAAGGTTATTGTCAGGATCCCTGGACAGGTTAGTACATTTGTGGCTTTGTTGTGATTTGAATTCTTTAGGACTTTTTTTCCTGTGAAAGAGCAGAATTTGTGAATCTGTGCATGTTTTTTGGGCTTTACTTGAGAACAGGTTTTGGGGCCAAGGTATGTAACTGTGAAGATGTCCCTGCTTATTGCAGGAGGGTTAGTCTAGATGATGTTTAAAAGTCCCTTCCAACTCAAACTGTACTGTGATTCTATGATACACTTTAACCTTTTCTTCTTACTAACCTGAATGTCAGTGAGGATTGCATGTGCCATTTGGGAATTCATGTGGGAAACTTCTGAATCAGCATTTATTTTTTTTAACCTCTAAACTGACCTTTGCAGTCTTTGTAAAGTAACTATTCTTTAGTCCAGTTTAAGTAGCTAAAAGTACATTAGTATTCACCTTTAAAAAGCCTGGGTTTTGTGTCTCGTGCTGTTGCTTTTTGTACCCAAGGTGACAGGTGAAACATGACCTCCTTTTTTGTTTGGTTGGTTAAATTGGTGAGTACTGGTACTTGGTCTGTTGTCTCTGAGACATTAGAAATATGAAGTGGTCTGAAATGACAATAGTCTGTTTTCCCCCTCCTTCCTGTGCTTCCTAGGCTACCTCAGGCTTTGTGATTACCTAACACTAAAGTTCATCCTTATTGTAAGATAACATTTTGTTTTCTCATTTGTTAAATACTTGATACTTTTAACCAAATTGTTAAGGAGGAGCTGGACTCAAGAATATCTATGGGTTTACTTCCAGAAATTGTGAATGAATGTTAACATTTAAAATATAAGAACAAATTTGAAGTGATGCTGTCTGTTTTCTAATAAGCATTTCTGAAGTCAAATAGTCGTACATCTGCCTTCAATTTCATTTTGTGTCCTTGCCCCATTTTCATCTTTTCTGGGTAAGAGCAATCCTGTCTTGACTTGTAAATATCTTTTAACAGTAATAACTAAGAAGCTCAGCGGTAGTTTGAGGAATACATTGTATTAATATTCGTTTTCTTAAATGACCTATAGAAGTTGAGAGTGATGAAATTCCTGTAAAGGGATTATGATAAGGCACTATTAACAACACTTTTATAATTTCTTTTCTGTATAGGCATGTGAAGATTTACAGTACTACATCCTACAAAGTAGTCCACAGCTTTAGTTATGCAACATCCATCCTCAGCCTTGCATTATCGGTAAGTACATTGGATGTCTTCCTAGATCAGGTAATTGCCTTTTAAGTCACAAAAGTTATTAATTTTTGCTTTCATGGTTGTTAGAGTTGTTTCAGAAGAATGCTGTTGGTTGCAAAATGGAATGACTGAGTATATTCTTCCTGAGTAACAAATACATTAAAGGGTTTTAAAAATAATACATTCAGGTACCAGATGTTGCTTGACTAGACTTGTATGAAATTGTGTGTTTATAAAGGACAATATATATTATAGGGAAAGTATTCACTGTGGTAGGGAAGTCCTTTGACTTCAAGAAAATTTTATTTCTCTTTTGCCTTTCAGGACCCCTGAGAGTCCTCTGGCAGCAGTAACAAAAAACGTAGTTAATTGGTTGAGAAATTTGGAATGGGCTGTGTGAATCCCACAGCCTTAAAAATTGCTGGTGTCAAGTTGGTCTGAGGAAGAAAAGAAAGGGCATGAGGTGTGAGCATAAACAAATTAGTTCATCAAGGCATGTGCTTTACTGTCTTGGAAACAGAAAACGAAGACTAATTTCTCTGAAGCGTTTGAGTTTCAGTGGCTAAATGACCTGCTGGCCAGAAGCTTTGAGGCTAGCACCAGTTTTTAAAATAATACTGTTGTCATGTAGTCACTCTCTTACATGACCTCTGAAGTAAAAGTGGCTGTGAGGAATCTTTGCTGCCTTTACTACTTTACTATTGTCCTGCTCTGTTGGAACGTAGAGAAGGGTGTGTGTGGTGGGTCTGGCTGAGCCAGAATTTGTTTCCCCATAGGAGCCCTCGCTGTGCTCTGCATTGGTGTCAATAACACACCCATATTTTGGCTATCACTGAGCACAGCACTCACTGTTCAGTCAAGGGCAAGGTCCTGGGAGGGGACACAAATAGGCCAGCTGACCTGCACTGACCAAAGGGATATTCCATACCATATGACGTCAACCCAGATATAAAAGCTGGGGCAGGAAGCAGGAAGGGGAGGCACTCGTTGTCTCCGATGGCTGTTTTGCTAACAAGATTTTAGGAGCCCTGCTTTTCAGACGCGGTCGGGTGGTCCTGCTGCTCATGGGAAGTAGAGATTAGTTGTTGCTTTTGCTTTGCGCGCGCGCACCCTGCTTTGCTTTGCTTTCTGTATTAATATACACTGCCTTATCACAACCCACGATTTGTGCTGGTTTTTTTTTTTTGTTTTCCACCCTTACTCTCTCCCCTGTCCAGCTGGGAAGGGGGGTGATAGAGCAACTGGGTGGGCACCTGGCATTCAGCCACGGTGAACCCACCACAGTGTGTTTGGAGGGAATGTCTTTCTTCATTTCCTACCTTACTTCCCAGGAAGCTGAGCTAAAGGAACTTTGAATTTTTTTGGGGGGAGGTGAAGAGTACAGAACTCATAGCCTATAAGCCCCTACAGCAGCTGCAAACATGCAATAGCTGTAGCTTAGCATCTCTAGAGTATGTATAATGTATCTTTTGAAACAGTCTTTCATTTTCTATTGACTAAACTGCTTGAATTTTAAAGAGTTAAATGAGAACATAATAATGCCTCTACTGAGTTAAATCAAAGGCTGGTCCGATTCCATATGCTTCTTCCAATTGCAGCCATAAGTAGATACATATAAAAAAATAAAACTAGGGCAAGCATGTATGTTAAGTTTGCTGATATTCTCCGAAATCCAAACTCATTTTCAGATGAGAAATTAGCTTAGCAGTACGTAGTTTCTGCGTAATGCAAAGAATTTCTCTTACATAAGCTTGCGCAGTCTCTCTTTAAGCTTGGGCAGACTTGAAACTTGTTTCGGTTCCTCGACAAGGAGTTCCACATCTCATACTTGTTGTATGAAGAATTGCCTCTTAATGTTTCATTTGAACCTTCATTAGCTTCAGTTGATGCCCTGAAGTGAGACCTTGACCAGCTGACCTCCATCCATACCTGTCATAATTCTGTAGGGTTTTATCATATCAAAGAATTGTAGAATGGTTTGGCTTGGAAGGTACTTAAAGCCCATCCATCCCTGCCATGGACAGGGACACCTTTGACTAGGTTACTCAAAGCCCCCGCCAACCTGTCCTTGAACACTTCAAGGGATAAAGCATCCACAACTTCTCTGGGTGAAATTTATACCTACTTTCTTATATAAGTGCACTTACATATACTGATGACCAGTGTTTTGAACAACTTGTCTCTCTGAATCCTGCTGCTCCATGTGATAGCTTTGCTTTCTCATCGGTGGTGTTCATGCCTGCTGTATTGAAAAAACCAAAACCTCGTACTTAAAGAAGCGTGTTAATGCATAATTGAATTTGATTCAGTAGTCAGTCTGTAATACTCTTATGAATGTAGCCTTGAAGCTGTCCCTGTTTTGACCGAAGTATTTGATCACAGTATCTCAAAAGAGGTGCCTTCCACCTTAAGCTACCTATAATACTGATATTTAAGCCTTAACATGAAGCATAAAAAGTTGAAAATCTACATGGTAGAGCAGCAAATAAAACACTCAGGTCCTAACTGTGATTTCTTTGTTCTAGCCTGAAGATGAAACTATAATTGTAGGCATGACCAATGGGGTGCTAAATGTTAAGCATAGAAAACCTGAAGAAAAGAATGAGAAGTCTCAGAGGAAGAGACAACCATCATATAGAACCTATGTGAAAGGAAGAACTTACATGCCAAAACAGGTATGAAGTGGTTGAGAAAATGTGTACTGAGGCACTTGTCAAAAATTGGTTTTTTTGGAATGTTCTAGGTTGGAGAAAGGAAGGAGAGGGAATGTAAAAAGACAGACAAACTTGTTCACGCTAATACGTCTAACCCATTATGTGTGTGTATTTGTGTAATTCTAAACTCTTCTTTGACTCTAGGAAGATTTCTGTGTCAGTAAACCTGTAAAACGTGTTTTGAGGAAATACGACAAGCTGCTGAAGAGCTTTCAGTCTTCCAAGGCTCTTGATGCAGTGCTGGAGGTAAGGCATTGGTTTTTCTCGTTGGAGTTGTGTGCTGTCACGTGATGTGAATTTTTCTCGTATGTCAAACTAGTTTTATTTTAGTGTGTAACTAGAAAGGAATCAAACTTAGGTTTCATTTTGGTTTTTGGCTGATATCATCCCTCTATTGTGCATAAAGGTACTGCTTTGGTACTAAACTGTTCTTATATGTGTCCAGCCACCCATCATGCTTCATACTCCTGAAGTGACAGTTGCAGTCATGCAGGAACTACATCGCAGAGGAACACTGAGGAGTGCACTTGCAGGTCGAGATGAGAAGCAAGTTAATCTCCTCCTTACCTTTGTGGCAAGGTACTATTTTAACCTGAGTTCTCTCTGACTGTTTTGTCACTTTTATTTTCTAACAACTTGTCACAGAGTTTCAACAGATGATGGGTAGAACACTTACTCTTGAAATCTCACATGCCTTTTGCATTCTGATACCAAGGTCTGGAATAAGTCTGAAACAGTTCACCTCTTAGCACAGAACAGTTTTGCTGATAGTATGAGGTATTCTACCTCTTTGCCAGACATTCTGCCCTTGGTCTCCTGTGTCTTCATGTAGCTGAGGCTTTTTGCCAATCCTCCAACCCACAGCGCCTTCCCAAAATGAGGAGGTTAAATACCACGTATATGGGGTTTTTTGATTTGTATCTCTGACTGCTGCTCTGTGATGTGTCTTCATGAAGAAAAAGTTGTCTGTATGCCTGTGTGAGAAAGCTGCTTGGTAGGACAAAACTGTAAAAACTAGAATGTCTTCTAATTTTGCAGACGTGTGATTGAGCCAAGATTTACTCCTGTGCTGGTGACTGTTGCAGATATGATCACTGGTAAGGACAACACAAAAAAGATTCTCAAAGCTTTATAGCTAGTTTGGAAATAAGGTTGAAAGTGCTACATTTTTAAGAAAACGAACCTTTTTGGCTTTGTTTATAACTATGAGCTCTGTCAAGAAAATGATCCAAAAAGAGATACTGCCAGATAACTTTGACCAGTCAGTATCTGATTTGCAGTGGCTTCAGGAAGCTCTTCATGGTCTTTGAGAGCCTTTGATGCTTCATGTTTCTATGCTTACATAGTACTACTTCCACTTCTGTGAGGTAAAAATAGTATTAGAGGCCATAAAAGCTTGGTTTTGTGAGTTTGACATACTGTTACTTTTAGTACATATGACCATTGGTTTTGAAACACCATTAAAGTTGTTTCATTTGTCCACAGTGTTGGACTTGTGCCAGATTCCTTAAAAGCATCTCTAACTAGCTAATATAATTGTCACCTTTTTATACATAAGTGGATTCTTAAGTGATGTTTTTCTTTACAGACATTTATCAGCCTGTGGTTGGGCAGTCAGCGATTGTTGATAAACAATTCTTGAAACTTCAGGAAGCTATAGGAAAAGAGATTGACTATCAAGAGGAACTACTAGAAGTTTTGGGAATGATGGATGCACTGTTTGCTACTTTCACTAAGAAAAGAGATACGCATCTAGAAGAGAACAAAAGTAATGGTCTTACAGAGACCATTGAAACAAGTAGGAATGACTGACAGCCATCACAACAAATTGTCACAGAAATACTGTGGACTTGGAAGACATGGTCTGATCTTGTAACTTCTTATAATAGTGACTGGCAAAATAAGCCTCTCTTGTTGAAGTTCTGTCTTCCAAACTGTGTTGCTGAATAGGCTTGATTACTGAAGACACAAAAAGAAGGATGTTTTCAAGGTTTTCCTTACAATATTTTTTGAAAAAGATTGAATTTTAAAGTTTTATTACAGAGTTATGTAACTTTAAAAGAGTATGTTGGGGATCCACTACTGTCATTATTTGATTTAGAGAAACAGTCAACAATTTTCAGTTTGTATTTACCAGAAAATAATCGAGTTTTGTCTAATTTAAACGTGTCATTGCCCTTATTTAAGGTTAATATTCCATCTCACATATTTGGAAATAGGAATAAAATGGCATACACATTTTATAAGACTTGACTACAGTGTTTTTCTCTCCCTGGTTCATCTCAGTTTCAGACTTCTATGAATTCATAGGAAACCACAAAATGACTGAAGAAAAGAAGTGCATGTAAATTGAAAAAATTATTAATTTCATTTTTTAAATAGTGTATATTCACTTATGAATTTATAATTATCTAGCAAATAGGTAATACTTCTAAAGGGAAATTAATTTGATTTAAATTATTGTGATAAGTAAAGTGCACACCAGTAAGTAAATACTTAGTTAAACATCAGAACCCAATTTTTGTGTAATTCTGTCTCTTTCAATGCACAGTTGATGCAGTTTGTGTACGTTGTTACCAGTATGTGTTTGAATGCTAGAGTTTATTTTAACTTCAGGCAGTGCTGGATCAGTACATCTGCATTGGAAAGAGGGATGTCCTGAAGCCTATTGAGTATATTTAGAGTGAGAGTAAGCTCTTCCTAGAGCCTCTTTATATTCTGTGAACCAGTATTGCTTGGAGTTGAAGGTGCACATTTCTCTTGGCAGCGTAGGGTTCCGTGGCTTGAAAACCATTAACCTTGGCATCAAACATATTCTTCATTCTTACTGACAATATTCATGTCTAAGATATGTATCCATCAGTGCCTCAGTTTGATGTGTGGCTAGCAGAAGGATAGGAAGAAACTGGATTAAAATAGCAATTGGTTCAATCTGAATTGGAGAGAGAGGTTTGATGGATGGATTATTTGTTGGATGAGAATTTGGTTAGGTGATTGCATCAACATCTAGAAGGAGATGAATGATAGATAAGTGATGTTCCTCAGGGTTCCATATTGGGAACAATACTATTTAATGTCACATAGACAGTGAGATTGAGTGCACCCTCTGGCTTTGCAGGTAACACGAAGCTGTGTGGTGCAGTTGACTGAGCTGAAGAATGGGAGACCATGCCAAGGGACCTGGACAGACTTGAGAAGTGGGCCTGTATGAACCTTATGACGTTCAGCAAGGCCAAGTGCAAGGTGCTACACCAGCATTGAGGCAACCACCAGTAGCAATGCAGGGCTGCTCTCAGTATAGCAATTGAGAGCAGCCCTGCTGAGAAGGATGTGGGGGTTGCTGGTGCATAAGAAGCTGGACATGAGCCAACAGGGTACACTTGCAGCCCAGAAAGCCAGTCCTATCCTGGGCTGCATCTAAGGCAGAACGGGCAGCAGTCCAAGGGAGTTGATTCTGCCCCTCTACTGTGCTCACACGCCACCTGAAGTACTCTAGTTTCTGGGGTGCTGTCTCAGTTTGAGACTATTTGGAGGGGTGGAGACCTCACGCAGAAGTCTTGTTCGTATTCAATACCCCTGCTTTCTCCAATACACCTGGATGTAAGTGAAAAAATAACTCTTTACCAAGAAGAATGCTAACAATAGTACTGATGAAATTGGATTAAACCAACTCACGAGGAGAAACTTCCCAAGACCAAACTGAGATGGTGGCCAGCCTCCCCCAGGTGGAAAAAACATGTGGCCACAGGACAGAGACAAGATGGTCATGCTTCCACAAGCTTAACCTCCCCCATGCCTGGAAAACCTGGAAGGAACGGTGGAATAGCTGGGATTGGATACTGGCAGATGCTTGCATGGCACTGCAGTGAGGCTGTAGTGCTGGTACAGGCAGTTGGAGCAGGGCTGCAGATCCCCCAGGAGGCTGGACAGACCTGCAATGCCCCCACTGGATCCAGCAGTGAAACTTGGTTGTTGCAGTTTCAATGTGGTCGAAGTGGTGGTTGTAGTCCTGTCACAGTGGCAGTTGCAGACCAGATCTGTCCAGGTGGTGATGGGACTGCTGAGGTGGCAGTGGAAGGCCCAGGTGGTGAGGAAAGCCCCAAAAGTGAGCATTATAAATGCTCGTGTTCAGGTGGGAACACCTCAGGTACCTCTCCTGGGGCAGGGAGTTTAACGCTGGATGTTTGTGATCCTGTGACTGAGGGGATACTTCGGGGGTCTTTGGCACCTTCTAAGATGTTGCAGCCGTGTCTGACCTCAGTGCAGCTGAGTCCATCATGGCTCACCAACAAGCGGTGAATCCCTTCAGGCTGGGTGTGACTGTTCCAGGGAGTTGTCACAGCTAAGTCATGTGTGCAAGGAAAAAGAAACACTACACCACCTCACAGGATCTACCTCCTTCCTTAACACCCTGTTTAACACCCACCTTGTAGTCTGAGGGGTCAGATGTGCACGCTTTCAGCCCCTGGCCTGGGTGGCCACTCTGCACGTTGTCAGTAAAGCAGTCTGCTGGTTGAGCCATGATCACCAATGGTCCAGTCCCTCACAGCACCTGAACAGTCTCTGCAGGTGACTGAATGTTTGAGTCATTCATCACTGGCAGTTCAGCCTCTTTAAAGAAGGCAAAACACACCCCCCCACAAACCAAACCAACCAACCAAAGAATATTGGGAGAAAAGAGAAAAGGTGGATACCAGAATCTTTGTGTAGCACAGGACAGGTACTCAGTGCAGGAAGGACATAGATCTGGTTTGAGCAAGTCCAGAGGAGGACCATGAAGATGATCAGAGGGCTGTGGCATCTCTTCTGTGAGAACAGATTGAGACCTGCGGCTGCTCGGTCTAGAGAAGAGAAGGCTCCGGGGAGACCTTGTTGCCTTTCAGTACTTAAAATGAATTGATGAGAAAGATGAGGACAGACTATTTAGCCAGGCCTGTTGTGACAGGACAAAGGGTAATGGTTATAACCTAAAGTAGGGTAGATACAGACTGGACATAAGGAAGTTTTTTACAATGAGAGTGGTGAAACACTGGAAGAGGTTGCCCAGAGTTGGTAGTTGCTCCATCCCTGTAAACATTCAATTAATTGCAAGAGGATTGGACTAGATGACCTTTAAAAGTATTTTCCAGCCCAAACTGTTCGATGATTCTGTGATCTTACAGTAATTTGTTTTGTTATGATGTCTACCATTTGTGATACTCTTCCAAGTGAGTTTGGCAAGGTAGGCATGAAAACAAGTGTTAGATATCATCTACACAAACGGAAATCTGATGAAAACAAATGAAAACAGAAAATCAAGTGGTATTTAAGATCTTGATCTCTAACAAGACTAGTAAAATGAAATTTGGAAGATTTGTGTGACGACCAGTTTTATTATGAGTTCTACTGGATTTACTACTTCTTCATTGAAAGCTAGTATTTGTTCAGCCAACAAACTTGCCAAACTTGTCTGTTCTTTGTGTCTCTGTTATTCTCTGTAATGAAGAGTAATGGTTTCTTTTCCCCATTTAATAAGATTTTTTTTTACATTATGCATTCTTTTCTTCAGTATCAACATAATCAAGTTACCAAGGAGCTTGAATAAGATACTGTCATTCCCACTGTGGTGCCTGTTGTTCATGTTCTGATTCTATATAATACATAATTATATAATTTAATATAGAACCTCAAATTCTGTCTTTTTTAATAGGTCGCTGGTTGAATAAAATAAGAACAAAAGCTCCAGGCAACANAGGCCTGTTGTGACAGGACAAAGGGTAATGGTTATAACCTAAAGTAGGGTAGATACAGACTGGACATAAGGAAGTTTTTTACAATGAGAGTGGTGAAACACTGGAAGAGGTTGCCCAGAGTTGGTAGTTGCTCCATCCCTGTAAACATTCAATTAATTGCAAGAGGATTGGACTAGATGACCTTTAAAAGTATTTTCCAGCCCAAACTGTTCGATGATTCTGTGATCTTACAGTAATTTGTTTTGTTATGATGTCTACCATTTGTGATACTCTTCCAAGTGAGTTTGGCAAGGTAGGCATGAAAACAAGTGTTAGATATCATCTACACAAACGGAAATCTGATGAAAACAAATGAAAACAGAAAATCAAGTGGTATTTAAGATCTTGATCTCTAACAAGACTAGTAAAATGAAATTTGGAAGATTTGTGTGACGACCAGTTTTATTATGAGTTCTACTGGATTTACTACTTCTTCATTGAAAGCTAGTATTTGTTCAGCCAACAAACTTGCCAAACTTGTCTGTTCTTTGTGTCTCTGTTATTCTCTGTAATGAAGAGTAATGGTTTCTTTTCCCCATTTAATAAGATTTTTTTTTACATTATGCAATCT
>VWZG01002674.1:0-19672 GCA_013396735.1 Grallaria varia
GGTGTCCGTGGAGAAGAATGCACCTATTTTCTTGTTAAATATATAGTCTATTCTTCTGCTAAAGGAAGTGAGAGTGAAGACAAAAGTTAGTAGCCTTTGCACAGTTTAATGGAAGTATTTTTTTCTTAATTCAAGGACTGTCACTGCTGCACTAATTTACCCCAGAAACAGACACAAAGGAAAAGTGGAAAAAACAATTTGACAGTATGGCAGCTAAACAAAAAAATGTCCCTATTTTTCCACTAAGCCCTCTCTCTCCTCTGCTGTCTTTGCACCCGTTCTCATTGGAGAGCCCAAGGGGTCTTTTCAGTCCAGCTGTCAGTTCGTAGGACTAGGGACAGTCACATTAACTTGTCAGTGAGAGTATCCACGGATTCCTCCAGCAGTAGGGTTTAAATGCAAACAGAACTCCTTTGATCTCTTGTTTAGTCAATCAAACAGCAATACCAATCAAGGCCAGATGTATCCCAGTTTCTTTTTGATTGGTTCTAGTGGACATTTAAAGCAGAAAATCATAGAATCACTTAGGTTGGAAAATATCTTTAATAAAAACCATATGACAGAGCTTGATTTTAAAATGTATTATTGGGGATTATGCAATTAATGTTTACCATTGTCCCATTTAAACAGATGCTGTATCAAAGGAGAAAATAAAAAAGACTCTATGAATTACTATCCTGGAATATAATTGCACTTCTATTAGGCTGATCTTGACTTGTATGATGTGAGCTGTTACCACAATAGTTTCATCTTGGGGAAGTTTTTTCCACTGCCAAGGTATCAAGCATCAAGTGTATGATAATATTTTAAATTTTTCTTGCAACCTCTTACACACTTACATGTGTTACTATATTCTGTGCTGTCTTTGATTGCCTTACTCATCTCAGACTTAGTGATTCATTATGTTATGTAAGTACATTGTTATATACATGTTGTAACTGGACTAGGTGTTACCATTCAGAGGCATCAGGTCTGGTTGTGACTCCTTTTCTTTAATTTTTTTTCTGTTCTTTGCAGTTTATTTAGCATATTTTACTGAGTTCTATCTTTTGTCAAAAGCTGAAATATATAATTATTTCAGAATTATTCCCTCCTAATTCTGCAGTTTCTAGCTATAACTAGTATCTAGTCAAGTTAAGCCCTACAGTTTTCATTCACTTTCAAGTTAGGATATAATAAACAACCTCATGAAATACATGTAATTGCCTTTATAAACTTAGTTCCTTATTAGTGAGAACTGAAGCCTCAGGCAAAGCATGCACTTGTCTGTACCCCTAATCCAAACTACACTTTAAATATCTTGAACAATAAGTGGGACAAATGTAGCAGGAGCTAAAAAACCCTCTCTGTCACAGAAACTGATTTGACACCTTTTGCTGATATCTAACGTGTCCTAAGGTATCTCTACAGAATAGAATAATTAATAGAAATTAATAAATCACATTGATTTCTTCCTGAAAACTTATGGCGTTGTATTAGCGGAAATTCTATAAATAGGTTCTCCCTCACATACTGTCTCTCTAACAAGTTGATTAACTTATTGTCCTCTACTCTACATAAAACTCTCACTTGAATTTCTGCGTTTTTTCTTGATTCTCACAGTTCCAGAAGTATCCATTACTCCACTACTGAAGGTTAAATTATTCTTTCTAAAACTTGTTAACACAGTAAATTGGGTTTTCACATTGCAAAAGGCCAGACTTCCTGGAACTGAAGCTTTTTGCCTTTGCCTTTTACTTTCCAGGAAGACAAATCGTTACGCTGAGTCGACATCCAGTGCATTCACAGGTTCCTTGCTCTCGTGCATTAGTGATGTTCTCTCCTAAATGGAGGCACAAAACCTCCATGCTGGAAATTTCTACAAAGACTCATAGAGGGGAAGTGGAGGGGCAAGTACAGATCTCTTCACTCTCATGACCAGTGACAGGACTCCAGGAAATGGTCTGAAGTGAAGCTGAGACAGGGGGGTTTAGGTTGGATACCAGGAAAAAGTTGTTCACCCAGAGGTTGGTTGGGCACTGGAACACACTTCCTAGGGAAGTTATCATGGCCCCAAGCCTGTCTGAGTTCGAAAAGCATTTGGACAATGCTCCCAGGCACTGGTGTGACTCTTGGTGTCCTGTGCAGGGCCAGGAGTTGGACTAGATGATCTTGATGTGTCCCTTCCAACTCAGCATATTCTATGATTCTGTGACATTTGCCACTGCTGGGAGCAGCCGTCGTGCTGAGTCAGGTTCCAGGGGGGGACTGGGCTGCCCTTGCCTCGAGCAGAGTTGAACGGGATTCCCCACGTTCCCTGTGCCTGAGTGCCCATTGTCCAGCCTGCCTGAGCTCCAGCCCAGGGAGTGCCACTGGGGAAGCTACTGCTGGACAAACATCTTCCAGAAACACTGTGGGTCTGCAGGGCCCCAAACCCTCATTGTGTCTGGGCTTTGGGTGCCTGTCACTGTCACCATCCTGGTCCCACACCCCTGTTCCTGTTGGGATGGGGCCCAGCTCAACCTGCAGAGTATTCCCACTCCCACTGCTCTCTGATGGTATCCTCCCAACCCAGGTATTTATCTGCTTTCTCCCTTTCACCCTCAGTGCTCTGAGAAAACAAGCCACTGTTCAAAGGCAGCTGCACATTTACAGAGATTAGAAGCATTTCACAAGTCCCAGCTATGGATCCAGGCTCTTAGTTCAAGCTGTAGGGCAGAACTGCCCAAGGTGGAGGTCATGGCCATGGCAAGTGGAGTCACCAACCAGGCAGAAATTCAATGGTTTATGTCAGCATTTCAGATTGCAGAGCTGATGAGAATAGTAGGTGTAATAGAAAAGAAGGGAAATGGTTTCTGTGGAGTGTGATGCTTTTCACTCTGTTCAAACCTAAGTCACAAGAAAAATGGCTGCTATTTTCACAAATACATGAAACAAGGTATTTCAGCCTTAACTTATCTCCTTTCCACTGCTTGGTTACCACTCCATCTCTTAAAGAAAACTGAATTCCCCCATTCAAGTGAAACTTCAGTCCACTTGGAATAAGGGTCATGCTCACTGGCCCCTATTAGGTGAACTTATTAAATGAACTATTTCCTTTCACAGTGCCAGTATTTTTGGTTACTCCAGGTTCAGCTTGCAAGCTTTGTGAGTTTTATGTCATGACCACACGCAGCTCACAGGGAGAAATATTACTTAGAAAGGTATCTGTTGTGTTGAACAGCTGTAAATCTGTCACATCGTCGCTGTGGGGTTTGAGGGTTTGGTTCAGGAGGTCTGAGGAGGTTGTTACACCTTTCACAGAGGCTGTCTTGGAGAGTGCTGCTGGTTTAAGTCATGGTGGTGTAAGTGCTATTGGCTGACCTGGCATTTCAAGACATCTTTTTTTTTAATCCCTCTACCGTTGCTATTCACATGCTAAGACAGACCTAGATAGTCACAGACTGGCAGATATACAAAGACATGAAGACATGACAGGAATTCCTAGAAAACTAGAGGAAGGACCTAACATGGATCCTTAGAAGAATCTTAATAATCCAATCAAATGAACAGCTGTGTATGTCAAAAGCAGATGTCTTTAGAGAAAGGCAGCCTCATCCAGCACAGGCATCTGATATTTTAAGTTATACACCTCAGATTTAAGAAAAAAACAGAACAGGGACCTGAGCCTTGATTTCCTCTAAAAAAGGTAGTGACCTGATAAAACTACTTGTTATTCTAGGTCTTCCTTTTTCCCGTAAAAGTTAAGTATTTGGGGGGTTTGTTCAGTTATGGAAAAATGGTGTTTGAAAGAATGCAATGAATTTTTCTATTTAGGATAAATACTTCCTCTGCGTAACTCCGCTGGATATAACAAACTGTTTATATTCATGAAGGAGGTGACAGAAAAATGCTTAATGGGAAGACATTAAACTGGTGAGAAGCTAAACAGGATCTCAGATTCAGTAACTGGATCCTCTTACTATTTAAAGAAACATAGTTCATATCAAATATTATCCAAAAAATTAATCAGTTCATTTGGCAATCAAGTTGTCAAAAACATCTGAGTAGAAAATGCAGCACAACAGAGATACTTCAGTGCCTTATCTACAATACTCAATACTCTATTAGGATTCATGAGAAATTTTCTAGGATTTCAGCAGAGGTGGAATTTCACACAAGTTCTGCCTAAACCTAGTTTCTTTCCAGATCAGCGTTTATGGCTTGTTCAGTGAGCACTGCTCCCTCTCTGAAGAGACTGGTTGTTTATTTGACTTTAAACACATGCCTTTTCTTCCTAAATGGTAATGAATAATTGCCCTGGAGACAGAGATTATTCAAGAAATGGAATCTGGCACAGAAAATGTAATGAGAGTCTGCATCGTCCCACGACGTTTGTAGAAGATGTTCGTATAGCTAATTCTCTAAGCAAACCTCTCAGTTTATGAATTTCGAGCATCCCCATTTCCTCAGAATATGCATGCATCAATTTCTTTGGAGAGCATACTATTATTACAACATGTATTTCGTGTGAGTTTTTAATTGAAAAGTTAATAGAAGTTTTAATATTCTGAATGCATAAAAATCTCAACATTAAAATACGATCAGTGACACTTATAAGCCTCTGGCCAGAACGCTGTAGTCACATCCCTTCCTATCTTCCTTTCCCTCAATTTCTTTTCTTTCTCTTTCAGTGTAATGTAAAGATAAGCTAATATTAATTTACAATGAAACATTTCTGTATTAGAGATCATTTGCATTCATTTTCTTGCCCTGATTTGTGTTCATGTCTTCTTGTACTTTACACCAATGGCCTTTATGAATTGTAGGCACATTAAAAAATGCACACAGTACAAAAGGGATAGGTTTCTGGCACATTAAAGACAAAGTGATTCCTCTTGCTGCACCTACAGGTCAAAGGCAAGTAGGAAAAAGAGAGTGACATACAATTAAATTGGAGTCAGATAGAGGGCAGTCAGAAGCTACTGCAAAATTTTGCCACAGGAGGTGACATATATTCCTTAAACTATCATTAAATAATACTTTTCAAGCCCATCCTACTTCGTTTTTCACAGTATGCACATTGAAACAAGTGTATGCTTAATTAGGTCTGTCATCTTTCTTTAGGTCAACTAGTTTTTAATGGTATCCTTAACATTTCCAGTAATTTTACTGCACTCTCCTTTTCCAGGCTTTGTGTGTTATAGCTTTTCTCCTTGTAAAAGTGTAAAAGTTCAGCAACAATTGCCTGCTGAATTACTTTAATTATTGCCTTATGTCCCTTCATTTTATGAAGTATTGACTTTCAATCAGAAGTTCAATTATAATATGATTCTATGACATATTATGAAGTGGGAAGAGAAGGCTAAAATAAAATCCTTTTCTAGGAATTTACAAACTAATTTATGTTCATGGATTTGCACTTTGCTATTTTTTACCTTAAGCAAAAGACATTTTGCTATTCACTGCTGAAAGAATGTCAGTGTTAGAGACAAAGTTATTAGCAAGGTGGGTGTTCTCCCAAGTAACAAGTGACAGGACAAAAGGAAGTGGCCTCAAGTTGTGGCACAGAAGTTTTAGATTGCATATTAGGAAAAATTTCTGCACTGAAAGGTCTTTCAATCTTTATAACAGGCTGCCCAGGGAAGTGGTGGAGTCACCATTCCTGGAGCATTTAAAAGACATGTAGACATGACACTGAGGGACATGGTTTAGTGATGGGTTTGTCAGTGCTCTGTGAACAGCTGGACCTGATGACCATTAGAGATCTATTCCAACCTAAATGATTCTGTGATACTATTTTATGGCTCTCTGAACCTCTCACTGAGGGCAAAGCACAGCAGGAGAGAAAAAGAAAAGAAAAAAAAAGAAAAGAAAAAAAAGAATCTTAGCAGAAGGAAAGATGTCAGTAGGATTTTAGGCACCTGAATGCCTTTGGGAGCTAGCTAGCTGATATCACTACCAGACAACCTCCTGAGGATATAGCTGCATCACTTCAAATTGCTCCTGTGCCAGATTGTCTTCTCTGCTCCTGGTCAGAGACTACTGTCCATCACCCAGCTGTGCCAGCTCCATTTAATGATTAAACTTAAAAGCTCTTGGCACTTCTGGGATCTCTGGGGAGGACACATTACAAGTCTGAGGAGGTCAGAAATGTAATAAACTAAGAGATGGACAGGTAGATCTGCCATGGAAACCAGTCCTCAAGTTCATTCCTTCTGCTCTGCCTCTGCCGCAAGATATTTCTGCCTGGCACTTTCTCATGATACTCCAGCTTACTTAAGACTTGGCATTCATGGTTTGTCTCTTTCAATGAATCCCTTGCAGTTCAGTGAGGAGAAAGCCTGCAGACTTTGTCAATTATCAGCACTGTGCTGGGTAAAAGGCACACTTTCATTACTTTTATGCACCTTTTTACGTTCATCATATCCCTTGGAGTGGGATATCCATATTTTCCAGATTAACCTAAATTAATTCATAGTACCAACCAAGATTTGGATGGAGAATAGGATTAACTCAGTGTGGTAAAATGCAAAATTCAATAACTAATTTCCAGATTCAGAATCAAATAAAGAAAAGAAGAATGATAAGGTTTGACTTTTTTAACTGATCTCCAGTATGTCTTCTGTATTTTACTGAGCTAAGCAGTGACAAGGATAGTTCCATATTCTTAGACCTGCATACCATTTTTTCAGACTAGTGACTTCTGTAGTACAATTCCCAAATGGGAATCTCTAATTTGGAGAAACTTCCTTATGAACTCCTTCATACAGTAAGAATTCCTCTGTGCATAAAGCACCCTGGGGACTTCCTGTAACTTAGAGTATTCATAATTTCTTTTAATTAGACTACTAACTTATGTTCCTTTCATGAATGTAAAGCTGTCTGCCATGGCATAGATTTTGCAGAGCAGTAAGGTTTCTGAAATGCCATCTTAATCTTCAGAGGCCAAACACTGTGAGCACCCAACTAATTAGACATCCACTCAGGCATAAAAATGAACTTTTCCTTGATAAATGTGCTGCTGAGGAAGAAATGTATCACATCTGATTTCATCCAAGTTCAAGGCTGATTTCTTTCATATTTAGCTTTTGAACCAATTATACTGAAATATCAAAGGTAAGTGGAAAGACAACTTTTTGTTTACTGGTGATTAACTAAATGCAGAAGGTAATAAGATAAACCCGTTCAGAACCAGAATCAGCACTGGGGTCTTTGGTGTTGAACACCTCCCTCACAGTAGGAATGTCTGAAATGAAACACTGAAAAAATATTTTTGAGGGATCACTGTCACTGAGTTAAATCAAAGCACAGACAAGCCCTAGAGAGATTTTACCAAGTACCTGACTGTTTAGCACTGCCAGTGATCCAACTCTAGACCTCCCCGGAGCACAGGATGGTTATCAGCTAAATGGTATCAATGTCTGGGGGGGTTGTGTTGGAGATTAATTGAATCTGGAGCTTTACAATCAAACTCACTTTCCCTTCTGTTGTTATCAGTACTACTGAAAGGCCAAGTCACTTTCTCCACTGTGTTACAAACTGTCTGCTCTCCCTACAGCAAAAGGTGAAATGATGCAAAGCTAGATCTTTAATACAATAGATATATTATCTGTACTTTAGGTTATGAAAAAAAAAAAAATAAATAGAGGATACACCTGATCACAGAGATCAGGTTGTAATCAGTAATTATTTGATACCATTTTCAGGATTTTTTAATTTTCTATGCAAACCTCATTCTTTCCTTGCCAAATAAGCAAGGCCTGTGCACTAAAGTATGAGATAAACAGCACAAATTTCTGAGAAAAATTTTTACTTTAAGAGGTCAAATTGTGCCAGTTGAAAGTCATGTTCACATAGG
The DNA here is from genome assembly GCA_013396735.1 of Grallaria varia. Classification (NCBI taxonomy): domain Eukaryota; kingdom Metazoa; phylum Chordata; class Aves; order Passeriformes; family Formicariidae; genus Grallaria; species Grallaria varia. The sequence continues at coordinate 7,820 of VWZG01002674.1, forward strand.
CTTCCTAAAGTACCTTGTTAAGGTGCAATTGTTCCAGAAGTTCCTGAGGTACATTTATGATTACTAATGAAAGCATACATCTTCTTACCATAACAAAATAAGGAATACATTCTCCCTTTGAATGGAATTGAACTTAAAATTTTAGACCACTGCATTATCCACCCAGAGGTCCCTGGTTTCCCTGCACTCTTGTAAAAGAAATTAGTATGTCAGGCATCATTGATATTTATGATTCTGTAGATCATGCTAGATAACATTAATGTAATGCTCAATGGCTTTGATAGGATGAAATCTATGATTGTAACAAGCTGTTCAAAAACATCAGCAGCTTAAATCCATCAGGAACCTGATGGAATGGAAAACAACTTAGTACATACAGTTCTGACTATACCTTACTATAAAGAGGTATCTCATCTTATGACTTCATGTCTCTAAGGAGGGCCTGCATATATACTGGTTAATTTTTTTCTGGTGGAAGAAATTTTATTTTCATAGTATTTAGCAGCTTCAGAAAGTTGAAATGGCAGATTTGAAGCAAAATGACCCACAATTTTCACATTTACAGTTTCTTGCCCTGACAGCGATAGCACATGGTAGTAAGGTCTAAAAGGATGTTCTAAATGTAAAGAAATATGGAAATGCTGATATGACAGCTTGTAATCACAATGTGACCCAGAAATAAATTATTTTTAGTTTCTATTTGTTGCTAGAGAGTGTGCAAGCTGAAAAAGGTGTTATTGAGCAAAATATTAGCAAGATATTTTTCTTTACAGGTATAACATTGAAATCAACTGCTGGAAATAGAGAAGCAAACTGTGCTGGGAGAAAGCACACCTGTTCTGTCTCTGCAAGGCAGACTGTAAAGTGCCTACCACAGCCCCTGCAAACAGGGCCAGAAGGTCACAAGCACGCGAGAAGGAGGAGAATTTAGGAAGAGGCTGTTTTCTTTAAATATAACTGAAGGATTCTTTAGGTGAAATAATGTGACATATACAGCAAAGTAAGGAGGACAGCGAGCCATGCGGAGCAATTCTGCAACTATTCAGCCATTGCCCTGGCAATGTAACAGAGAAAAAAACGCATTTGCTGTCGTCAAAATGAGAAGACATTGCCATAATAGGGACAAAACACACAAAATAGAGATCAATTTAGTTAATATACACAAAATAGTATTGAAACTTGTGGCAAACCACTTAAATCATCAGTCTTCCAATTGCAAAAACCTTTGCAAAAAGGAAAATAAGAAGAATAGTAGTATAATACTTGCAAACAGCAGTGCACCACATCCACAAATACTGATTACAGAAAATGGAAAAGATGTGAATGTTGCGTTAAAACTCTCAGCAAACATATAAAATAATATTAGGACGTATATGGCAATCCATTCAGATTTCTACAGGCAATTGCAACATCCAAGAAAGAATCAGGTGAGAATGTACAAAAATGATGTCATATTCATATACACATATAATTACTTTGTGAAAACGTGAAATGAGTGAAATCAAAGTCTGCCAGACAGGCAGTGACTCAATATCTTTCAGAACACCTGGGGAAAGGAGACAAGTATGATTAAATCTAGGGTTCTCCTATGGTACATAGCCAAAATCTCATTTTTGTCTAAAGGTAGAAAGAAGAAGATTTAAAAAAATTATGACCTTTATGTCCTTAAATCTCCATGTTCTTTTTTCCCCTCTATCCACTTTACAGGAAAGACTCAATGTACCCTTTTCTCTACCTACAGCATGTTCCAGAGTAGAAAGTAGTCAATACATCTGGCAAAGCAAACAACTGCTGAGAATTTCAGAAATGGTTTTGGCACCATTTTCTTAATTAAAAAAAAAAACAAAAACCAAAACAACAACAAAACAAAAAAAAAAAAAAAAACCACAAAAAAAACCCCAACAAAAACCAACAGAGGTAAATGGAAATAGATTTTTGATATTAAGGACCATGTGGAAGATAATGTACAAAACAGGCAAAAGCACAGCATTTTTTAAGCAGATAATTTGTTTCAAAATGTTCACTCAGCATTAATTAGAACTCAAGCTGTTGGCTTCCAATCTGGAGTTCAGACTCCTGCTCTCCCTTTGCCACCCACTGGGGCCTGTTATTCCCATTATAAACACCCATAAATCTCACCAAGTCTAATGGGCTTATTGCAGTCCTGCATATGTATCAAGGGGAGGATAAATGTCTCTACTTGTGCCTTCTGATACCCATAATTGTTTAGTAACATAATGAGATAATGTTTCTAAAACAGCAAAAATCAGTGGGTGTTTTCTATGCCCTTTAACATGATTTAGAGAGCTTTTCAGCTGAAATCATTCTAGATTTCAACTGTGGTTAGTAATTTTTGCAGGCAAAGTAAAGGCAAACTTCTACCAGAAGCAGTATAGGTAGGAAATAAGGGAGCGCCTATAAGAACTTTCTCCCATTTCTGCTAAAGAACCATGAAAAAAATGCTGTCACCAATAAAGTGAGCGTATAAATGGATCAGTGAATTTGAAGAAGAAAAGATTCTTCTCCTCATGAAAGGAGAACAAAGAAACTTGTTTCATTTGATTAGAAAAGTGAAGGATGAGTAGGAATAGAATTGCTGTCTTTAGACACAACAAGGAAATGAACACAAGGGAGAGAAAATAACCACTTGAGCTAAAGGACAACGTTGGCACAAGAATAGACATAAGCTGAACATGAATAAATTTAGATTTAATTTAGAAATGGGCTCTGAGCCTTCCTGCCTATCAGATTTGGAAGTGGTCTTTCATTGAAAATAATGCAGACAAAGAGAACCTGAATACTTAAAAGAAAACCGAGTAAATTTTTTAAAGAGCTGAATAGCATAGTGCTGCAAGAGATTAATTTCATAACCTAGACGTTTCCTCCCAATTTCTTTGTGTTCCTGTTGCTTCCCTTTTCTTTCCTCGCCATGGAGAGCACACAAAATGAGGATATAAACACAAAAAAGCAAAAAACCCCAAACCCAAACAACCAGAACTTAATGAGGCACACATAGTTATGAGGGATAATGACACCATATATTTGTTTTACAGGTGCTATAAATTAATAACATTTTGATTTGAACTGAATATGGATCTGAGAGAAAAAAAACAATTAAAATGTGAATGTCTTGGTATTTCACTTGGTATCAAGTTGCATTGTCTCATTCTCAGGCTATGATAAACATTGTCCTGCTAATGAAAAATTTGCTTTAAGGGTCAGTAGGATCTAGCCCAGAGCTGTTAAAACAGCTCATGTATCTCTCTATACATTTATCAGCTGATCAAAATAAGCAGAGTTTTGGTGGCAGTAGATTCCACTTATTGGATGTCATCAAATTGCTGATATTTACCATTTAAAAGGCATGAAATTAATGACAGGAGTTTAAAGTGTTCTTTAAGTACTTAATGTTAGCTCTATGCTATAGCTGCTTGAAAAGACACAAATACCATTAAAACCCACCAACTGAACCTTTATAAATTACTGCTGAATGTAGAACAATGCTCAAGATAATTGACTTTGCATTTCCAGCAAGCACTTTGTCAAGTAATTATTATTTATCTAACAATGGTTTCAATGCAAATTGATGATGCATATTTGCTATTAATCTGAAGTCATTGCAAAATACAAACAACAATTACTTTCTGAAATTACCACAGAAAATAAAGAGAAAATAGTTTTGTCACTGGTTTACACATTTAATTTATAAGAAACAAACAAACAAACAAAACAACCCTAAACATTACTGTTTTTCATCTCTCACTGGCAAATCTCTATGTTAAAAAATAACAAAGCTAAACCAAAGACAGAAAACTTTTTTGTGTGCACCCTGCCACCAAAACAGATGCATCAAAGACCCAGATGTGCTACAGTACCTTAGTGATCCCTCATGTTTCTCAGGAATAATCCTGGGAAAGCTTCCAGTTCTCAGAGTGTTGAACTCCCCAGACAAGAGGACCACCAGACCATGGAATGCCGAACTTTACTCAGAGGAGGCAACTACATTTAGAATATTAATTGATTCCCTCTAGAGGATTACATTTAAAATACCTGGGGGGAAGATTCAAAATACCATTGAGAATGATTGGGTCATATTACTAAAGTGTTTGCTGAGAGGCTACACCCTATAACCACCTCTCATTGGATATAATTTTTCAATAGCAATAGAGATGAAATGTAGATACGGAGTACTTTGTCTATACCCTTGAAGCTATTCCAGCTTTGTGAGTTACACTGATCACCACCAAAACCCAGTGGCATTACGTGCTAACCAAGAATAAAACTTCAGTCAGAAGTTAGATTGGGAGAGAATAATGACTTGGAATTCAAAATTAAGAGTTGGAAGAGAAACCTCATTCTCAAAACAATGGTATAGGTAAATAACTTCACTACATTGTTATACTAGTCATACAGGGACACCACTAAAGTTAGAGGACATGGTGTGTCACATGTTCAACAGAGCAATGACCCACACAGAAATTCTTGCAACTTCCTTTGGGTCCAGCCTAGGATATGGGAGCAGGAGGGTGAATAGTAAAACTCACACTGCTGTAAACACGTATCAGCTCAGAGGAAAGCAGTACTCAAAGATTCACCTACGCTCAGTACCGTGGGAGCATCCCCTCAGGGCTGTGCTCCTACCACGGTGATGGGCTGGAACACAAGCATTTTCAGCATCTGCTTATGTTGAAAAAAGTAGACCCCTATCGACCCATTCACCCTTTTATTTACCATTATTTATTTATTTTCTGGTTAGCCATCAGCAGCTTTCTTTCTCTGTGCAAATGCTCTGACCTCGCTCGTCCCATAGACACACTGGATGCTACAAGCCCTCTAATATAACACAAGCTAAAATTCAATCTTGCACTTTCTAGGGATCGTTTTTAAACAATTTGTTTTGCCATTTCTAAGGTTTTGTTCTATTTGAAGGATTTCTAACTTCCCTTAAATGGTCCAGGAAAAAACAACAATAACAACAAACGAACAAACACCAACAAAACAAAACAAAAACCAAACAAAAAACCAACTCCTCCAAAATCCAAAAAAAACTCGAAAAACCCCCACCAACCAAAACCAAAAAACCTATCTCATCTATGACACCTTCTTTGCAATTCCAGCTGTCTGATCAAATACCTACTTTTTCAATTGACTGTAGTATCCTGTGCGATACTTTCATGTTACCTAGTCAGCAAAGGCATAAATTCATTTCACAATGCAGAAATCATCTCCAAGACATCTGAAAAGTTAAACTATTGAGGGATACTACAAGATATGTAGTGAATTCTAATCCAGGGATTTCAAGCTACCAGGTAAATCTATGCAAGAAGAAAAAAACAAACAAACAAAAAAAAGGTGCATTAAAGTCTTGAAGGGTCATTTATTTCTATCAATATATTCATAATGCAACATCAATTTGTGGTGCAATTTATTCAGTTTTACAATTTTACAATTTTACTTCATCTGGCCAATTATACACAAACCAGACTGAATTCACCATTCCATAAAAACTGAAGCATCTTTTCTGAGATAAAATAAACATCGTCACAGGAAACAAAAACTCCATCTGAGTGGGTATTCCAAGTGCTGTGCTGTTTAACTGGCATTTCAGACAAGATATTTTAAATTTCTGTATTCTCCTGGAAACAACAGTTGAAGTCATCTCAGTATTAGTACTTCAGTAACTTCAGTTGGCTAATTGAACAACCAGAGGGGAGAAGGGGGTGTTTCTCTCCCTTTCCCTTGTGTCTATACATACAGGATTGGTTCTGGACTGAGGAAATCTGTTTGGAAAAGTGCTTCCACAAAGCAGAAATAGTTTCCCTTTTGTTGGCTTTTCATGCTGTGAAGTATTTAGTATTAGTAATTTCACCCTAGGAAAAGAAAAGCTGCTCTCATCAGGACACCTTCAGACAATCATGCTTTGATACCTCAGCCAAACTCACTGCGTGAAAAGCTTGGAAGACAGGTTTGTTTTCTTCCACAGGTTTGTTGGGGTTTTTTTGTTGTTGTTTTTGTCTTTTTNAATTTTTTTTTTTTTTGATAGCATCTAAATAGTTGTACAGAAGTTCTCCTGGAGAGGAAAGAGAAAACCAGGCTGTTTGCACACAGCTAAAACTCATGTAAGCATATGTGGTTAATGTGAAATATCAAAAATGAACTAAATTAGTTAATAATAAAATTTCTGGGTNGTAATAACAAACAGTGGTGGACAATTTCCCGGGCATTAACACATACAAAACCCACTTACCTATATGTTCACAAAATATTCAGTCCAGATTAACTTCTACTGTGCAAACCTTGGATATATTTTATCACTGCAAAAGGAATTTTGATTCACATAGTGGCCCATTAGTGGTTGTAGGTGTTGTGAATCACATCATATCATAGAAACACACCATTATTTTTTTACAGTTCCAAAGACTAAAGGATGAGTGTAAGTTCTCCTTTTGCACTGAAATTATTTTGTGTCATAGAAAATCATTTGAATTANTTAAGGCATTAAATTTTGTTCAGGTTCTGAACTAAAACTTGCTTTTAAAAGAAGCTTGGCAGTAAGACAGGCATATGGGAACCAAATCTTTGAAAGACAGAAATTTCAAAAGAATTCTTTCTTAAACAGAAACAATAACCGATGGTCAAAATTTCACTGGAAAATTACTAAATTTCTTCAGCTGAGATTTTCTCTGTACATAGATATCTCAATTAGCATATATTAGCATACATTACTGTTTCTGCTATTGGAAGGGATTTTTTTTTTACTTTCTGTTTCTGTTATGAAAATAATCCAGTTGATAAATAGTTTTTAGGATTCCTTTGGAAGAATTGTAAGAAAAAGGGAGGTGTTCTGAAACTAGAAGTTGTTGTGAATGACAAAAGAGAAGGCCTTTCAGAATTTTCAATATTTAAATAACAGTTTACTTCTTTCTGCATCTTCTGGTAAAAGCAAACAACACAAAGTTAAAAATTGTTACTAAATTCTTTCCCAGCCTTCCTTACTTGTGGGCTTGTAGCATCCACGGAATTCATAATACAAGAAAATAATTACTTAAAAAAGCCTAAAATTTTAAATAGTTTTCCTGATATTTTTAGCACATTAATTAATCATAGGCTTATAGAATATCCTGAGTTNGCAAGTGTTGGCTAAATCCCCTTAAGCTTGAAAAACTGGTAACACACTCTTAGTATTGGGATTTGACTTGGCCTATGCAGTAATAATTGGTGCTGTGTTGCTGGGGTGATTGAATTCAATGACAACACTATGGAGAGAGATTTGATTTGGAGATTGAAATTTTTCATGCTGGTCTTAGGAAGGTTTAAAAGACTGGGGACAAAAAAAATTAGATTCTCTGTCTGAATCTATGCCTGCACTCTGTTTAGGGGTGGGGTTATTTGGCATAACTTCTAACATATTTGTACAAAGAACAGAATGGTGTAAACTACAGTAGCAAACTCCTGAGGTGGGATTATGAATAACCCCCATTATGCTTTTCTTTCAGCATTTCAGCTTTACTCTCCTGAAGCAGAGCCCAGATTTCTGATTTGTTAATAGCATAATTAAACCATCGGGATATTATCTGCAAAACATAGGTGTTCAGATGTCCTTCTAAACTTTCATAAACAGAGTACCTTTCAGTTTCTTAGGAATGGCAGTTCTGCTCCACAGTAATTCTTGAAGCAATCTCTATACTGCATGTAATATAAATAGTATATCTTGCCTGAGCTTGGGGTGAGCTGAATGATCATCAGCTGTTTGTGAAGCAGAAATCTCCTGACTGTACCTAAAGTAAGACAAATCTTGTGACTCGCTTCTAACAGCAATTTTTTCTTTCAAATATTATTTGGCAAATCCATGAATCTAATGTTAATCTTGTTTTTGTAAGTAGGGCTATTTTATGCTAAGAAAAGCTGGAATTATGCTAGGTCTTTATCCCTGAGTGGATTGGTTTATTTGATTGTGAAAAACAACTATTGTTTTATCACGTTGCCATTCCACCTTCATTCTCAGGATGAGGTTGATAGTGATGGGCCAGCTGACTTGCCAACAGTGAAAAATTCCCGTGCAGATTCAGAAGCAAGTCCCAGTCGAACAGCTCCCGTATCAGTTCTACCAGTTTTAGAGGCTTCCAGAAAGTCTTTCACACCAGGGTACCCTGCACATGCTCTGCATGTCTGTGTTTGCAAGAAATGAACGCAGTCTCTAGACACAGATACTCACGGCTCCTGGTTTAGCACAAAATATCTCCCTCTCTTATCAGGTTTTCCTGGAGTAAACATCCAACTATGTCTGCAAGGAGCTGTGGCAGATAGCCATAAACTCCTCTAAAGGAACAATGAGAAATGATGACTGTGAGTTTTATAAAGCTCAGCACGGTAACTGTTGGCATATCTCGTGTACTCCAAATAAAAGTCATCCTCGCCTCGTGTTTCCCTTTTGGCCCAGCAGCATTAAGTGGAGAAATATAACATGCATATTTCTCTGACATGAAAAGTTTGAGAAAAGCCTGCACATTATGGTTCAGAAAACCTGTAAAGCATAATAGCACTGAGACAGACATATGGCATAAGACATTTATATGCTGTTGGCTTTTTTCTTTAGAAATTTTTAATGTTAACTGAAATTTGACTAGTAAAATACTCTTCCTATTGAGATGACATCTACTAGTTCCAGAAAGATAAGATGGCAATATGTAGGATGGCTGTTTCATTATGTTTTATTGTGCCATGGTGTGCATCTATATATGCATAAACACATATATATACATGCAGGTACATAAACATATACATTTAAAATTTTTCTAGTCCAGTCATAAGAAACTGATGTCAAAAAAATTATTCTTTTTTTGCCTTCTTTCCCTCTGAAAAATATTTAAGAGCAGAGAAGCATGGTCAGGAGTTCATCAAACTTGGTATGTGTTGGACCTGCAGACGGAACGAATGAAGAAAAACTAAAGCCTTGAGAACCATCCTGCTTACAGGAAACATCGAGGTTGCAGTCATGAATGCCCTCATTGAGCTTAGTTGTCATGATGCCACATGATAGCTTTCAAAATAACAAACATTTTTCTAGAAGGCAATTTAGTGGTATTTGTACAGAAATCAAGCTGCTTTCTGGGTACAGAGTTCATGATGTGTTCTCATCAGGACAAATAAAGTGGACCAATTCTAAGTGCCTTTTACCTGCATGAAGGAAAACTGCAAGACTCAAGAAGGTTAATTTCTTTTTGATCAGAAAGTCACTCCACAAAGCAGATGCTCTAATAATCTAAGCATCTTCTGTGGTTAAAATTAATTCACCACGATCTAAATCACAATGATACTATTTGTATCCCTTTCAACTTCCTGTACATCTACATCATGGCAAGTGGCATATCTGTAATAATTCTAATTCAACCTGTCACACAACTGCTTAACTTCCTCTGGGTGTTATATCCTGCATATTAAAGGAACAATCCCAGTCTCTGAAATTCAAAAGAGATTTGTGATCCTTTGTAACACAGTAACATGGAAACTTAGAAATGAACCAAAATGGAGTTCAATCTTCACTCTTGTTTTATGCTACTTTGTGCACAGTTTTTTCTTCAAGTTTTGAGTGATATACGAAAGCCCCTAAAATTGGACAGAAGATACACGTAAGTGGTATTCAGGTTTCATTTCTAAATGGGGACTTTGCCCTTCCGTGAATCTGACAAATGTACCTCTCTGTCTGCCAGCCATTTCCTCTGGTAAAGCTTTAAAAAGGCTTTTACCGATCACGGCTGGCATTCCTAGAAAAAAAGAAAGGTTCTGTGCAGCAGGAAGGGAAGCACCTGAATGTTTCAGTGACATCTGCCTGAAGGGATATGTCAAAGAAGAAATGTTCAAACAACAAGATTTATTAAAGTAAATGTCCAATTTCTACCACAGAAAGCTTGACATCCCTTACCCACAAATCATCTGGGAATATTCCCTTATTCTCTTTCTCACTCTCTTTTCTAAGTCTGGATTTATATGTAGAAGGAAGGGATGATGACTGAGGTCTGATATGACATTTATCTTCACAAATGCGGAGACTAATAAATCATCAATGACATTACGACAAGTGAGTTCTGAGGTCTCCCCACAAGTGAAGATAAATGACATATCAGGCCTAAGCCAGCATATATTACATGAAATGCCTAATAAGTCTCACTCTCGGCATAGCTGGATTTGATGAAGATGACTGAATTTATGTTACATCTCAAATCCACCACCCAGAGAAAAAGAAATTAAACTTGCCAGCCAAAAAAAAGCACCACTGAAACAACCTTAGCAGGCTTTAGCCTTTTGCCATGCTGTGCAGATGTACAAGTAGCAACATGGTAGTAAAAATCAACTAAAAACGTCATTATGAAACACAGTATAATTAACTCACTCTTCAGTGCCTGAATCATACGTGACTTTCATGCCTTGGCCAATATCACATGTTTATAAAGCTTTACATCCATGTCTGTACTTATATCTCCATGTTCCCAAAATATGTACAGATAGTTTTTATTTTAGTCATTAAAGAGGACTGGAACTTTTCACAACAGCTTGTGGCCTTCTGTTGGGTCATTGGTGGCAGCTTTGTTGAAAGGCTGAGGGGTTTTAGAATTTCTAATTAGTTTAAGGGTATAATAATTATACGACAATTCCTTTTCTGGAATGGGAGAACTAAAACTGAGATACATCAAAAGCATGTCTGAACCAGCAGCAAATTTTTAGGCAAAGTGTATAATAATAAACTGGGTATACAGATTAATACTTCCTCTGACTTTTGAGAAATTAATAAATGAGAGACTTCCTGAGCTGGACATGATATCTGGACTATTATATGGAAGAAGCAGATGTTTAATCTATATTATGGAATTTGAAAACCAAAGTCTAATACTAATCCTAGGTTATTCAGTTGATCCTGCCAAAATTCTGCAGTGGAAAGAAGCTCATTTCAAGCTGATTTCTGTCTTGTGTGGAATTTTTCTGGTCTCAAAGCTAATTTCTGAAAAACTGCGATTAACACAGTTGTAGGTCCATGAAGACTAACGTTGCATAAATGTACATCCCAAGTCTTGCCCAGGTGCATAAATCATCATAATTTTACCCTTTCTAATACAGTCCTGTCCCATTTACAGACGTTAAAATGCCTCAAAATTTATTTTCATGTTTTAATCTAAAAATCTCCTGCCGTAATGCTCCATTGAGAAATAATTTCTCTGCAATAATATTGTATTTTCCATTAACTTATTGTACTTGCAATCAAGCCCCCCTCACTGTAGAAGATGGTCTGAGGGGCATAGCAACTAAAGAAAACTGATTTTCAAATTTCTCACAATGTATTACATTTCTGTCATGTACAAAAATTAGTGAGAATCCAGGTAAGTGCTAATCAAAGCATTCACCAGCCTGCGAGGATAAGAACAACAGAAATTAAATAGTCTTATCAGTCTAGAAGTCTTAGGCTTATAAGTCTAGAATTTAGCTTTTGTTAAGGTAATCAGAAAGTAAGACTAATGTAAACATTTCTCCTTTGTTTTCCCAAAGTGGTTGCAGAGACCTGAGTAATGGAACAAAATTTAAACCGGTTGCAAAAAACATTAGAAAATGTTTATCTGTTGTCATTGCTGAAGTTAAGAGACATGAAACTATCTGGTAAAGAAGAGACTACCTGAGAAATTAAAGTAATAATTTTATTGATATTTCTGATTTCTAATGTTATTAAGAATTTTTAAATTAATCTTTTTTTTTTTTGATAGCATCTAAATAGTTGTACAGAAGTTCTCCTGGAGAGGAAAGAGAAAACCAGGCTGTTTGCACACAGCTAAAACTCATGTAAGCATATGTGGTTAATGTGAAATA
>VWZG01002674.1:19924-35798 GCA_013396735.1 Grallaria varia
TAGAAGTTGTTGTGAATGACAAAAGAGAAGGCCTTTCAGAATTTTCAATATTTAAATAACAGTTTACTTCTTTCTGCATCTTCTGGTAAAAGTAAACAACACAAAGTTAAAAATGGTTACTAAATTCTTTCCCAGCCTTCCTTACTTGTGGGCTTGTAGCATCCACGGAATTCATAATACAAGAAAATAATTACTTAAAAAAGCCTAAAATTTTAAATAGTTTTCCTGATACTTTTAGCACATTAATTAATCATAGGCTTATAGAATATCCTGAGTTGGAAGGAAACCACAAGGATCATCGAGTCCAACTCCTGGAAATAAAAAGAAGGAAAACCTCACTTCTGTTTCGCTTTTAATGATTTGAAAACTTGTCTAGAAAAACAGGGCCGTGATTACTTCCTTTATATGGCTGTAAAATATATACATTTCATTAATTAGGATTATGTTTAACTGCTCTAGGGACATTTCTTGCACATTACATGATTTCTCACTCTCTCCCCGTTCCATTATTCTTTGTCTTATAGCTTTCTTTTGTGGTACAATGTTTTGATGAGCATGTTTTTCTTTAAGCCACGCTCCAGCTAATTACTTATCTAAATAATGTTTACTAAATGGAGAACGGTAAAACAAAACAAGCAAATAACAAAAACCCAATCAAAACCCAACCAAACAAAACACACACAAAAAAACCCCAACCAACCAAACAAATAAACTAAAATACAAAACCCCAGAACAAAACAAAACACAAAAAAAAAAACACCAAACAGAATCTTTTTGGAAAACTGAAATTAAATTAATTTCCTTCAGGATTGTTTATTTGCCACTTCATTCTTTCATGAAACACAAAGAACTGCTTTGCTACTGGAAGACTGTGGGTGTGGACCAGTATTTGATTTCACATGCAAACACAAACACACACAGAGTTCTGAGATTTTAAGTTTTTCACACACTTTACTGTTTAAGCAAGAATAATTTCAGTTGGAAAGCCATTCTAATGAGTCACCTACCTCAGCTCAGCACAGCAAAGGAGTTGATTTGGTGCCTTACACACCTCCCCAGTGCCTGGTGTCTCGTCTAGCACTGAAAAATCCACTGCTGACAACTCTGAAACATCTCTTGGCAGGCTGTCCAACTGTCTAAGTATAGTCACAGTCAAAGGCTCCTTTTTCCTCCTCCTGCTAAAGTTAAGTTTTCATGTCCTGAAAGGAAACCGTATGTTTACACACGTTCGATAGGATGATAAAATCTAATGCTGAGCAATTCCTTACATGGGAGCCTGCAAGAAAGATGGAGAGGGACTATTTGTGAGAGCATGTAGTGACAGGACAAGGGGAAATGGCTTCAAACTGAAAGACAGTAGGTTTAGATTAGATATTAGGAGGACGTTATTGACTATGAGAGGGTGATTACAATGACTTGTAATAAAGCAACTGAACAATGAAACAGCATACGTGTATTACACTTGTACTTTTGAGACATATATTTTTAGAACTTAGCCACAAGTTTTCACCAGTGTATTCTCATAATTAGATGGTTCAGCTTTAATTCTCCTTCTATGGGTTACTTTTAATGTGTGCAGAAAGTTTTTGCCATTTACAAAAACACCTTGAAAGAAAGTTCTTTATACAATTTACAGCACAACATGTTATTTTTCTACCAATAACCCAAGGTATCTGTGTTTGTGTACCAAACTAAGCATTAATGGATTCACCACCACCAGAAAGACATCTGGTGATCCTCTACTGGTCAGGCTGATTTTGGCCAAGTGGGCAAGGATCAGCTGCCACTACCCCTTGGGAAGGGTTAGCTCTTGATGCAGATACATGTTATTGGCCTGCATTTCTTTTTCTTACTGTTTATGAGCATTTTTTAAATAAGTTTTCATGTTAGTGCTTTTTTTCTTTCAAACCACTGAGCTGCTAGCTATTGTTTTTCTCAATTGCCTGTCTAGATTTCAAGTTTCCTTATGCTGTGGTGCTCTGATATACCTCTCTTTCAACAACAATGTCGTAGTAAAACCGCACCAAGGTCATGGAGTTGTGCTGCAACAAACCAAAGCCTGGATAACAGGCAACTCAGTTCCTGGGCTGAAGGTTATAGAGTTGTCAGCCTTTTAAAGCAGATTGTTTCAGCCTAACTCATTCACTTGCATTTGCCATATGTAAAGAATAGCAGGTCAGCACTTATCATATCATGTACTGTCAGCATTATAATAAACGTCACAGGTTATGATTAACTTTTGTCTTGTGATTTCTCCTCTGTGACTCAATTACGTGATGCTTTTCTCTGATATGAAACATATCACTGTGAGTCTAACTTTTACTTCACCAGATTATTGCTACATCCACTACCTGCAGGTCATACCCCATAACTTGGAAAACATTTCCTGCTGCCAAAACAGTCCATACTGTCAGAAATTGTATTAAGACAGGAAAAAAACCAAACCAAAAACCAAAAGACTAGGCAAGAGCAGGCCTCCTGAGTCCTTAGAACAAATTAGATGTTAAATCTGAAAAGTTGAAGAAATTCAGTAAGGAAGCAGATCTTTTCAAAGACTCATGGAAGTTAAGCCAGGAACATGGAAGTTATTAACTAATTGCGGCTGGAAGGAAAGGTAGAGATATTTTTATACCTAACCCATACAACTCCACTTATGGCTAAGTGCTCAATTGAATTTCTTATTAACACAGTCTCTAGAAAACAATTAATCAGCATCAAAAGCAACTTCATTGTTTAAAACAACTTCAATCCAATGTTCTCTCCTGCTTCTAAAAGAAAATATTCAATAGCTCTTAAAAACTGTATTTCTTGCAAGCTCCCTTATACTCTTAAAAAAATTACAATCAGCATTTGAAATGTGGCCCCTCTAGAAATAAAAACATTTTGGTGTTTGCAAACAGATGGAGAGTTATTTAATATCATTACTACATATCTGCTAATATTTGGTGTTTTCCTTTAAAAGATCATGTTTCCCGTTGCTTGTAATTTTGGTGAACTTCTCCTCAGACACATACCTTTTCTCTTACTGAATCTCATGCTCACACGAGTGTGTCAGAAAATTTCACACAGAAGAGTTTAGCAATTTCATAGAAAAGAGGAACCTGCTGTTTATCCTGTTCTTGCCTTCTGCAGCAGCTCTACCTCTCACATGGTTCTTCAATTTGGCATAACAATTCCCAGACTGTCAAGAATCCCACTTGAGCATCTGACCTGTGTTTCAACACTCCCTGTTTCTATCCCTTTGCTGGAGCACCCTGCAGGTCTATGCCCCATGAGCAGGAGTGTCACATCTTGTCCCCAGGTCACATCACACACACAGACAAATTAGAACCAGGAGTTGGTGAGGTCAGAGGGAGGGAGGGGGAGGAATCTTACCCTTTATTATCCTCTGGCCTTTTTAGTTACAAAAAGGGTACCTGGAGATAATTCTAGCATTTCTAAATTTGTTTTAGTACTAAATTATTATGCAAATCAAAATCTTGCTATTGTGTGGAGTGAAAAATTCAGAAGTATTTAGACTCAGAAAGTTATCCAGAAGATGGAAATGTAATGCAAACTAATAGCATCCTGTATTCACCTGAGCATATGCAAGTCATGCCGGAACAAAATAAAACATTTGAATATTGCTGGAACAGCATTTTGAATTGAAAATTGTTGTCCCTTTAATATGTCCCTATATAGGGGATTAAAATCTTCTTTTTACAGGCAGTTCTCAACTCTGCTGCCTTCAGCCTATTGTACTTAGTACAGCCTCTGGCTTCCTTCACTCAGGTTGCAAAGTCCTTCCTCCAGCAGAATTTCCCATTCATACACTTGAAGGCTTTTTGCCAGCTGGATGTTAACAGAGTACACAGAAAGGAACCAGGCAATTCCTTACAATATTTGCTCTAATCTTTATTCTCTCTTTCATATTATTTTTCTTCCTTCTGTTCTCTGCCTCCACGGAATTCTAAATCTTCATACAGGTCTCAGTGTGTTGATAATGTGGAGTTATTATAAAGCATAAAATCCCCTTTCCCTAGCCTTCCTCTCCAAAGGAAAAGACTGACTTAAAGACTTCCATAGCTAAAAAAACCCCCCAACCTAAAAACTGACCCCCAAAAACCTACCAAAACCAATCTTAAACCAACAAACACACAATAAATAGGGTTTGGAGTTGTCTGTTTTGTTACTCTGGATACATTTTTTCCTTAAAATTTGTTTTCAGAGCTTTTAATTCAATTTAAAATTATTAGCAGTACCTGGAGAGTTCAGAAATTGCTTCCTCTCTCTTCACTCTCACTTCTTGACTCAAGTTGTGAAGAACTGTAGCCTGGGGGGAAAAAAAACAGCATTGAACACTTTAAATCATGAAAATGTATAAAAGCGCAGAAAACTGAGCTGTGTGTTGTGTTTCATTTTCTGAAAATGCCTATTTCTGTTGCTGTTGTCACCATCAAATATTTAGCACTTAGGTAATGTCTTGCAAGCATTAGCAAAATAAGTCATATTAGCATATTTTGCATCTTAGGAGTGGTTCAGAAGAAGAAAGTTGGCTGAACGTGATCCAGCGTGTGCACAGGTGGGCAAGAAGGCCAGCGGCATCCTGGCTTGGATCAGCAATAGTGTGGCCAGTAGGACCAGGGCAGTGACTGTCCCACCTCGAATCCAGTGTCCAGTTCTTGGCCCCTTGTGACCAGAAAGACATTGAGGCACTGGAGCGAGTCCAGAGAAGGACAATGGAGTTGAAGAAGGGCCTGGAGCACAGGTGTGATGCAGAGCAGCTGAGGGAGCTGAGGAGGGGATTCAGCCTGGAGAAAAGGAGGCTCAGGGGTGACCTTGTTCCTCTCTACAACCACCTGAAAGGAGGCTGGGGTCAGGTAGGGGTCAGACTCTGGTCCCAGGTAACAAGTGACAAGATGAGAGGAAATTACCTCAAGTTGCTCTAGGGAGGTTAAGACTGGACATGGGAAAAGCTTACCAGAAGAAGTTGTCAAGCATTGGAAGGGACTGCCCAGGGTGGGGGTAGATTCACCATCCTTGGAGTGATTTAACAGACATGCAGATGTGGTCCTGAGGGATATGCTTTAGTGATGGACTTGGTAGTGCTGTTGGGATCAATGATCTTAACGGTATTTTCCGACCTAAATATTTCTACAATTCTAATTGCTAACCATTTATGAGGGCTGCACCTGGGACTAGTAGTGCAGGTGCCACCAGAGAGGCGCCTGTTTAGCCTCCATGTGCTTCTTGGAGGGGTGGAACAAGCCTCACCCACACCAGGCACCTCTGTCCACTAGTCTGTAAGAAGTGTCCTGGACATGCACAGGGAAGGGTAGATTTACCACACATAACCAACCCAAAGACCCTGGTCTTCCCCTCTCTGTGATAGAGGCTGCTTCTGAACGCACAGTAAATCTGTCCTCTTGCTCTCCCACACGCAAAATAGGGCTTCTTACCTTCAGTGTCTTCCAGTAACACCGATACAAAGTAGTAATTCCTTGGGGCTAGAACTTGCAATGGTAAAAGCACCTATAGAATAGGTACTGTTTTCAAATATAGTCAACTGGATCCATCTGAAAGTTCAGCCCCAGTACCTGTTGGTTTTCCACCAGAACTTAAGAAGAATTTGAGGAGTTACTGGTGCATTGGATTCCTGATCTGTGGCTGAAAGAGATCAATACTTTTAAAGGTAAGAAGTTTGTGTGTCTGCGTTGGAACAGAGGTGAAGAGAAAGAAGGTTATAAATATCATTGTGAGGGGATGCAAAGATGAGGGCACCAAGCTTTTTATATAGTTGTGTTGGTTTTTTTTTTTATTATTTATTAATAAAACATCGTTATAAAAAATTTGAGACTTTCCAATATCTCTGAGATATTTTTAGCGTTTGAGAAAGATGTAGCTGGTAGCATGTAGCTGCTGTAAGTAGCTTCTCTTGCCTTCTGTTGAACTCTGAATAAGGCAGGAAAGAAATTGTGGGGTTTTTTGATTTGTTTTTAGAATTGTGTCAATGTTTTATGATGCAGAAGCTATTCTGCATGACTTATTTAAAGTCATGAGAAAAGTCCTTGTCAGTTTTAGTTTTTCATATTAAGTGCTGCTCCTCTCCTTTTATCTGCCTACCCTTCAGGAAAAAGACAGAGGGGATAAAAATGGAAAACTACTACTCAAAAACTCCAGAACAACAATGCTGTTCTGCATTCATTTACTTGTGAGTTCTTGATTATCTCTAAGTGTAAGTTCCATTAAAAGTGTGAAATTAGACTTTCTTTTTTACTTGCGTAATTCTCTTAAAGAGTAATTCTGTGCCCTTGTCTTTTCCTTTTTTCAATGCAGCCTTTCAGGCCTCCAGATGCTAGTTACTATAAGATATGAAATCATTAGAGCAGCTCTATTTGTAAAAGAAACTTTTGACATATCTGAATTTAAGCTTATGGAGACTATAAATAATTACATAAGAAGATTGAGAGTGGGAAAGGAAGGTAATGAGAGAAGGCTTAGAAAGATGCATTTGCTGAAGCTGTTCACAAACGGCCATTAGTCTAAACAGTCCCATCTGGCAGAGATTTGTAGGTATTGCAGAAGAGGTAGGTTTTAAGGAAGGATTTAAAAGAGGATAAAGTGATATGATCTCCAGGATTATCGGTGACAGATGAAATAAGTGAGGATTAAAAGTGGAAGCAAAGTTTTTAAGCACTCCGTACCTTTAAGTCCAAGACTTAGATTGGGAGATAACTAATTTGTCTTCTTCAGATGTTTGAAAAATTTTACATATATAGTCAGCTGGAGAGGTTTGATGGTGGTCTGGAGTTATAGGTGGATGCTTTATCTCTATAGCAGTTTCTTGTTTAGGTGAAAAATCAAATGTCTGAGCCCTAATAGTACAAGTTCACAGGGCATGTGCTTGTCAGGCAAGCTCTTGTCTGTGTGTAGGTGATGAGGGTGTTGCAAATAAGTGGTTCAGGTCACTTATAGAATCATCGTCGATGGTATTGACAAAGGCAGGTTTTGATACAAAATTGTGAAAGTGTGACATAGAGCAAGGCTTGCTGTTTTACTTATTGCATAGATAAAGCATACAAAGGAAAACTGGCCTAAAATAATTTTCAATTGTGTACATGGAGAATGAGGATGCAAAAGTAGAGGGAAATTCTCCATTTACTCATAAGGTTCAGAATAGACTCCCTTTGCTTTCTGAACTCTTAACAGAGTCTATGTGCATCTGGATGTGATCTTAGTCCCAGACCTGGTCAACAGTTTATATCTAAAGGACTTGTTCAGCACTTGTTTTTTGATGATTTAAATGCTTAGAAAGAGATTTAATAGGATTTACGATAGTTAAGTCACTATTGTAATCGTAGATTTGAAACAACAACATTCATACTATACTTGCTAGCGAATGTATGAATCAGTGCAAATGCACAGACTTACATGTATATAGATAGATATATATCTGTCACTTCTCCTCAACTTCAGTTCAACACTCATGTTGAATCCCTTTGCATTTTTCAGAAGGCAGAGGGTTGAGCCTCGAGGAGTGGAGGGGCTATTGGCCCAAGCCCCATCATCAACTTTTGGTTATAGTACTCCAAGTATTGCAAACTTTCGAGTTGGTGAGTTTTGAGAAGTGTCCCACTCAGAGGGAGATCCTGGCACAGCCTGCTACTCTCCAGGAGAGCTAGAAGGGCCTCACTCAAGACCACTGTTTATAGGGTTGCAAGGTAATTTCTTTCATTCATTAGTCAATTTTCATCCAGGCAATGACCCAAGTTGGTAACCACAGCAGTTGTTCAAAAGTCTGGTAGCAATGGTACTGCTCCACTTGGGCTATGATTCCTATAAGTAATGTTTCAAGACTGTCAGAGGGTGACTAAATATCTCTTGTTCCCCACCTTACAGATGTCCCTGGTATGAACAGGCTGCTTAGCCATTCAAGGCATGATAAAGGATGGGGGAGAGAATCACAAGGGTAAAAGTGAGAAATCTGTGGGTTGAAATAAAGACAGTTTGGTAGGGAAAAGAAAAACTTCACATGAAAACAAGCCAAACCAAGAAATTCATTCACCACTTCCCATGGGCAGGCAGGTGTTCAGCCATCCCCAGGAGAGCAGGGATCCATCACATGCAATCATGAATTGGGAAGAGAAAATGTCATCAGTCTGAGCATCCCAAAGCTAAGCATGGCTCCATATGATATGGAATATCCCCGGAGCCAGTTGTCCTGGCAGTGTCCTCTCTCTACTCCTTGTGCTCCCACAGCCCACTCACTGGTAGGACAGTATGAGAGCAGAAAAGGCCTTCAGTCTGTGTAAGCCCTGCTCAGCAATAGCAAAAAAACACTGTTTGCAGCACAAATCCAAAAAGCAGCCCCCTACTAGATAATATGATGAAAATTAATTCTGTCCCAGCCAATACCAGCATGAAATTCTACTCTTCACTCTCTTCTTTGGAGTTGTAATGAATTAGTCATTTAGAAGGTAGATCTGAAGAGAAATATTTATGTCACAGAAAAGTCAGAAAATCCTCCCTAAGAAAGTTTAGTTTAATACTATGTATGTCTGGTTTCTGGTCCAGTAGACAGCTATATTTGCAGTCTGTTTCCAAATATTTCATAATCATGCATAAAATTTAAAAGTAGGATGTTAGTTTGGGGCTTTTTTTTTGTTCTTTGCCCTCCTCTCTTGTTGAGAACACAGATCTTACAGTCCTTCACTAAGTATCTTATAGAATTTAGTTTTCTCCAGAATTTGTTGCAGGACACTGCTTTGGGAGTAGCTTCTGCAGACATAGATTTTTGAATTAAAAATAGTGCAATAAAGGCATTCTTCAAAATAGACTACAGAACTGAATGGTATGCTTAAGGTAAGTGATACCATTAAAATGTCCAGCATAATAAGGAGATTTTGAAAAGTGCTTAAGGGGAAAATGTCTGCAATGAAAACCTGGATAATCCAAAAATATTCTGCTTTCTCCCTTTATATGTATGAACTGCAACAATTAGTTTGCTTTGGGCAACTTGTATGCAGGAGAGGAAGCTGCATAACCAGAGCTGCTGGAAGGGCTCTCAGGGAGGGGTGGGTGGGTAAGGTGTCAAGAGAGGTATTTTAAAAAGAAAACAGAGGTTTTCTAATGGTGGAGCCCTGACTGCCAGTATCCTGTTCACTGCTTTGCCCTTCAGTTTCCATTTTTACTGGTTTTACTTGTCAGATCTGTGGTGCTTCTCTTCTGCACTTCTGCTATTCCCCCTTTAAATATTCATCTTGCAAGAAATTTCTGCAATGATTGTGCAATTATGATCACAAAAGAGGTTAGATGCTAGGGAAAGAATAGGTAACGTACACCTGAAACCTAGCTGAAAGGAAGGAGATCACAGCTGGGAAAATATCATCATGAGTCTCTGACAATATACAAAATGTTTCATATAGGAATTGCAAACCATCCTCTGTTGTACTCTAATCAAAGGAATGGTACGTTGCAGACTGTATACAATGGCTTTTGAAATTCTGCATCTTTCCAGTGAGTTCTGTGTGAATTGTTCCTGCTTAATCAAGGCAAAGTAAATGCTAGTAACCTTTTTGTGTGTGTACTACTGAGCAAATCTTGTATTAACAATAGCTATGTAACACATGTGTGGGTATTTGTGAGTACAAACACACAACACGTGTGGGTGTGTTTAAAAATGTCCTTTAAACACCATGTTCAACTGGTTACTGGTTGGAGACCCAAGAGTTTGTTATTAATGGGCCTTGACACTCGCAGAAATCGTTTGGAATTTTTTCTCTAACTGGGACCATAGAATAGCCCAGAATGGAAGGGACTTCAGGAGTTCATCTGGACCAATCTTCTGTGGGAAAGGAAGCCTATATTAAATTATCTTGCACTTTGTCCAGTCACATCTTGAAAACATACAGTGATGAGATACATTTTATTTTTGTATTACACAAAACATCGTACTGAAGAATATTGTGAACAGCGTTGGTGCAAGAACACAACCTTGTTTCACACCATTGGTTATTGGAAAGGGCTCGGAGAGTGCATCGCCATATCTGACTTGGCCACGCTGATCCTCGTGCAGCAGGATGACCATTTTGAGGAACTTGGGGGGACATCCTAATCGTTACAATCCATTGTACTATCTACTCTTTTATACGGATCTGAATCGTGGGTCATCTGCCGCCGCCATCTGCGTCTCCTCGAACGCTTCCATCAGCGCTGCCTCCGCACTATCCTGAACATCCACTGGTCTGATTACGTGACCAATGTGTCTGTCCTTGAACAGGCAGCAGTCACCAGTATTGAGGCCATGCTGCTGAGAACGCAGCTGCGCTGGGCAGGGCACGTCTCCAGGATGGAGGATCATCGCCTCCCTAAGATCGTGCTCTATGATGAAATTGCCACTGGCTCCCACAAGAGAGGAGCCCTGAAGAGGAGATACAAGGACTCCCTGAAACAATACCTCAGCCTTGGCCATATTGACTACCACCAGTGGTCCACTCTGGCCTCCAATCAGGAGACATAGAGACACACCATCCATAATGCTGCTGATACCTTTGAGAATGCACGCAGAATCAGTGTTGAGGAGAAAAGACAATGCAGAAAGAACCATACCTCACCAATACTGGCTATGGAGACTTTCTGCTGTGCCTTTTGCAACCAGACTTGCCTATCTCGCATCAGCCTTTTTAACCATCAGCACGTTTGCAGCAAGCACGGGTAGAGCCCTTCCCAAATCTTCATTCACGAAGCCTAGCCATGATGATGACACAAAATATACAGTGATGAGACTCCACTGTCTCCCAGGGAAGGTTGTTTGGTGACAATATTCTTTCTGTAAGAATAAGCAAGTACATTCCTTTCCTGTACTGAGATGTAACCTCTGCTTGTCCTTGTTACCCCCTGTCTTCTCCACATGGCTCCCTGTGAAGTGAGAGCCTCTGTCCTTTTTGTAGCTGCCTTTTAAGTGCTGGAATGCTGTGATGAGGTCCTGCCTGAGTTTTTTTTGTTTTCCAAGGAGGAAAGACTAAACTTCTCCAGCTTTTACTAATAGGGTAGTTTCTCCTAGTCCTCTGAGCATCAAAAGGATACTTGACTGGAATGGAATTATTGACAATACTGAAGGTTATAACCCCTAAAAAGCTTTATATATATTCCTGTTAAAAAAAGGACAATGTGTGTATGCCTTGGCTCACGTTTCCTGCATGATAGTTAAAGTTCAGTAAACTTTGGCATATTCTTTTGAAAGGTTCTTCACATTTAAATGTGCTCTGCACCTCTGAGCTTGTGACACTACAAAATCATGGCATCTCCTACTGTCTGAGAAGTCTGAATTACACTGATATTTCCGTGTATTAAAATAAAGACGGGAAAAAACCCCAAAAAAACAAACCCTGCTTCTCTAGTCTTTATGCTCTGGGTGAGTTCTAAAAACAAACCAATAAAAATAATTGCTAATATTTTTTCTTCCCTTCTTTGTTAAGCTGTAAAACTATAATTTCTTCTTTCCATCCATTTGTATAGCACTAAGGATGGAACAGTGGATTAAGTGCCACAGCTCATATTCAACCCCAGCATGGTCAGCTGCACTGAAGGCAATAGTTGGCCTTGGCCTTAGACTTTCACCCCTGTGAATTGTGAGGAATATCAGCAATGCTGAGTTCTGGATTTTTTGGTTTTTGCTTTTTGTAAACATGGTTATAGTGTTATGGGCTCCACATCCAAGTGTGAGGCTGTTTGTTTTTGTTGTTGAAGTGATGAGCTATGACTCTTGGAGTAGAGAGATGCAGATAAGCAGCACTCTTGCTGGTAGAAGGAGCTGCTCCTGCTCTCCTGTTGAATTTGCTCAGGCAGGACAGAAAGCTTTAAAAGTCTGTAAGGGCATCTGGAAAGAGTCGAGGAGAAGGAGTAATCTCAGCTTGGAGAAATGGAAAAGCCCTTTGGTGGCTGAAGAGAGTCTTTATCGGTCTCTAAAACTGCCTGACAGGAGGTTGTAGCCAGGTGTGGATTAGTCTCTTTTCCCATGTAACAACTGACAGGATTAGAGGAAATGGCCTCAGCTGTATCAGCGGAGATTTAAATCTGATATTAGGAAAAATTTCTTCCGGGAAAGGGTTTTAAAACACTAGAACAGAATGCCCACAGAAGGTGAGGAGTCAACATCCTGGAAGTGTTCAAAAAATATGCAGACATGGCACTTGAGGCCATGGTGGTGCTATGATATGACTGGACTTAATCTTAAAGGTCTTTTCCAAACTTAATGGCTCTATGATTCTATATTTGACACAGAGTTCCAAATTCCTCTCTACAATAACGAAAGTGCTATTTTATTTTTGAAAAGGAAGAATAATAGTCTTATCTTTGGAAGACTGGGCTTTAAGTAGAAGTTTAAATATCCACAGACCATCAAAATCATGGTAGTTGGGGGTAATTCAGAGTGGTATAACTGGCTTGTGTTTTATTTTTTTTTGTGTGTATTTTTTTCTTTTAACAGAAGCAAATTCATCTCCTGAAGTCAATAGCAGGTTTACTTGAAAATCATGGAAGGAATAATTTTTATGTATAGACTCAGTGCTAAAATATAAACAGAAATTCATGCATTAGAGAATATGATATTAGGTCAAAGTATTTGTATATTGCAGGCCTCAAAAGTCGTGGTGAAATAAAATCCACAAGAACTTAGAAATTTACTGGGAGTTCAGGCTTACTTTTAGACTCTTGAATTTTTACATTTTATATTGACAACATTTTTTATACACATGATATGTTTGAAATTTCTTCTTTTGAAAAGAGGATTTCTGGGTTATTTGTGTGATAGCAGAAACTTTTGCTTCAAGAAATATCAAATGAGCACTGATTCCATTACAGATTGTGTAAACGCTGGAGATGTAATACAAGATAGTATTGGAAAAGTTTGAATTTCAGTCTTGGCTTGTATTAACACTGAATAGTTATAACTTTCTGGAATCTTCTATTTTGTCTGTATGGTGTCTTATTTCTTTTAAATGTAGTGATCTGAAATATTGAACATGTATTAAGACGATAAATCTTGAACAGTATCCCTTTATGTGAAAAGAATTAACAGGGTGTAAAGTCTTCTCAGATGGGCAAGAGCCTCTCAAGCTCCTGACCATCACCAGTCTTAAAGCTTCGAGTATCAATGAGAATACTGTCATCCTAAGCAGCCTTAACTTTCTAGCCTGGTCTCCTTGAGGAAAGAAGTCTATCTTTCTGGCTACTAATCAGTCTTGGGTTACTTTTGACTGAGTTAGCAAATTCCAGACAGCACTCTGTGCTCTGCTGTAAGTTTCCTGACAAGAGGTGAACAGATGGTAGAAAGAGAACCTGTTTAGCACTGTCAGGAAGGAGACAGTTGTAACTTGAAGCTTATGCTTTGCTAAATATTGTGGAATGCAGACTGAAGCTCTGTTTTGTGATTTCTTTTTTTCCTGGTTTCCTCATTACTAGAACTTATCAAGCAAAGTTTTTGTCTTTCTTTGGGGTTCTTTTGTGTCCTATTTGTTGGTTGTGTTTTGGGGTTTTTTTCAGAAGGACTTATAAATTATCTCTGTCAGGTTCTACAGAACTGTGAAAACACGGTCACGTTTCCTGCAAAGCAGCAAACACATCACATTCTGGAAGAGAAGTGCTGAACAGGTTTTTCCACATTGCTTGCCTCCGGTAAACTGTGTAAAATAGACAGAGTGTTATGCTCAGTGTCAGGTGTGATGTGTGGTGTTTTATGCAGTCCTACTCTTCCAGTTGCCCCATTTCTGAGTGCTGTTGTAACATACGACACCACTCCAGCTTCCTTTTAAGGGAATCAAATCACATTAGGAAAGGTGGACGTCTAGATCTAGTGTTGCATGTTGGGTTTGGAAGAACTTTTTTACATGTCTTTTAACGTGAACAGACTCAAAATGTGCCTGCAATATTGATATTTATGTGAAATTACAGTTTACTTTTTGAGGCAAATAACCCAGATATCTGAAAAATAGATGCCTGCTCCAAGTTGTTCTGAGTTTCCCTCAGATTTCCTCTGCAGTCAACGAGGGAAGATAATCAACTCAAGGCGCAGGAGGAACCTTTGAAACCTGCTTCAAGTAAATCATTTGCTCTAACTATCCAATTAACTTTGACAGCTAATTTTAGGAGATTTAAGTCTCTTCCTGCTTGCCTGACAATTTTACTGAAGGTTTAGCAGGTATTTTATAAACCTCTGGAAATCTAGTTGAAGAAAAACCCGACAGTCTGTGCAAGCCTTTCAAGGGGGCTGCTATAAAGGAGTATATATGAAATGTGCAGAGCTTAAAGGTTGTTGCTGCATTGTCTAATTGATAATCATAATGCTAACCTGGATTATCTTTAAACAACATAGCTGGGGTGGTGCTCTGAAAGGTTGAGAAGTTACCTTTTTGTTTCCTCAGTCTACTGCTCTGCTCATTATCAGTCTCCAGCTTCTTTGAAAAGAAGTAACAGAGGTACATAGAGTTCATTTGCAGTGACTGTCATGTTGGGGAGACTGGTGTTTGCTGTCTAGTTTTTCTGTTATCGCCAGTAGGATGTTTATGCAGGTTTGTGTTGGGAACTGCCTGGTGAAATACTGGAGTGACCAGGGGAGGAAAGATACACGTCACTTCTTTGTGGCATATAAGCATAGAATGGTTCGGGTTGGAAGGGACCTTAAAGGTCGTGCAGTTCTGATCCCCCTATCATGGAAAGGGACACTTTGCAGTAGAGCAGGTTGCTCAGAGCTCCATCCAATTCGACCTTGAAGAATTGCAGGGATGGGGCATCCACAGCTTCTCTGGGCAACCTGTGCCAGTGTCTCACCATCCTCACATTAAAGAATTTCTTCCTAATATCTAATCTAAACTCACTCTCTTTAGGTCTGAAGCCATTCTCCCTTGTCCTGTCATTACATGTCCTTGTAAAGAGTCTCTCTACTTCAAGGTTCCATCCAGGTATTAGAAGGCTGTAATTAGGTCACTCCAAAGTCTTCTGTAGGCGTTAAGCTGTTCTAATGCTTCCTACGCTATTTTTTCCTTGACAAATTGCACGTCCAACTTAAAATAGGTTTGAATTCTACTGTATCCTTTCCCATCTCTGGGTGGGAACACCAGCACGACTAGCAGGGTCAGTAGAAGTGAGCATACTTCCATACTCAGTGTGTGAGCATCATGGTTTTTGCTCTCTTCAGAAGCAGCTTGCTTCTTATTCTGCTCATAGGATCTAAAACTGGAAACAACACCAAGCCAAAGCACATTTCTGACTTCAGGGACTTCTCGTGCAAGGCACTAGGGTTATACAGGAGCACTGTGCTTCTGAGAGTTTTCTGCTTTTAAATGTTCTGTCGTTGGCTCCACAGGAGGATTCAGTGTGGATCTGAACTGTTCCTGCCATCTTTTTCCACAGCTCCTTAAGGGGAGGTGGGAAGAGCGTCTATGTACTTTGTCATTATAGTGTAGTTCATTGCTTTTTCACAGAGGCAAAAACAGAGGTGAAGAAAGTTGCAGAACCCTCATGTATGCTGAAAACCTGCTGTTATATCTGTAGGCGAAATGGCAGGTGATCCCTTGAAAGCAACATCTCTCTTTGCTCTGCTGCTGATTTGGTCTTTTATATAGTGAAGGGGAAAAAAAAAAAAACAAAACAGAACAACAAAAAACAGAAAAACCCCCAACCCGTAGCTAACAAGTATAGATGTGCAGTCTAAGGCAGGCACCTGCAATGATTCATCCTCAGTTTTGCATTCCCACAGCACTTGGCTACCATCAACAGATGCTTTCCACCAGGGTGCAGCTTCCTGTTGGGTAGGGAAGGGTATAGTTGACAGAGATGAGCGTGGAAATCTGAGGAGAAATCAAAAAAAGCCATACCCCTGCTAAAAAAAAAAAAAAAA